>JAHRHZ010000022.1:30802231-30822150 GCA_024137785.1 Ginglymostoma cirratum | reverse complement strand
TCTACACCTTGTTATCTCTTATTTCTAAAAATCCTGCTTGCCTTTGGCAAGGATGGGCTTCACAGAGGTAACACATCTGGTCTTTCCACAGACAAACAAAGATCCAAAAAGGTCTGGAAAGTTAAGGACCAGCTGAAGATGAGAATTAATTTCAGAATCAACACTCCAACTCACATAATATAGACAACCACACCCAGAATTTATTCACCTGTTTCTCGTCAAAGACATGGGTGTGATATTTCCAAAGAGAAATTGCAAGAGAAGCCCGTTGACTTAGCTATCACTTCTATTACAATTAAAGACTTTAGGGAGGATCTTTTAGGCAAAAGAAAGGACCACATCTTTGAAACTTTACTTGATGATGGATCCAAGTATGAATTAAAGTGGCAGGTCAGCAACAATTACATGATTAAGATGCAGCCAACACTATTGCCACAGTCAGAAACATGCACCAGACCATTAAAATCGGCTAGAAATTTGTCACATCAACCCTAACATTGTTAAGTTCTTCCTGATATTCCAGAATGGTTTCTGGAGTGAGAGTTATTCAATAATGAGAGGATGAGTAAATTGGGTCTATACTGTCTGGAGTTTGAAGAATGTGCTCTCTCACTCTGAATGAGAGGAGGTCTCAGTGAAGCATGCAAAATTCTGTAAGAGCTTGATATAATAAATACTGAAGATGTTTCCTCTGGCTTTAGAATATGGAGCGCTGTATCAGGATAAGGAAACGATCATTTTGGACTGAGATGAGGAGAAACTTTCTCTCTCAGAGGATTGTCACCTTTGAAATTCTCTTGTGGCGTTGTGGATGCTCCATTCTTGAGTCTATCTAAAGCCACAATACACCTTTAGTGTCTTGTGCACGATATGGGCAGTAAGTGGGGAAGTGGAGTTGAAGCCAAAGATCAGCCATGATCATATTGAATGGTGGACTAGGCTGGAGGACCGTAGGGCCTATTCCTGTTCCTATTTCATATGTTCTAATTCCAGATTAGATAGACATTGTAGGTGGAATATTGTATTTATCATCCATTCTGTACGTTTGACAGACTAATGCTGCCAACAAAGACTCAACCCAGCCGCTGATCCCCCATGACGCTGCCAAAGGGAAGTTACCTGTCAACAGACCCAGTAAGTTATTCACAGAACAAAGACAAGTGTTGCCTGATGACCAAGATAATCACCAGCTCAGTGGCACAGTAGACTGACATGGAGATCAGTGGGTTCAGTTATGTATACGCAGGATAGAAAGACAATTGTACCTGGGAGAAGAGAGCTTTGTACTTAGCGTAGAGAAATAGCTGCACCTGTGATAGAAAAATAGTTTCACAAGGGATACAGGGATATATCAGGTAATCCCATTGCCTCCTGATAGCTGGGTGTTCTGCTGAGAATATCTTCCACTCACTTTCCAAATTGACAGCATCAACTGGACCAAAAAAAAGGATGGAATCTGTACATACTTCCAAAAATTTCTGATAGGGAATAATATTTCATCAAAACAAGTTTCCATCATTACAATGAGTGTCCAAAATATTATTTTAAAGTGAAATGTTGCTTTTCATTTTGGTTTTGTGGACGAAGAATCTTTGCAATTCAGAAGCGATATTGTGTGCTGTAGAAGAAATTTCACATAGCTGGAACCACCATGTTTGGACTCTGGCAGAGTAGATTGCACTCAGCTTCAGTTAATTGTCACAACCATATTGGCCATTCAAGCTGTGGCGGGAGCTAAGTTGCAAAGGTGCTGCCTTTCTGGCTAGAAGGCCTGGCTTTTCACTCAACTAGGATGAGCAAGAATCTGTTGTCCCTTGCCTGGCTGTAATGAATATCAAACAGTCTTCTAGGAGGGTGGTCACATGTTGTAGAATGATGGGTTTGATCCATGAACTGGTGCATGGGTCTGTGGGCTGTGAGCTATGGATTAATGGGGAGGGCTGTGAATTGATGGGTTGGGACTGTGAGCTGTGGGTTAATGGCTAAACACCTGTGATTAGGACATTTAGGCTACCAGCATATGTGTTCTACACAGTGTTGACAGAAGCATGAACTCACTTGATAATATGGGTGATATCCCACATCTGTCTTATTTAACGTCATCAGAAAATTGGACAGATTCACAAAGGTATCTGCCCATAGTCCTCAACAACATATCCAAAATAGTCCTTCCTAAATATTATATGTAACTGTTAGGTCTGTGACCTCTGACTTTCTGACCTCTACTTCCGCGTCAGCCCTCCCTCCTAAGGGAAGCCCAGCACAGAACAAACAGTGTGGGGACTTGGCATTCCTGCTGTTGTATCCAACCACAAGGTGTTTTCTGGACTTTGAGGTCTACAAAAGAAAATGTTCTGTTTCATAGAGCTGATCTATTCATGAGTCCATTGAAAAGATTCAGCTGTGTTTTATTTAGAATCAATTCCACTATATAGGTAATCCAGTGAATACTGTCCCAATGGGACGGAATTATTCACAAGCCCATGTTCTCCACGCAATACTAAAAGCAGGGATTCAAACATGGACCTGAATAAGTCCCTCTTGCATTGTTGTTGTCCCTGTGGAGAAGAATAATGGCGCTGCTTTTATCCAGTGCCAGCTGAGATGGAAATTCACAAGGAAATTCTCATGTACCTTAAACTCTGATACCAGTTTAATGCCATGACACGAATGTACTGCCTCATTTCCAGTGTTGGAAATATATTATAAATAATACCATGCACAAATGTTCTATTAATTCTTCCCTTGAAATACAGGTACTGCTGAAACCCCAAAACCTAGACTCACAACACAAGATCCTGTGCGTCACACCACACTTAATTCAGAGCACTTTCCTGAGCCAACACACAACATCAAGGATATCATCAGACAATATGAGCAACCAGCAACCCAGAAGAAAACTGGGTTAATCAGGTAAAACCGACTGCACCATGCAAAAAATTGCAAGGGTTGCAAAGCATAAGGAATCGGCTTGGTACCCGTAATTCCATGGATGGCACAACCATAACAACCATGCCATAAGGGAAGAAAGCTAGAAAAAAAAGGCATGGAGAGGGTGGGAGCTGGTTTATTTGACTGATATTTTCTAGAAAAGTGAGGACTGGGATCAAATTTGGTCTATTGGAATTCTGTGCCGTGCAGCAATGGGACTTTTTTTTAACCTGAAGCTAACAAAAATCCAAACAGATCTGTAGCTTCCTAGTGAAATACAAGAATTCAAGCATGATTGAAAATTGTAATAAGCTTAGGATAAAATTAAATACTTGTGTACCTGTGTTTCTCTGTTGTCAGAAAAGAAGGTGGAAAGATATTCACGAAGAAAATGGACCCTCATGAAGAGGCAATGTTTATCTTGAAAGGACAGATAATGCCGCATGTCTCCCAGGTAATGCAACATAACTAATGCTCTGATTCAATTTCACACTAGTGGAATAATGTGTGTGAAAACTTGTGCATGGCTATTCTCCACCCACTTTATGTTCCCACAGAATTTCTGGTGCTTCCATTGAAGAAAATGGCAGAATACTTGATTCAAATATAAGAGACAGGCACAGAAGTATCAGCCACTTTCAGCTGGCAGTGATCATTTGTGTGAGCCAGCTGAGGTAGGCTGTCCACATGCTACTTTTCATGCAACTTAGAGGACATGATTAAAAGGAACAACTTTAGCAGTAAAACGTACAAAATATTATTCTGCTGCGAAAGAATTAATGGCTGTGAATAGGTTTGGTTTTTAATCCCAAATTACAATTTTGTAATACTTACTTTATTGATTGGCAACTTCTTGAAACTTCAAATGTTAGGGAAAGAAAGAAGGAAATGACTGTCTTCCTTGAACTGTATTTTGCTTCCAGTCAGTTGCTGGTTTTTGAGTGTATTTAAGCCACTCTAAGGTTTTGGAGTAGATCTGTAGCTCGGGTTGCGGGTGTTGAGGTTGGTTGGCTCGCCGAGCTGGTTTGTTGTTTTGCCGATGTTTCATTACCGTGCTGGGTAACATCCTCAGTGCAGCCTCCGATGAAGCGTTGGTGTGTTTTCCCGCCTGGTTTTTAAACTCTGGGGTCCGTTGAGATGGATTGCCTCACTTCTGGTTTTCCTTCGTAGTGGAATGTATATGGGGTCGAGTTCAATGTGTTTATTAATAGCATGCTTCGTGGAGTGCCATGCTTCCAGGAATTCTCGTGCTTGTCTCTGCGTAGCCTGTCCCAGGATCTTGGTGTTGCCACAAAAAGACACGACCAATACTCACTCATCTCAATCCACATAGACAAGGAGAACCACGACTTCGACTGGGACAACCTGGGGTAGACTGATTAGTAAAGTTAGATCACATAGAATTCAGGGTGAGCTTGTCAGTTGGATACAGAATTCCTTGATGGTAGAGGACAGGGGATGGAGATGGAGGATTTTTTTTGAACTGGAGACATGACCAGCGGTGTCCCGCAGGGATCAGTGCAGCGTCCACTGTTGTTTGTCATTAATATAAATTATTTGAATGAGTATTTAGGAGACATGGTTAGTAAGTTTGCAGATGACACCAAACTTAGTGGTATAGCCATGTGTGAAGAAGATTACCTAAGATTACAAAGGGGTCTTGATCAGTTGGGCCAATGGCTTGAAGAGTGGCAGATGGAGTTTAATTTGAGTAAATGCAGGGTATTGCATTTTGGTAAAACAAACAAGGACAGGACTTATGCAGATTATGGTCAGGCCCTAAATAGTGTTGTTGAACAGAGAGACCTGGAGGTTCAGGTACATAGTTCTTTGAAAGTTGCATCACAGGTAGACAGGGTGGTTAAGAAAGTGTCTAGCATGCTTGCCTTCATTGCTCAGACCATTGAACATAGGAGTTGGGATGTCATGTTCAGGTTGTACAGGACATTGGTGAGAGCAGCTTTGGAACACTGTTCAGTTCTGGTCATCCTGCTACAGGATGGATATTATTAAATTGGAGAGGATTCAGAAAAGATTTACCAGGATGTTTTTGGGACTGGAGGGTTTGAGCCACAAGGAGTGGCTGGATAGGCTGGGACTTTTTTCAGTGGAACATAGGAGGCTGTGGAGTGACATTATAGAGGCCTATAAAATCATGAGGGGCATAGATAAGGTGAATAGCAAAGGCCTTTTCCCTAAGCTATAGGAGTTTAAAACTAGAGGGAATATTTTTAAGGTGAGAGGAGAAAGATTTAAAAGTAACCTGAGGGGTAACTTTTTCACTTAGAGAGTAGTTCGTATGTGGAGTGAACTGCCAGATAAAGTGGTAGATGCAGGTACAGTAAACATTTAAAAGACATTTGGATAGGTACATGAATAGGAAAGTTTTGGAGGGATATGGGTCAAATACAGGCGAGTGGGATTAGTTTAGTTTGGGAAACTTGGTCAGCATGGCCAAGTTGAACCAAAGGGTCTATTTCTGTGCTGTATGACTCTAAGCTGTTAGACCAGGAGGCAAGCACACTAGCTTACCTGGAGGTGCCAGTTTTCACCCAGAAGGAAATCTGCAGCTTGGGAATTGCTGGTATGTGAGCTTCCAGCCCAACAAGTGGCTGGACCTATTCTGCTTTTTATATATATATTCTCTCACAGGATGTGGGCGTAGTTGCCTAGGCCAGCACTTAGTGCCCATCCCTAATTTCCCTTGAGAAGGTGTTGGAGAGCAACCTTCTTGAACCTCTAAAGTCCCTGTGATGTAGGTAAGCAGTACACTTAATTGCCCCATGTTCCCCACCCAACCTCACCACTCTTCCCAACCTCACAGCCTTGCCGCAACAATCTCACCAACATGGCAGGCACATCACTTGTCACAATAAGATAGCAGACTGATGGGAAGAGCAGCAAGGACAATAGGCCATCTTGAATGAGGCTGAGTCCTTCCACTAATTGTTCTGAAGGGGAATGGGGAGAATTGGTGAAAATCGAATTGGATAAGATTCCTTCTGATTCTTCCTATTTTACTGAAACAGAAGCCAGCACCTACACCGTCAAAGGATAAGAATTCCAAAGAAGCCGTTGCCATGGTGAAGCCTGTCAGCGGCATGACATGGAAGAGCAGCACCAGACCAGTGCCAGCTGTCTCTGCCAGGCACCTTGTGTTCTTGGGAGGTTAGTGACCAGGCTATAGCTCCATTCGCTTTAGATTAAATAATTGTGTCTCTTGAACCCCTGTGGTTTAGAATGACACAGTTCCTGATTAACCACACAGAACTTCTTGCATGATGTGAAACCACAAATTGCAGGATGGGACAGTGGCTGATACTGAGCCAATTCCTCCTTCATTCAATTCTCAATCAGGGTGGCATCAAACTGATTAGTTGCAAACTATATCTGGAGTTCAGTGTATTGGGATGATTTTCTGTATTAAATATAACTTGTATCACCTTCCCTATTAAGAAACTAATAGCCTTGTACAAAGAATGCACCTGATAGATGTGTCTCTTCATGTCTGGATGAGCCATTATTGTTATCACTTATCATTCAGTCAATCTGAGGCTGTGCAGTCATATGGTTCAACCAGTGCTGTGGAATTGGAACAAACTTGTCTGTGACTGGAAATAAAATTTGAAGCTATGTAAAATAAGCTGCTACCAACTCCATCTCACATGACATATACCCTTCATCACACCCTTCATTGTAAGGCTGTACCACCTGGCCTTTGGGGGTATCAAAAAGCACATTGCTGTAGGAGAAAGGTAGTGATCATGCTGCATCACCAGAGGAAGAGTCTGATGTGACCAAGTTCCTTGCAGCTGCTCACTTGACTGGGACAAAACTTCGTACAGGCACCATTCATTCACCTGAGGCTGTGCAGTCAAATGGCTCTCAAATGCTGGTGGAATTGGAATGAACTTGTCTGTGGCTTGGAATAAAAATTGAAGCAATGTAAAATGAGCTGCTACCAACTCCATCTCACAAAAACAAGATATGCGCTCTACATCAAACCCTTCGTTGTAAGGCTGTACCAGCTGACATTTGGGGTATCAAAATATATAGTGCAGAAGGGGAATCTTGGGGTAAGGGAAGGGGCAGTAGATGAAAAGTAAGAGTTCACACCACCTGTAGCATGTACTTCATACAGCACTGCGCAGTGAGGATGAAATGGATTTTGGCATCAACCTGGATAACCTGGATGGTTTTGGTATTGTCAACTTCAATGACCTTGGTGACTGCCATGCTTTTATTCAGAAGACCGTCTCTTCTAAGGCAGCTAAGCCTGACCCTCTGCAGTTCTATGAAACTCCCCCTGTTATGGGCCAAACTATGCCACAAGAGAACAAAGTGTATCAGTATTTGTTTCATTGTGTTTGGCATTGTGCATGCCATAACTGAATAACTGGAAGTGTTTGGAAGCTTTGAGATTGGTGTGTGGGACTTGCAGCATTGATAAGTGTAAAAGTGAGATGCAGCATGTGACTGTTAGACCTGAGTCCTGATTGCTAGAAATTATTGATGGGTAAATGGTGGGGGTGTGGTATATTAAGTATTACGTGAGGTTGGCAGTGCAGTGGGTACAGGATGGCATTTAAAGATGCATTCTCTAACCTTGTCCATTTATGTGAGATCATTTAACGTTTTCTGGGACTTCAGGTATCATGATCTCCATGGCTGTCTACTTCCAGATTGTTACTAAGTATCTGTCCAGAGGGTCTCCTGAACCCTTTACACAGGGTAATATCTTTCGCCTTTCTACCTCCTGCATTGGAGAACCTGGGAACCTACTGTGGAATACTGCTCCATTGATCCTCTTTCTTCTTTCTAAGAACCACATACACAGGTATTTCCAATACAAGATGCAGGGTGGTTTTAAGAAGAGCAGGATAGCTTTATTTAGTGCTAGCTTCACACAAACCTAAGGGCCTCGCTTAGCATAAGGACACTTAGCAGTCATTTAATGATAAGGCAAGCCACAATAATGCAGATGAGGGGATGTGGTGAAATTTTTTTCATGCCTATATCATTTCCACTGGGTGTAAGATAATTGTATGCCACAATCCTTGTATACAATCATGATCTGATCCAAATTTTAGTCCCAGCTCTTTTCAGAACCCTGCAGTGCACAAAAATTGCCTGCCACGTTTCCCTGACAACACTTGAAAAGTAATCAGTTCTATGTGGGCTGTGACACAGCCTGTGTGATGTGAAGGAGCTAAATTAAAGCACGTTCTTTCTTTTTTCCACTTGCACCTCCCAGCGTCAGTTTCCCGGGAGCTGACAGGAGAAGATGAGAGGATCCAGACACGGCTACATGGGCAGCCCTCTGAGGGATACTACACCTACAGCAAAATGCCCTGCGACCTCTGTATCCGCAAAGAGGTACCAGAATATAAATAGTTATTCAAACCCAAAAAGGTAGTAAAAGATGACAACACCCAGAAAAATCATCCAAAGTACTTGCCTCATAACAAATGAAGTTGGAAGGTATGGAGTGGAACATGGGTGGATCATAACCTGAGCTGCAGCTTTATCGAAACTATAGCAGGTCTGAGACCCTGAAGTCTTTGAGAGACAGCATTTGTATTGTGGTCTGGGTATGGGCCCAGAGAGCAAGCAGCGGACCCGGAGTGCAACAAGAGGGACCAGAGAAGTGGGGACTACATAGGCTACATTGGCGGGGTGGACGATAGGTAGAAATGGAGAATAGGGTAGTGGAGAATGGACACCATGCAGTTCGCCCTAAGGGACTGGGATTGAGCTTGTTAGAAGAGAGCAGTGTGCTATCTCTGCTGTTAACACCAGGCCACAGTCTTAAATCATAGCTCAGCCAGATGATGTGCTAAGTAGAAGAGGGTTGTATGAAAGGTTAAACACTAAAACAAAAACCCAAAGAACTGCAGATGCTGGAAATCAGAAACAAAAACAGATATTGCTCTGAAAACTCAGCAAGTCAGGAAGCATCTCTGGAAAGACAGTGAAGTTAATGTTTCAGATCCTGTGACCCTTCTTCTGAAAAGCCCATTCTGAAAGAGGGTCACTGGACCTGAAATGTTAACTCCACTTTCTTTCCACAGATGCAGTTTTCCACAGATGCAGACCTGCTGAGTTTTCCCAGCAAATTTTGTTTTTGTGTATGAGCGATTACATGTGTGAAGCATATTCTTGTGCTCAGTTTAGTAAAGTCAGCAGTACAAGTTCCTATTCATTCCACTTCATATTGTATTTTTCTCCCCCTGCTTCAGGTGTTTTATCCCAAGGAAAGTTTCCACAGTCCGGTGATACTGGATCTTATTTTCAGACAGGTGCGGAAACTAATGGACACTCAATTTCTTCCAGAGGAAGGATGTTGATTGTGGAGCAATTTCTCTCAGGTCTCAGCCTTTGCATGGGTTAGCTCAGTATCTCTGTTCCCAAGCTCATGTCTGAATGTAGGTACTGCCTTTTGTGGTATTTATTATTGTGCCTGCCTCCCTGCAATCCATCCAGCTTTCAGTACTCAATTGTGTGACATATACTTGCATCATAAAACTCATTGTTTGTTCATTCCTACGATAAGTTTTAAGACAGTGCCAATTTTTTTAGAATTTTAAAATGTATAACATATGTATATGTTGTATAACATATGTATATGTTACATATAACAATGTATGACTTGTCTATTTTTATGTAAAAATTAACGTGATTCATAGTTTGGAAGCTTTCTGAAGTTCCTTGCCATTTATTCAGGAAAAGTTTCAGGACCCCTTATTACTGAAGATTATTCACATATCCTGAGATTTTGCCCTACTTCAGCTTTGTTTGCCTTTCTGCTCTCAATACTAGGCACTCAATAACTGTGTTGCATGTCATCACAATATTACATCAGATATAATTGAGCATGAGAAGCCTTTCTTGATTGGAGTTTAAAATTTATTCACGGGATGTGAGCATCTCTGGCTGGGCCAGCATTCATTGCGCATCCCTGATTGCAGTTAAGTGTCAACTGCATTGCTGTTGGTCTGGAGTCACATGTAGGCCAGACCAGGTTAGGACAACAGTTTCCTTTGCTAAAGAGTATCAGTAAGCCAAATGGGTTTTTCCCAACAATTAGCAACAGTTTCATTGTCATCATTAGACTCCTAATTCCAGACTTTTATTGAAATCATATTCCACCATCTGCCATGATGAGATTCAAACACAAAATGTTACCTGAGTCTCTGGATTAACAGTCCAGTGATAATGCCACTAGGCCATTCCTCCCCTTGCTTGATGATGGGTATCAATGTTTAGACTGGTTCAAATATTAAATTGCTCCTTACTGCATTCTGTAGCTATTTTGCTTATGGGTGAGGTTTTCCTACTTTAACCTCCTTCTATCCCCCTTTACCTGCTATCTGACTGCCCTGATACCTGAGGATTCATTTTCCATAAGCTCAGTGGTTTCAGTGTATTTCAACACCTATGATGAGATTATTTCCAATTTATAATTTTCGTTGTCAGGACTTCCATCTCAGACATAATGACTGATTTAGCCAGTGCTACCTGTAAAAATGATGATGAAATACAGACATTAGTCTGTGATGTTGGTAACTATGCAGAAGTTAAAGTTGCGTGTACTTTATTAAGCTACTTATATGACCAATACCTGTAATTGAGTCTCATGTTGCTTTATGAGAAATGAACTGTTACAATAGCTTGGACATTGTGAAAGCACAGCAAAATAAATCACATGTAGGTAAAGTGTTAAAACAAAAAGTAGTTACTTTGTTATGAAATACCTGATTTAATTCAGTGCCATTTACCTAGCAGCTTGAAAAGAAGTTAAAGTATTGCCAAAATTTTGGAAACTAAGTAGGAATCAGCAACCCAGTTTCCGGTGTTTATGGCCAACATTTACCTCTATTAAATTTGGATCTAAAGTTTTACTTTAAAATTGCAAAAAAAATTACTGAAGTGAGTCATAACTATAGCTAATCTAATTCTCTCTTGAATTAGTACATTTTCCTTTTTTCTGAGGTAACATACTCTCATCACTGCACCACCTTTCTCCATCACCATGACAGATAGGGCAGCTCAGAATAGGGATCAAAACTCAAACTGTATGTCAGTGAGGGACATGTGTCCCAATTGATACTATTCTCTAACTGGCTAGTAGGAAATACAAGTGATTATAGAGTTCAGGTAAGTCTGATTCAGATCTTTTGGAGGAATCATTGTGAAAGCTCAATGTTAACCTTAGTGCATAAGACTGTGAACCAAACTTAACAAGAGTAGACAGATATGCCAAAGGATAAAAGAAGGAAAACTCAAGGAATTTGGATAGTTTAAATGGCATAACAGTTAAAAGCTAGGAACAATTGAGGCACTTCAACACTTATGTGCAGAATACTGGATAACCTGGATTAAATTACAGATGCCAATCTAATTGAGGGCTTCGAGGTTTATATATCGAATAACATTTACTACAGGCTGGACTCTATATCAAATAACTGAGGCTTGAAAGTGAGTTTTGGAATGTAACCTGATTAAGGGGTTTGGATTTTTTTTCAATTGAAGATATTGTGTAATTTCCTATTAATATTTTGTTTAAAATTCCTTTAATTCTGTGAAGATTGTGAGCGACACGTTCTCTGAACCTTGTGTGAGACTGAATAAAAAGGAACAGATGAAGATGAAGTCTTTACTAGGTCAGTATTCCAAGTCTTGCTGGGATTGGGTCTGGGGCTGGATAAAGGGTAAAGCAAGGCACCTGATGGAATAACGTTATCTGCACTCCCACTGTTCTTTCACTGTAACTATTTTTGTGTGATTCATGTGGATTTGTTATGTTTCAGTTTTCAGAGATAGCAAATCCACATGAATCACACAAAAATCTTGAGACTTAACATAAACATGATTTCACTTATTCAGTCACCCTGAAACATTGGCCTTGATCCTAAACCTTAAACATGGTGTTTGTCGGTTGTATTTTGTTTTTTTGAGTTACCAGATTTTATTGAGAGTGTGTCGATTTTTTGGAAGCTATTCATCAACCTTTCCAATTGTGTAGTCAGCAGGAAATACACAGAAGGTCAGTCAGTTTCGATATGGAGAGAGAATGATGTCTTCAAGATGTGACCATTCATTAGAACCAATTGGAAACCTGCATGCCAAAACTATAATAATCTAGATTATTTCCTCTGGGAGATGGCTGGGAGGAGGTAGAGAATGATAGTGTGTCAGAGCTGAATTTACATCAGTAAAGGTACAGTTGTAAGACAGGGCAGTGGAGGAAGGGGTTACAGAGTTGGATTAACGTCAGTTCACAGATAAATAGTAAGATGCTGTTTGCAAAGAATTAGTGCATTTGGTAAACACTGACTGGCCTGTGTTCTATTGACTGTATCTTTACTGGTGTTAATTCAGTTTCTTCACACTGTCTAGTTCAAGGACTCCCTCCTGTCAGTTCCTGAATATATTATCAGCATTTACTGCTGAAAAGACTCATGTTAAAGTGCTTCTGTGGGCCCTCCCTTTGCCCTTTTAAAATCGCTCCCTTTGAGTGAATCAGTTTGGTACAAGAAAAATGACTGTACAATATGTATAACAATAAACATAGCAGCATCTATTTCTCTTCTGCAGCTGAAAACAAGATTCTATCCTCGACTCTGGTGAAGGATGAAGCTGTCAAGAGGAAGATTGTAATGGCTGCCAGAGAAGCTTGGGATGTTTATTTCTGCCGTCTGTTCCCTGCCTCTGTGAGACAACCTTTCAGCATTTTTATAAATACATTTAAACCACAACATGTTCTGTCATTAAATATTATTTATTGATATTTTTTAAATTTTCAGCATGTTGTGGAAAACTGATTATGTGCTGGAAACTGCAACAGTATCCATGATGAAGGGACAACTCATTGAAAAATAGGAACAAGGATTTGTCATTCAACCTCTTGAGCCTTTTCATTATTCAATTATATCAGGACTGATCTGAATCTCAAAACCATTTCAGGGCAAATATACTTACCCCAAAAGATTACTGAGCATAGCTCCACATCCTTGTATCTCTAGATGTGGCTTTCTAGACATTTTCTCTGCCCAGGGATTAATTCATCCTATAATCCCCCCATCCCACCTCCTAAATATAGTTATACATCTTATTTTGAAGAAATTATGCATTCATCTTTTCATGAAAGTTTGTTACATAATCATTCAGCCATTGAACTCTCTTGTCTCTTAATGATTTTAACTATAACTCTGCATTCTTGAATATCAAAAAGTCAATTTACATTAATACCCCAATGTTTTATTTTCCTGTCATTTCCTCATCTAATCTAAATGTGGCCACCACATGAGCACCGAAAATTTCTGCTCCCGGAATGTTGCCTGACCAGAAAATTGGGGAGAACAAATTTGTGTAAAATTTAAACTCCTCCGTGTGAGGTTGTTGACTTGCTCACTGAGCTGGTAAGTTTGTTCACAAATGTTTCATCACCATGCTAGGTAACATCATCAGTGCACCTCTGGTGAAGTGTCAGTGTTCAGTCCTGCTTGCTGTTTATGTGTCTTGGTTTTCTAGGGTGGATGGCATCACTTCCAGATTTGTTTCTTCGTGGTTGGTATATGGAGTCCTATTCTACATGTTGTTAATGGAGTTCCGGTTTGAGTGCCAGGCCTCCTGGAATTCTCATGCGTGTCTTTGGTTGGCTTGTCCTAGGATGGCTACGTTGTCCCAGTCGAATTGGTGTCTCTCTTTGCCCATGTGTATTCAAATGAGTGGTAGTTGGTCATGTGTCTTGGTAGCTAGTTGGTGTTCATGAATGCTGATGTCAGATACCAACACTTACCAACAGGTGGCAACAGACCCAACACCACAACTGGAAAACCGTATTATTACTACCCTGAGGAATCTACACAAAACGGGTGAAATTAACAAATTCGACTACCAGAGAATGAAACCAGAGGGATCAAATACACCCTGCTTCTAAGGACACCCCAAGGTACACAAGCCAGAGGTCCCCCTCAGATCCAGAGTCTCACTGCCAGGTACACTGACATTCAGACTAGCGAAAGAACTACAAAGGAGACTGAAACACCTTGTAGATGGTTCAAACCACTCCATTCACTCCGCCCAAGAATTCCTCAACATCATCAAGGACACCAGAACAGATGAAGACGAGATCATGGTCTTCTTCGAAGTGACTGCATTATTTACCTCCATATACGTCCCCTTAGCTAAAGAAACACTGGCCTCACTACTAGACAGACTAGGGATACAGACACCTGACAACACCAACACCATCAGCAAAGACGGCATCCTTAAACTACTGGATCTGTGTCTCACAACCCACTTCACATTCAACAGCAAGATATACAGACAAATCCACGGAACACCCATAGGATCACCAATATCAGGATTAATAGAAGAAGCTGTAATGCAAAGACTGGAATGGACAGCACTTCCCACCGTCCAACCAAAACTACAGATCCGCTATGTGGATGACACTTTTGTGATTATCAAATGCACTAAACTGGAAGAAACCCATCTACTCATAAACAACATCCTCACCAGCGTAAAATTCACCAGGGAAGAGGAGAACAACAACAGACTTCCCTTCCTGGATGTAATGGTCGAACACATAGCCAACAGTGAGCTCCAGACCAGCATACACAGGAAGGCCACCCACATGGATTGGGTACTCAATTACAATAGCAATCTTCCCAATACCCTCAAACGGAGCTGCATCTAAACGCACTTCAAGTGAGCTGCAACACACTGCAGCACCCCAAAGCTACACAAAGCTGAGGAAGAACACCGATACAGCATCTTTAAAAACAATAGTTACCCAAAAAACATAGTCAGTTGATACCTACACAACAGACCACAACAGTTAGCACAACACATCCAGAGACACTAATAATCCTTACATGCATTAAGTGCATATCTGAAATGACTACCAGATTACTCCGACCCATAGGAATCATGGTAGCTCACAAACCGACAGCTACACTATGACAGCTATTGATGAGAATAAAGGATCCAACAACCACAGCTAACAGAACCAACATTATTTATAAGATACCAAGCAAAGACTGCCAAAAACATTACGCAGGGCAAACTGGAAGGAAGCTAGCCATCAGGATTCATGAACACCACCTAGCTACCAAGGGATATGACCAACTGTCATTCATTTCAATACACATGGACAAAGAGGGACACCAATTCAACTGGGACAACATAGCCATCCTAGGACAAGCCAACAAAAAAAGTGCACAGGAATTCCTAGAGGCCAAGCACCAGAACTGCATTAACAAATATGAAGAGTAGGACCCCATATACAAACCACTAAGAAACAAATCCGGAAGTGATGCCACCCACCCCAACAAACCAAGACACATAAATAGCAAGCAGGACAGAACACCAACGCTTTACTGGTGGCACACTGATGATGCTACCCACCATAGTGACGGAACATTTGTGAACAAACTTACCAGCTCGGTGAGCAAGTCAACAACTGCATCAACAACCCGAGCTACAGATCTTCTCAAAAACCTTCATCCTCTGTGTGTGCCTTGTGATTTTTGACTCAATGTCAATTTGTAATCATTGGTGGACTCTTACAGGGCAGTGTGGGTACTGGAGTGCAGATTCTGGGAGTCTCCCATAAAGGAATCTGGCTATTAAAACTAGTGAGAGCCAGCAGCACAGCAGCAGAGAACCTGAGGGTCCTCAGAAGTTACAGGTATGGAAAGCAGAAAGCAATATTTTCTACTTGCCCCACTATCCTGAGAGAGTAACTCACCTTGATCCATCTTTCCATGGGCTCTTTGGTAACTCACAAAGTGCCTTTTCTTCTTTTGTTCACCGAGATACAATTTGATTAGTGTGCTCATTACCATAGTGAGCATCACAGCTGAATTTGATCCTTTTACCTGCATGTCCTGCTGGACAATGATCAGTAACAATGACACCCCTCTCTGCTTCAAGGGTACTGTAACCCCAACCCATTTTTGGCACCCTCAAGATCAGCTGACTCAACTTAAACATTACAGTTGGAAAATCCCTAGTTTGCATGGCTCAGTAACACATCCAACAAACCAACAAAGAAGTTTCTGTCATTCTCTCTAGGCTATTGTTTGTGGTCTGCACCATATCCTCCATTCCGTAAACACTCACTCAGGCTCACCCCCTGTCCATTGTCTGATGCCAGACCATTCACAACAATAATTGACTCTGAGCTGAACATCAGATTCAAAACCTCTCCATCACCAAACACCGCCTATTTACACTTCGATAGCGTTGTCCACCTCCACACTCACCTCAGCTCACATGTTGCTTAAAGACATGCCCACACTTTTGTTCCATCCAGACTTGACTTTTTGAAACTGGCCAGCCTCCCACCTTCCATTCTCTGTAAACTAAAACTCTGTAGTCTGACGTCAAAACTCACACCGAACCATATTGACATCTTCTCTCCCTGTGCTTGCTAACCAACATTAGCTTCAGGTCTGACTGCCTCAAATATAAAATTCTTATACCTGCTTTCAATTCACTCCATGATCTCACCTTTTCCCATCTCTGTAACATGCTCCAGTCTTACAAATTTGCAAGATAACTGTACAGCTCCAATAAGCCCTCTCGTGTAACCCTAATTTAATTAACTTCATTATCAATGGCCACGCCTTCAACTTCCAAGAGATTAAGCTCTGGAATTCCTCACTAAATTTCTTTGCTTCTCTTTTCCTCTTAACCCCATTTCTTTGACAATTGGTCACAATTTCTAATATCTTTTTATAAAAACAAAACATTGCAGATAGTGGAAATCTGAAATTGAAACAGAAAATGATAAAAATAATCAGTAGGTCTCTCAGCACCTGTGAAGAGAGAAATGTTTAATTCCCCTGATCTTCTGAAGAGCAACAATCATCACTGAATTGTCACAATATTTAAATACTTGCTGAACTCAACATTGTTCACCATTTCCACCGCGGTCTTCTGAATTTACTGTCTCAGAAAAGGATATGCAGTATCCCTCAGAACTCGATCAGATCGTAGGAAAGTCAAAAGAAGACAACACATGCACCTTTTTACATACTCGTTGATGTACGGTAAGCTTAAATGTCCAGTCTGACTGGATGAGGAAGGGGGATACTTAGCTGAGTGGGTAGTGGAGAAATGAGTGGTGGGTCGGGGTAGATTGATGAATGGGAAGTCAGGTGGGAGGGTAGTTGGGTCAGGTGGGGGTGGGGATGTGTAGCCAGGAATGTCAGGGGCACAGTCTGGAGGTCAGGGGAATATTGGTTGATCAGTGGCTGGCTGTGAAGGTAGTTGCGGATTTGGAATTATAGTTGGGTGGTGGTGGAAATAGTTGAGTCAGTCAGGATAATCAGAGGATCATGAGGGTAATGGGAGATTGTAACTGAGAGGTTGGAGGACAGGTTGGCTACATGGTTGGAGGGATAATCAGGAGGGTAGTCAGGTTTTTGGAGGGTTGATCGGAGGGTAGCTACCAATGTGTTAGACTAGGTTTTATCCTGACTAACATTTCCTGGACAACTTTTAAGGACAGTACATTGGACCTATCCCAAATCTTGAACTCTATAACTCAGAGTCATTGACATTCAGAGAGGATTTGCAGAGCAGAGGAATTAACCAATGGAAATTTGGAGCCACCAAGCAGATTCCCATGTCAGTCTGTATGTCAGGACCTCCACAAGATCCTAACACTCATCTCAGTTATAAGCTCAGTCTCCAACAGTCCAGCAACCGGAAGATTTAGCCCAATATTAGAGATTGATAGCCTTGAGAAAAGATAAAAAATTATTCACTTGAAACGTTAACTCAGTTTCCCTCTCCACAGAAGCTGCCACACCTGCTGATTATTTCCAGCATTTCATATTGTTATTTCCAACATCAATGTATATGATTCAGTTTCATATTTTGTTTGGAAATTGCTCTTGTGAAATGCGGTGAGATATTTTATTACTGTAAATATGCTCTCTAAATCAAGTTGTTGATGCGGGCTACGGACCTGCCCTGGCAAATCTGATATTACCTTTACCTTTGTTAGTCTATGACCAGCCACTAGGAGGTGCCATAACCTCATGGGGAAGGTAACCATACCTGATAATTTGTAATTGAGGTGTGAGGAATCACTCACAGATATTATATAGGCTGGGGAAGCAATCATTACCAGCTAATAGTTGGGGTAGAGTGCTGCCATCAATCCTCCTTTTTACAACAAAACATGAAATGGGTCATGTGCCTCCTTTCTATGTATTTTTAATAAACCTTTTCAGGCATGTTATGACACATCTTCGAGGCAATTAGGAATATGGACACTGAGCAATGAGACGCCTGTTGAAAGTTTTTCAATCAACTTGTTTGGGCACGCTGAGACTTGAACCAGGGTCTTCTAGTCCAGCTATAGGAATGCTGCCATTACACCAGACAACTTTATAAGCCCCCTTGCTATGCTTGTTAAGTAAATAAACATTATTGGTTTAGACAGCCCCAGGTGGGTCTCAATAACAAAACATCAAAATATCAATGAAAACTTACAAAAGGAACTTATCCACATTAAGTTGAAATTTTATTTCTATCTCAGGCCTGTAAATCCTCTTTTCTATTCTTTTAAATGTACAAATTAGACAGCCCCTGGTGGAAAAAATGATTTTTAATCATTCTGTTTAGATATAATTCCAGGGCAGGTGGGATTAGAACCAGGACCTTCTTGAGCTATTACTACTGTGGTATATGAACCATATCCTCTTTTCTATCTTGTGTCTTAGGGCTTATTTGGTTAACAGTGGTAGAGGATGAATTACTAGTGAGTCTCAATGAGAAGAGACACTTGTCTTAACAAGATGTAGTTTATTGTACAATGGCAATGAATGCAAGTTACAGTGGCTCATTAGGCACAATTACTGAGCATATTAGAAGACACTGATGGCACATCTATCTCCATTGAGATTTTGAACCAGATTCCTCTTTTATTCCCACCCAAAACTGTGTGACATGTTTAGATTGGATGGAGTTCGTTGCCGTCTTCAACATTAACCCTTATAAGACTTCTGAGCCTTTTCACAACTTTAGATTCAATAAGACAGATACGTCCCGGTGGGACCAGAAGTGTGTTGTGGCTTTATCGAATATTACAGCACAGAAGGAGGTGGTTGACCCAACGTGAGTGTACCAGCTCCCAAAAGAGCTACCCAGGTAGTCCCAAACTTCATAGCTTTCTAAATTCATCACTTTCTAATTTATATCTAGTTCTCTTTTAAAACCTCATATGGAATCCACCTTCACCACTCTCCCAAACAATTCTCTAAGTAAACATGTTTCTCCTCATCTCATGCCTAGCTCTCTTGCTGACAATCTTGAAATTATGGCCTCTGGTTACTGACATACCAAATAGGGGAAACAGAATATCTTTCTTTACCTTGTCAAATTGTTCTTTTGAACACCTCAGTAAGATCACCTGTTAACCTTCTTCAAGGAGAATAAGCCCAATTTTTCGCATCTTTCTTTTATCTGACATCCCTCATTCCCTGGTATCGTTCTAGTTTCCTGAATGTGTTTCTCAGTCTAATTATTCTTCTAATGACCACCTTTCAGCTACTCGGACATCTTATTCGTCACCATCCCTTCTAAAAACATGCTGGACTTCAACCTCACCAATGAAAAGCTGATTCTGTTTTCCTCCAAGGCTCCACAAGTTAAAAGTATGATTGATTACTTCATCACTGAACTGAAGAAGGTGTGTAAAGAATTTGCTTTTATGCTTTTTCACATGATCACTGCATGAAGGAGATAATTAATGCTTCTCAGAAGTTTTCTGTTTGTGAACCAAGACATGAATTCTTTACTCTGAAGTAAAATGTCATTGGTTAAAGTCCTTTTTCAGAGACTGGAAAACATTCCTCTGAGACAACAAGCATGGGGCTGGATGAACACAGCAGGTCATGCAGCATCATAGGAGCAGGAAAACTTGACGTTTCGGGCCTAAACCCTTCATCAGAAAAGGGTTTAGG
>JAHRHZ010000022.1:30765087-30786448 GCA_024137785.1 Ginglymostoma cirratum | reverse complement strand
TCCTATGATGCTGCTTGGCCTGCTGTGTTCATCCAGCTTAGCACCTTGTTTTCTCGGATTCTCCAGCATCTAAGGGAAGAATACTAAACTGGGCCAAGGCCAATTATATCAAAATTCGGCAGGAGCTGGGAAATGTGGATTGGGGACAGCTATTTGAAGGGAAGTCCACATTTGATATGTGGGAGGCTTTCAAAGATAGGTTGAAGATAGTGCAGGATAGGCATGTCCCTTTGAAAACAAGGAATAGGAAAGGAAAGATTCGTGAACCGTGGATGACAGGAGAAATCGTGCGACTAGCCAAGAAGAAAAGGGAAGCGTACATAAGGTCCAGGCAGCTAAGAACAGAACGGTCCTTGGAGGAATATCGGGAGAGTAGGACCAATCTCAAACGAAGAATCAAGCGGGCTAAAAGGGGTCATGAAATAACTTTAGCCAACAGAATTAAGGAGAATCCCAAGGCCTTTTATTCATATATAAGAAGCAGGAGGGTAACTAGAGAAAGGGTTGGTCCACTAAAGGATAAGGAAGGAAGGTTTTGTGTCGAACCTGAGAAAATGGGTGAGATTCTCAATGATTACTTTGCATCAGTGTTCACTGAGGAGAGGGACATGATGAATGTTGAGATTAGAGATAGAAGTTTGTTTACTCTGGATCACGTTGACATAAGGAGGGAAGATGTGTTGGGTAGGCTAAAGGATATTAAGGTGGACAAATCCCCAGGACCGGATGGGATCTATCCCAGGATGCTGAGGGAGGCGAGAGAGGAAATAGCTGGGGCCCTGACAGATATCTTTGTAGCATCCTTAAACACAAGTGAACTGCCGGAGGACTGGAGAGTTGCTAATGTTGTCCCCCTGTACAAGAAGGGTAGGAGGGATATTCCAGGTAACTACAGACCAGTAAGCCTGACGTCAGTGGTGGGAAAGTTGCTGGAGAAGGTACTGAGGGATAGAATCTATTTATATTTGGAAAAGAATGGGCTTATCAGTGATAGGCAACATGGTTTTGTGCAGGGGAGATCATGCCTTACTAACTTAATAGAGTTCTTTGAGGAAGTGACCAAGTTGATAGATGAAGGAAGGGCTGTAGATGTCATCTACATGGACTTTAGTAAGGCGTTTGATAAGGTTCCCCATCGTAAACTAATGGAGAAAGTGAAGTCACATGGTGTACAGGGTGTTCTAGCTAGGTGGATAAAGAACTGGTTGAGCAACAGGAGACAGAGAGTAGTAGTTGAAGGGAGTTTCTCGAAATGGAGAAAGGTGACCAGTGGTGTTCCACAGGGATCAGTGCTGGGGCCACTGTTGTTTGTGATATACATAAATGATCTGGAAGAGGGCATAAGTGGTCTGATCAGTAAGTTTGCAGATGACACGAAGATTGGGGGAGTAGCAGAAAGCATAGGGGATTGTCAAAGAATACAGGAGAATATAGATAGACTGGAGAGTTGGGCGGAGAAGTGGCAGATGGAGTTCAATCCAGGCAAGTGTGAGGTGATGCATTTTGGGAACTAGAGCGAACTATACTGTAAACAGAAGAGCCTTGGGAAAAGTTGATGAGCAGAGAGATCTGGGAGTTCAGGTCCATTGTACCCTGAAGGTGGCTGCACAGGTGGATAGAGTGGTCAAGAAGGCATATGGTATGCTTGCCTTCATCGGACGGGGTATTGAGTATAAGAGCTGGCAGGTCATGTTAAAATTGTACAAGACTTTGGTTCGGCCGCATTTAGAATACTGTGTACAGTTCTGGTCGCCACATTACCAAAAGGATGTGGAAGCTTTGGAGAGGGTACAGAGAAGGTTTACGAGGATGTTGCCTGGTATGGAAGGTGCTAGCTATGAAGAGAGGTTGAGTAGGTTAGGATTGTTTTCATTAGAAAAAAGGATATTGAGGGGGGACCTGATTGAGGTCTTCAAAATCATGAAGGGTATAGACAGGGTTGATAGAGATAAGCTTTTTCCCAGGGTGAGGGATTCAATAACGAGGGGTCATGCGTTCAAGGTGAGAGGAGAAAAGTTTAAGGGGGATACACGCGGAAAGTACTTTACACAGAGGGTGGTAGGTGCCTGAAACGCGTTGCCAGCAGAGTTAGTAGAGGCAGGCACGGTAGATTCATTTAAGGTGCGTCTGGACAGATGCATGAGTAGGTGGGGAGCAGTGGGATACAGATCCTTAGGAATTGGGCGATAGGTTTAGACAGTGGATTTGGATCGGCACAGGCTTAGAGGGCCAAAGGGCCTGTTCCTGGGCTGTAAGTTTTCTTTGTTCTTTGTTCTAACTGCAGTTTCTACTATTTCTGAGGAAGGGTCACTGGACCCAAAATGTTAACTCTGTTTTTCCCTTCACAGATGCTGCCAGACCTGCTGAGCTTTTCCAGCAACATTGTTTTTGTTCCTGATTCACAGCATCCGCAGTTCTTTTGTTTTTTGTTTTTTATCCAACTCTTAGCTGCTTACTAATTAATAGAACTTCTCTCTGAGTTCATTCCAACAGCGCTGAGTCAGTCAATTGCTCTCTCCTCTGCAGGACATCTAAAAATCAGCCATAAGACCATAAAACATAGGAGCAGAAATTAGGCCATTCAATCGTGGCTGATAAGTTCCTCAACCCCATTCCCCTGCTTTCTCTCCATAACCCTTGATCCCCTTGATAATCAAGAACCTATCTATCTCAGTCTTAAATGTACCCAATGACCTGGTCTCCACAGCCTTCTGTGGCAGTGAATTTCATAGATTCACCACTCTCCGGCTGAAGAAGTTTCTCCTTATCTCCGTTCTAAAAGGTCTTCCCTTTACTCTAAGGCTGTGCCCTCAAGTCCTAGTCCCTCCTACCAATGGAAGCATCTTCCCAACGTCCACTTTGTCCAGGCCATTCAGTATTTGAAAGTTTCAATTAGAACCCCCCTCATCCTTATAAACTCCAATGAGTATAGTCCCAGATTCCTCTAACATTCCTCATATGTTAAGCTTTCCATTCCTGGGACCATTGTCGTGAGCCTCCTCTGAACCCACTCCAGGGCCAGTACATTCTTCCTGAGATATGGGGCCCAAAACTGTATGCAATGGTCCAAATGTGGCCTGACCAGCGCCTTATAAAGCCTCAGTAGTACATCCCTGCTTTTATATTCAAGTCCTCTCAAAATAAATGCCAACATTGCATTTGCCTTCCTGACTACTGACTCAACCTGCAAGTTTACCTTGAGAGAATCCTGGACTAGAACTCCCAAGTCTCTTTGGACTTCAGACTTCTGAATTTTCTCCCCATTTAGAAAATAATCCATGCTTTTGTTCTTCTTACCAAAGTGCATGATCTTACACTTTCCCACATTGTACTCCATCAGCCACTTCTTTCCCCACTCTGCTAACCTGTCCAAGTGCTTCAGCAGCCTCGCCACCTCCTCAATACTGCCTGTCCCTCTACTATCTTTGTATCGTCTGCTAACTTAGTTAACTTAGCTAACTGCCCACAGTTCCTTCATCTAGATCATTAGTGTATAAAGTGAAAAGTTGTAGTCCCAGCACCGACCCTTGCAGAACACCACTTGTCACCAGCTGCCTTCCCAAGAAAAACCCCTTTATCCCTACTCTCTGCTTTCTGCCAGTCAGCCAATCTTCTATCCCTGCTAGCACCTTGCCTCTAACACTATGGGCCCTTACCTTACTCAGCAGCCTCCTGTGTGGCACCTTATCGAAAATTTTTGCCTCCTTGAAGTCCAGGTAGATAACATCCATTGGCTCTCCTTGGTCTACCCTGCTTATTACTTCCTCAAAGAATTCTAGCAGATTTGTCAGGCATGACCTCCCCTTGATGAAGACATGCTGACTTTGTCCTATTTTACTACACACTTCCAAATATTCAGAAATCTCATCCTTTACAATGGACTCCGAAATCTTGCCCACGACTGAGGTTAGGCTAATCGGCCCGTAATTTTCCATCTTTTGCCTTACTCCCTTTTTAAACAGGGGTGTCATGTTAGCGACTTTTCAGTCCTCTGGGACTCTCCCTGACTCGAGTGATTCCTGAAAGGTGAACACTAACGCTTCCACTATCTCTTCAGCTATCTCCTTTAGAACTCTGGGGTGTAGTCCATCTGGTCCAGGTGATTTATCCACAATCAGGCCAATCAGTTTTAAAGCACCTTCTCCTTAGTGCTACCATACTCAGCTCTGCCCCCTGACTCTCTTGAATTTTTGGGATATTACTTGTGTCTTCCATCGTGAAGACTGACGCAAAGTAATTATTCAGTTCCTCAGCCATTTCCTTGTTCCCTACTACATTCTCTCCAGCGTCATTTTCCAGTGGTCCAATGTCCACTTTTGCCTCTCTTTTGCCCTTTATATGCCTAAAGAAACTCTTACAGTCTTCATTTATATTACTGGCTCGCTTGGCCTCATATTTAGTTTTCTCCCTCCTTATTTCTTTCTTTGTTGCCCTCTGTTGGTCTTTGTAAGCTTCCCAGTCCTCTGGTTTCCCACTGCCCCTTTGCCACTTTATATGCTTTCTCTTTTGCTTTTATGCTGTTCCAGACTTCCTTAGTCAGCCATGGTTACCTCATTGTCCCTGTACCATGTTTCTTTTTCCTAGGGATAAATTTTTGCTGTGTCTCCTGAATTACTCCCAGAAACTCCTGCCTTTGCTGTTTCACTGTCTTTCCCGCTAGGCTCCTCTTCCAGTCAATTCTGCCCAGCTCCTCCTTCATACCTCTGTAGTCACCTTTATTCAGCTGTAATACCGTTACCTCTGATTCTATCTTCTCCCTCTCAAATTGCAGAGTAAATTCTATCATCTTATGATCACTGCCTCCTAAGGGTTCCTTTACCTTAAGCTCCCTTATCAAGTCTGCCTCACTGCACAACACTAAATCCAGTACTGCCTGTTCCCTTGCGAGCTCCACCATGAGCTGCTCCAAAAAGCCATCTCGTAGACATTCCACAAACTCCTTTTCTTTCAATCCACTACCAACATGATTTTCCCAGTCCACCTGCATATTGAAACCCCCCATGATCACTGTGACATTGCCTTTCTTACACATCTTTTCTATCTCCTGGTGTATCTTGCACCCCAGATTCTGACTACGGTTTGGAGGCCTGTACACAACCCCAACTATGTTTTTTTCACCTTTGCAGTTCATCAATTCTACCCACACAGATTCTGCACCATCTGACCCTACTTCGTTTCTTCCTATTGATTTAATTTCATTTCTTACTAATAAGGCAACCCCACCCCCTCAGCCCACCTGCCTATCTTCTTGATAGGATGTATATCCTTGAATATTTAGTTCCCAATCCTGATCTGCCAGTTGCAATCTGTGCCACAAGCTCATTTACCTTATTCCTGAAACTGCCTGCCCTCCAAAAACAAAATCTGCCCTCTTTCTTTCTCTTTCTCCAACTGTCTGTGATCCCAAAACTGATTTTCAGTGACTCCTAAATATCCTGATCGACCTATCAAAAGCCATGTAATACGCTTCATCCCTGTTGCAGGGCAGAATTGAATTTTGCTGCTTCTCAACTCTGGAGCTCTCTACTCTTGCATGATTTTATCTTGCCATTTTCACCAAATGCTGGCTTTCCACACCAGGAATGCTTACAAAAAGGATTCTTCATAAGATGTTAAAAGATGTAGTACTTTTAAGGTCAGGATGTCAGAGGTACTGAGATGTGGAAGCAAAGAAGAAAAGAAAAATGTAAAATAATAAATCTCCATATTTTAGAAATGTTAATCTCAGAAATATTAACAATTTGACAATTATAAACAAAAAGAAATATACCTGTAACATAAAACAAGCTCTAAAATATCTGTATTTTTTTCCTCTCTATAGTGAGTTCACCAAAGAAAAGTCTAAAAAAGGCAGAGATCCCAAGGACCCCGCTGAGATGGTGAAGTATACAAAGGTAAGCAATGCCCAATGGTCTAATCATTGCTCCACATCCTACATGATAATTCTTGATTAAATGGCCTTCCAAGAGATGCAGACATTAAAGGGAACTTGCCACCAATGGGAATTAGCCACCCCATAATAAATTGATAGGTCATCGCAGTCTAGGGTGTGCTGGCTGCAAGGTGTAGAAACTAGGTGCTTCAAACCAAAATTGTTTGAAGACATTGATTTCCAGTAGGTAAAATTCCACATGAGTTCTTTTGCAAGGGTTAGAGAGGGCTATAGTTCAGTTGGCTAGATGGCTGATTTGCGATGCCAAGAGATGCCAACAGCATGGGTCCAATTCTTGCAATGGCTGAGGTTACTCCAAAGGCTTCTCCTTCTCAACCACTCTCCTTGACTGGGGCATGGTGACCTTCAGGTTAAACCACCACCAGTTGTCTCTCTCTGTCTCTCTCTATCTCTCTCTCATGAGAGAGCAGCCCTGTTGTCTGGTAAGACTATCGCTATTATCTTATCTACTCTTGCACAGACCCAGTAGCCTTGCCACCACTGTCTCTGAGCAGACCTAGCTCTGGCAAAGTGGAATTACCCTTCTCCCCCAGCCACAATGTGCTTTTTTGGTCTTTCCTACATGAAGGCCCTGTCCTGAACTTTTATTGAATATTTAGCCCAACCACGAGTGGATTCAGTCCAGGTTATATTTCCAAAGATGTGAGCTATGGGAAAAACCATCACCTCTGGGTTCTGAAGCGATGATTTTACAAATGTGTACAACGTCACAAAGCCCTTCACATTGGTCACATGTAAGATCAAAGTTTGTAGCTGTGACTCCTCACTATGGGCGGCCAGCAGGTAAAGATTATTGTAGGTAGCACATTTTCAGAAAATTGTCCTCCAACCGTCTTGTGTTACAGTCCTGAACCCAGCCAACTGGTTTCAGAACCCCAAATCTAATGATGTAGGCACACATCACACACTCTCTCTCTCTCTCTCTCACACTCTCTCACACACACACACACACACACACACACACACTCTCACGCTGACATTCTCACTTGTACATACTTACTTTCTCTCTCACACATTCATTAACAAACACATACACACACTCTGTAACTCAGATACACATACTCTCTCACACACATACTCTCTCACACACACTCAGGCTTGCATACTCACTCATACACACCCTCACACACATTCACTAACACATATACACACTGTTACTCTCACACGTGCATACAAACTGACCTATACACTCTCACACATAAACACACTTTCTCACTAACACTGTCTCACACACAAACTTACACAAAAACACACATGTACTCGAGCATACACGTGCACACTCACTCTCAGACAGAAATCACAATATAGTGTTACTTGTGTGTACCCTGGTTGACAGGAAATGATGCACAAATCTTTCTACCTCACTAAATGAAATACTTGTGAAGTCTTTGCGTTAGGATTAATACCTTTATAATCAAATACAATCACACATCTTGTGAATTCTTATTCATTTATAATATTCTTACATTTCATCCACAGACTCCAATCCAAGAGTCCCTGATTGAATTCTCTGATGAGAATTTGAACAAGGTGGCAGCTGAGATCTTCATTGGTGAGAATGAACACAGATTTCTATTCAAGAAATCATATATAACCCTCACTGCAGTCTCTGTGTCACTTTCCAGATTCTCCGCTCCTAAAAATTACATTTTTCATAATGGGATGTGTCCTGGTGATTAGCCCTCATGGCCTCAACTCACAGAGTGACCAATCATAACATGTTAGCCTGTACATCGAGAATTGGATGGATAGGGCTCTCAACTCAGCCCCTTACCCAACTCTAACCCCCCCTCCTCAGTACCTTGGCCTACTCTGAAACCTCCTTGTCACTGACCCCTAACTCTACCCTATCTCTTCACCCCGGTGCCTTATCCTAACTCCTTGTCTCACGACTTCTTGCTGTAAAGTTTTGGTTCAAACCAGCCCCTGCCCCCATCTCCACTCCCAATACCCTTCAATAAGCAGGCCTGGATTAACAGCAGTAGGGGTCATGTTTTCTTCTGGTTGTAAGCTTCTCTGTCCAGTTTCGTCCTAAATCCCTACCTTTGGAGCAACAATCTCCAGAATGACCCTAAAGCTGCAGCTCCAACAACCACTTCAGTCATGTAAAATATTATATTCCAGCTGTACCAAAACCCCCATACCACTCCCTCTCTTCATTCACCCTCAACCTTATAGAGTCAATACTTCTTGCAATACAAAAATGATTTGGGAATATATTGTGATCAGTGCGATAGATGGCGATCAAGCCCTCAGCGTATTTTACTGTGTGGGCTTACACCCTCTCTCCAGCAGTGATTTCTGGAGGAAGCAAGAGTGAACATGTTAATTTGTTTCCAATAAGTTTGCTTATTGGGCTATTAAAATGTGAAAGCTACTGACTCCACTAGGAATTGTACCTGGGTGCTTTATGATCTTTGTTGCTCAATTTGACAACAGGCTTTCTTGTTATCAATAACTCATATGTGCTTCCCTTCTGTAGCTGTTATGAAATTTATGGGGGACCATCCACACAAAGGGCAGACAGAACAAGACACTGTCTATAGTATTCTTAAGGTAAAGGATAACCATCATGCTTGTTCAAACTTTGATATATATGAATCTGAATATAGCATTTGTATGTTCACACATGTCCCTGTATGAGTGTTCACTATAGCAGCATGACTGAGGGTGTGTGGTTCCCAGACTAAAAATTTGTCCCTTTAGGAAACTTCACCTTGAAGAGGAAAGTTGGGCCTCTTGCATTTCGAATGTGAGTGCAGTGGGATTTGAGGGAGACTTGCCCAGCCATTTCAGCATAAACTTCAAAAGAAGAAAGAGAAAAGCAGAAAGCGGGTGGGACTTGGAGAGTTTACTGGACTACTGTTGATAGATAAATGAGGCTCTGGTTGGTGGAACTGGGTAACCCCCAAAGGTTACCTGTCAATGAGCTGACTCACTGTCCATTTTAATTCTCAATAGGATGTATCATTGTAGAATTATTGACTTTTGCAGCATGATGCCTTGCGTGTGTCCTAGTTCCTCCCCCTGATGCTCTAACAAGATTCCTGTCCTCTTATAACTGAGAAAGCAGCATACGTTGGCAGATCACTACCTCCAAATTGCAACCAATGTTGCTTCAGTCACTGTGGCATTCCTGATTAAACCCTGTGTTGCTTTGGTCTTCTGAACAAACAGTATGAAGAGTGTGGTATGGGGCCAAACTTTGAACTCAAGATCTCTTTCTGCCAGATTTTCACCTGTTATCTGGTGAGGAGTTTGATGCTTTCTTTTGATATTGTTCTGTCTTTTCCAGCTGTGTGGGGAACATGAAGTAATGAAAGATGAAACCTACTGCCAGATTATCAAACAGATCACTGACAACACCAGCACAAAAACGTAAGGAAACATGCACA
Organism: Ginglymostoma cirratum; assembly: GCA_024137785.1. Classification (NCBI taxonomy): domain Eukaryota; kingdom Metazoa; phylum Chordata; class Chondrichthyes; order Orectolobiformes; family Ginglymostomatidae; genus Ginglymostoma; species Ginglymostoma cirratum. The sequence goes on along the minus strand of JAHRHZ010000022.1, from coordinate 30,777,100 downwards.
TGCCAGTCATAATTCCAAGCTGCCAAAATGTAGGGTATTTAACATCTCAGACTCAGCTATAATACATTCACTGCCATTGATTATTACAGTAGTCACACGGAAGGATAGTTAGAGAAAGATGGCAAGTATGCAATATATGCCCTCAACTAGCCCTTCCTGTTGTAAGTGATATGTGTATTTAATGGCTGTCACAGATTACACTCAAAGACACTTTCAGCTAAGGTATGTAAGGCATCTGATTGTCCTTGGGGCATAAGGGGTTTAGGGAATACCTGTGAGTGACAAGTGATTCTGGGAATGTCGCATCGTAAGATGGAGCTAGAATCAAATGCCAGGGGTGCTATAGGAGTGAGGTAGGTAGTTAATGAGGTAAGCTTTGTAAGTTACAGCAAACATCTCACTGAGCCTCACGTTGAGAATCCCTCCAAAACTCTCTGTGCAACTCGCACTTAGCCACATATTACAAGCGATGTGTGTGTGTGTGTGTGTGTTTAATGGTTCCCACAGACCACACTCAAATGCATTTACAGCAATGGCAGAGGTCATATGACTATGGCAAGCCAAGCAGTACACTAATGGTATGATTGCATTTTTCCAACCACACAGAGAAGAATAGTTAGAGAAAGAGGGCGAGCATTCAGTACATGCCAACAATTTGCCCTTTTTGATCCATAAACTTTCACATTGGGATCCAAGTTCTAGCATATAGTAGCATCTTGGGCCTGCCTAAGAAACTTCTGTCTTGGTGCCTGATGTGTTGGATACAGTCCCAGTGCAAGGGGAGAGGCTAAGTGAAGAGGATGAGTTGATGGGCATGGGGGTGAGAGTTGGAGCTCATTGTAATAAAAAGAACTGTGTTTCTTCAATGGTTGGGAGGAGACGTTTGACAAATTATGATGTAAGCTGAAACTACTCGCTCCACTGGTCAGCCCGTTTATTTATATCAAAAAGGTAATGGGGGGTTGGGAGCAGGCAACATTAATGTAGAGAAATTTGAAGAGTCAGCTCTGGCTGAATGGTAGCATTCCAATTTTAGTCAGAAAGTCATGGGATCAAGTCACTGGCCAGAGATCTGAGCTCCATTATCCAGGCTCACATTCCGATGCAGTACAGACAGGGTGTTGCATTGTGAAACGTGCCATCTTTCAAAAGATGTGTTAAACTGAGACCTTGCTGCCCCATCAGGCAGGCTTAAAAATTCCACAGCCGCTACTTAAAGAAGAGCAATATTGTTCTTATCAGGTTTTGACCAATATTTATTCATTAACCAACATCACTACAAAATTGTGATCATTATCACATTGCTGTTTATGGGATCTTTTCACGTGTAAATTAGCTGTCATTCTTCCTACATTACGGTATGATTACAGTGAAATGCATCATTGGTTGTAAATCATCCTATAGAAGTATAAGTTCTTTCTTCCTCTGTTTGCAAAAAAAATCTGATTAAGGGACAATAGCAATCGAAGGATTTGATTGCTGCCAGCAATGTGTAGGTTCATGATGTCAACAAAGTGTTGAAGTTGTTTCAATGTCTGTTGCAGTGATAGTGTTCAGCGAGGCTGGAGACTGCTCTATATCCTCACCGCCTATTACAAGTGTTCAGAAGTGTTCAAGCCTTACCTCTTTAAGTTACTGGAGTCTGTTTGCAGGATTCCTGGTGCCAGTTTTCAAGGTATTTCTTTTTATTCACTTGTATTTTCTTATGGTGTGAATATCTTCTTTCTTTATGACCTATTTTCTCCATTTTCTGTTTTCAATAGGATGTGCATAATAGCGCTGTTCAACAGATTGATTCTGACTCACTCTGTGCGGTACTGTCTAAGACACTTCTTACCCACTTTGCCCAATAATGTTTAACTGTTTGATTCTGACCTCTTTGTGCAGGAATTGCTAAATCTTGTGATCACAACCTGAAGAAAACCTTCCAGTTTGGTGGCAGGACCCAGTTCCCGGATGGCATGGAGCTCAAAGCCATGATGGTTAGTGAAATTGGTCACCCGTCTAGTTCATTGGGGGATTTTGTTCATTTATCTCTTACTTTTGGCAATCATTTTCCCATCTTCACCTTTTCTAAAAACTGAGGATTTCAAAGATAAACTGAAAGGGGTGGAGCAGATGAGGCATTCAAAGGAGGAAATGTGTCCAAATTTTGTTTGTGATTATCCTGCCCTGTTAGTATAGATTTTTGATAAGACAGGTGATAGAAAATGTGGCTAAAATTTGGGAATGGTCAAAGTGTCAGTGTGTGCAACCCAACTTTTAGGCAAAGCAACAGTACCTCTACTCCCTTTTGATTCAGAACCGTGTTTCGAGAGCATTGATGAGAGGCTTGTTAGAAGACTGTAAATTTATGATATGAATAGAAATGTGGCTATTTAGATAGAAAGTCTATTGATGGACATCAAACAGAATTATGATAAATAGATGTTCAGCTTGGGGAAGAACTGTAACTCATGATCCTAGAAATCAGTGTTGGAATCCTCATTTGGTCTCCGAGTATGCAGATGATTTGAAGAAATGCAAAGAACACACAGCAGGAAAATTGACAATTGAGGAGGTCTATAAAATCTTTCAGGAAGATATAGCAGAATGGGCTGTACAGTTTTGTATGATTTTGGTGTGAATAAACACTAAATGGGGAAATATTTAAAAAATATATGACTAAAGGGACAAATGAGTTCAAATACATAATTCTGTGAAAGTCCAGAAAGATTAAGGCATAACACGATCAATACTATTTGGAGAATTATAAATAGAGACAGCAGGGCTGGATTTCTAGTGATGGAGGTGGAAAATGCATTTGGCAATGATAAAAACTGGTAGTTTATTTGTAGTAATTTCAAACTTGCAGTGTCATCAGGGCTCAGTACTATTTTTGGGTGCCCTTTTTGCAAGTTGAGGACATGCAGTCTTTTGATTTCAGATCAGATTGTTACCCCATAGGAAATTTGAGTTTTCTCCCCTTACTCCAATACCCACTGTGCCCAACTATTATTTTGTGCTGATGCAGGTATTGGATGGCCTAAAAAAGAACCTCCCCTCCCCCCACAACTGGGGAAAGCCTGCTATGGTGTATCAGGAACATTTCTGATGGGCAGATATTAAATTTTTTGACAACTTCAAGTATTATCATTATTGTATATGTTTTAATTGCCATGGTTCATCATAGGACACTTCTTGAAAGTTACGTTGACCATTACTTTGACTAGTGCAATTGAAGTATTGAAATGCATTAGAGTACTTTCCCCTATCGAAAAGTGCCGTAATGCATTTTGTGATGATGCTGTCACTTTAAAAAGTTTATTTTGTCCTTTGTCTTTTTAAAGAGAGGTTGTAAAGGCAGAGGTACCAAAGAGTCTAGAGAATAACAGTTTAACAATGGAAGGGGAGAGGCCAGTTCTCCCAGTCCAGGTTTTTCTAGTTTTTTCAGCTGTTGTGAGTACCAGCAGTGTTGCAAGCTTCAGTAAAGGATTTCTCTGACTTTCTCTGAAATTTCTCTTTGGATGTTGTTCCCTCCTGCCTGTAAGAATCTGTGTTTGAATTTACCTTTTTACCAGGGGGTGTGTTTATGGGATGTTACTGTATTGGAATAGTTAATTAGTTAAGTTGCTATGTTGGGTCAGTTAGGTTTTCCAATAGTTAAGTTAATCTAAATTCCGCTTTCTTTTGTTTGTGTTTCAACTGTGTTTAAATAAATTTTGTTTTGCTTAAAGCCGAGTGGTATAACCAGTTGCATCACACCTGGAATACCCACTTCTCATCTGTCTTAAAAATAAAGGAAAAGTTAGGGCCGAGGCTATCTGCTTAAAATATTTTGAGGGGGTCTGGCCTGGTCCATAACAATGTAAAGCAGTACAGAAGTGTACAACAAAATCTTCTTGTTATTTCTTGGATTATCACTTAAATCTCCAGAGATCTTTAGTTTCTCCGCTGTGGAACATTTCTTTAAACTCAATATCCACTACATTGATTGACAGGCAATCTGTTTTGAAATTGAAAGACGTCATGTGGTCTTGCAGTTTCATAATCCAGAGCTGCAATGGTTTATTTTGATAGTTGTGGCCACTATGAACGTTTAACTAAGTTTCAATAGCAGATCATGCTGAAACTCAGCAGTTGGTTTATTGATTATGTTTTGGCTACAGAGAAGATATTTGTTTGTTTTCAAAAATTAATGACTACTTAATGGGATTCATATTTCTTCCAGCGAGAATTTTTGTTTTCTTCTTCGCAGTATCAATGGCAATGTGTTTGAATAAGATTCATTAGATTGTTAGAGGTTTATTTTTCCCAAATACATTTCAAATAATTTCATCACTATTACATGGCTCCTGAATGCCATATGTCATGGATACTAAATGAGCAATTAGAAACATACATACAAATATAAAAATTAGGAGTAAGGTTAGGCAACTTACCCCCTTGCACTTCCTCCCCAGTTCAGTAAGATCATGGCTGATCTGATTCCTTCACATTCCTGTCTTTCCCCAACAACTTTTCGCCCAGTGACTTATTAAGAATCTATCTACCTCTGCTTTTAAAATATTCAAAGTTTCTGCTTCCAGTGCCTCTTCGGGAAAATAGTTCCAAAGATTCTGTGAAAAAAAATTTGCTTTATCTCGGTATTAATTATACGACCATTTCTTTTTAAGCAATGGGCCCCAGCTAGATTTTCCCATAAAACTTCCTTTCCACAGCCACCCTGTCAAGACCCCTAATATGTTCCGATCAAGCCACCTGTTCTGAACTCCAGCAGATACAAGCCTAGTCTGTCCAACTTTTCCTCATAATACAACCAACTCATTCCCGGTATTAGTCTGGTAAACCTTCTCTGAATTGTGTTCCATGCATTTAAATCCTTCCGTAAATAAGAAGACTAATAGTTTACACAATACTCCAGGTATGATCTCTGCTCTGTATAACTGTAAAGTAATGTCCCAACTTCAGTTCCCCTTGCAATTACTTGCTGCATTACCATATTAACCTTTCATGATTCACTAAGACACTCTGTATCCTGAGCTGTAAAAACTTTCACTTTTTAAACAATATGCTCGTTTTTCAATCTTTCTGTCAAAATGGACAGTTTCACAATTTTCACATTATACTACATTTACCAGATCATTGCCCACTCAGTTAACCCATCTTTGTAACCTTCTAATGTCCTTTTTGCAAATTATTTTCTTACCTATCCTTTTGTCATCAGCAAATATAGCAACCAGACTTTCAGACCCTTTGTCCAAATCATGTGTATAAATTGCAAACAGTTGAGGCCTAACACTGATCCCTTTGACACACTACGTGTTATTATCTTGTCAACCAGAAAAGACCATTATACTGACTCTCTACTTGGCCTGTTAGCTAGCCATTCTTTTATCCATTCCAATATGTTATTCCTATACCATGAGCTTGTATTTTCCACAGTAAGCTTTCATATAGCGCCTTAACAAATGCCTTGTGGAAATCTAAGTACAGTGAATCCAGCAGTTCCTATTCATCCAGAGTTCGTTAGTTCCTCAAAGAATTCCAAAGAATTGGGTAAAAATGATTTCCCTTTCACACAACCGTTTCAACTTTGCCAGATTACCTTGAACATTTCTAAATACTCTGCTACAACATCTTTAATAATACCATCTAAAATGGCAAGCAGGAAGGGTGTGTGGATAGGCTGAGTGGTATGAGAGGGCATAGAAGGGCCACGAGGGATATGAGAAAGGCATGTAGAGAAGTATAGATGGTATGAGGGGCGATGAAGATGTGGATTAAGGTATTTAAGAGGTAATATCTAGGGAACATAAGAACGATGTTAGAGCTGGGCTCCAAATCCCACTCGCCCCTTCCTACCTCATGCCTGCATTTCTTGCCCCTCTCCTGCTCTACTATCACTAGAGAGAAGTTATTAGAGAAATGAATGGGGGTAAAGACCATTAGGTCCCCTGGAATCCTAGAATCCTAGGATTTAGCATCCTGGAATACTAAAATTTTAGTATTTTCACCAAGATAGTGGATGCACTGGGAGCAACTTGTCAGGAGTCTGTAGGTTCTGGGAAAGTCCCAGAGGACTGGAAAACTGCCAATGTAATACATTTATTGACGAAGGAAAGGAGGAAAAACCACAGGTAACTATAGGCCAGTAGCTTAATGTCTGCTTTTGGGAAAATGTTAAGTGTCTAAGGACGTAACAGCAGAGCATTTAAAAATACATAATATGATCAAGCAAGGTCAGCATTACTTCAGAAAGGGGAAATCATGCCCGACAAATTGAATAAAATTCTTTGAGGAGGTAACAATCAAGACTGATGGAGGGGAAGCAGTGGATGTATTATATTTGGGTTTTCAGAAGGTATTTAATAAGGTACGACATGCTAGGCTGCTTAATTACAACAAACGGTGTTGGAGGTAGTATATTAACATGTATGCAGGATTGGCTAATTAATAGAAGACAGCGTTGGTATAAGTGGGACATTTTCTGGATGGCAACCTGTAACTAATGAAGGGATCAGTGCTGAGGTTACAATTATTTACAATATATATTAATGACTTGAATGAGACAAGTGGATGTACTATAGCCAAGTTTGAATACGGCACAAAAATAAATGGGAAGCCAAGTACTGAGGATAACATAAAGAGTCTGCAGATAGATTTAGACAGATTAAGCAAAATCTTGGCATATGGAATATAATGTATGAAAATATGAGGCTATAAACTTTGGCAGGAATGGTGAGACTGCAGCTGAAATACTGTGGACAATTTTGCACTCGTAATCTAAAGAAGGATATACTGGCATTGGACACAGTCCAGAGAAGATTTAATAGGTTGATCCCAGGTATGGAGGGACTATCTTGTCAGGAGAGGTTGGGGAGGTTGTGCCCATGCTCGTCAGAATTGAGAAGAATGAAAGGTGGCATAATTGAAAAATACCAGACTCTTAGGAGATTTAACAGAGTATATGCAGAAAGGTTGATTCCCCTTCTTGAAAAGACTTGGACCAAAAGCCGTAATCTCAGATATAGCGTTGCCCATTTAAGACAGATGAGGAGGAATTTCTTCTCCCAGGGGGTAGTAAATCTGTGGGATTCTTTATCGCAGAGAGCTGTAGTGGCTGAATCATTAAGTATATTTGAAGCTGAAATATAGATGTTTAACGTAAGGGATTCAAAGGTTACAGAGAAAAGAAAGGAAAATGGAGTTGAGGTATATTAGATCTGCCATGATCTCATTAAATGACAGAGGTGGGCTGAATACTCTATTTCTATGCAGCTATATCTTATGATCGTTTTACTCTGGCTGAGGAAATCATGAAATTCATCAGTTTAAAACTCTCCCTCATGAGACAGGATGAGAGAAACCTCTATATCCAGAGGGAATATTAGAGGACTGAGTGCTTAGATATAAGCAGTGGCTCTGACAAAATTTATTGCATCTTTTAAGGTTATTTAAATAAATATTGACACCCTTTTTAGTGCTTTCAATGACATTTTCCCTTCTTTCTCTATAGGCTGGGAGAAGCTCCAAACGACAAATGTTCTTGTTGCCTGGTAACGTGGAGAGACATCTGAAGATAAAAACCTGCACAGTGAGTCGAGAAATGAAGGAGTTAATTAATTCCAACTAGGCAGAAGGGTTGGTGGACACAAAAGGACAATGAACCCAAAATATGGTCCCCAGATTAGGGTTTAAATAATCAAATCTCTCATAATGTTGGGAGTAAAATCTAGTTAAACAATTAAAAATCAGCTGACTATGCATCCTTCTTGTCCTGTCTATGTTTTTTCACCCATCTTATTTGCCACCCCATCTCTGTCACTGTCCCCTCTCTCCACAGATTGTCCCGCTTACCTAATGTTCTCTTACCTTTTTGCCCAACCCCCATCTCATTCCAGTCCACTCCCTTTTGCCCAACCCTATTCTTATCTAACCCCACGCCTCCATCTTCCTACCTCATGGCTATATTTCTTGCCACTGTCTTGCTCCATATCACTAGACAAAAAGTGGTAGGGAACCTAGTGAGGCTTAAGAATGACCAGACTTGATGGAATGCATCCTACAATATTAAAAGTAGCTAGAGGTAGTGGATGCACTGGTTGTAATCTTGCAAGAATCCTTAGATGCTAGAAAAGTCCCCACGGATTGGAAAACTACTAATGTCATATCCTCATTTAAAAAGGAAATGAAACAAAAAGAAAAGTACCTATATGCCAGAGATAAAAGGTACTGCAGATGCTGGAGAATCCGAGATAACAAGGTGTGGGGCTGGATGAACACAGCAGGCCAAGCAGCATCATGGGAGCAGGAAAGCTTGACGTTTCGGGCCTAGACCCTTCATCAGAAATGGGGGAGGGGAAGAGGGTTCTGAAATAAATAGGGAGAGAGGGGGAGGCGGATAGAGGAGAGGATAGGTGGAGAGGAGGCAGACAAGTCGAAGAGGCGGGGATGGAGCCAGTAAAGGTGAGTGTAGGTGGGGGGTAGGGAGGGGATAGGTCAGTCCAGGGAGGACGGACAGGTCAAGGGGGCGGGATGATGTTAGTAGATAGGAGATGGGGCTGGGGCTTGAGGTGGGAGGAGGGGATAGGTGAGAGAAAAAACAGGTTAGGGAGGTGGAGATGAGCTGGGCTGGTTTTGGGATGCGGTTGGGGGAGGGGAGATTTTGAAGCTTGTGAAATCCACATTGATACCATTGGACTGCAGGGTTCCCAGGCTGAATATGATTTGCTGTTCCTGCAGCCTTCGGGTGGCATCACTGTGGCATTGCAGGAGGCCCAGGGTGGACATGTCGTCTGAGGAATGGGAGGGCGAGTTGAAATGGTTTGCGACTGGGAGGTGCAGTTGTTTGTTGCGAACTGAGCACAGGTGTTCTGCAAAGCGGTCCCCAAGCCTCCGCTTGGTTTCCCCGATGTAGAGGAAGCCACAACGGGTACAGCGGATGCAGAGAACCCTGTTCCCCTCCCCCATTTCTGATGAAGGGTCTAGGCCCGAAACGTCAAGCTTTCCTGCTCCTGTGATGCTGCTTGGCCTGCTGTGTTCATCCAGCCCCACACCTTGTTACCTATATGCCAGTTAGCTTAATATCTGTTATTGGGAAAATATTGGAGTCCATGAGAAAGGATGTAATAGCAGTGCATTTAAAAATACATAATATGATCAAGCAGCGTCAGCATGGCTTCACAAAGGGGAAATCACGCCTGACAAATTGAATAAAATTCTTTGAGGAGGTAGTAAGCAGGATAGATCATAGGCGAGCAGTGGATGTAATATATTTGGAATTTCAGAAGGCACTACATGTTAGGCTACTTAATAAGATAAGAAGATTCCTTGTTGTTGAAGGTGGTGTATCAGCATGGATATAGGATTTGCTGGTGAAGTAGGGAAGTAAATATACTATTACCAAGTTTGAGGTTGACACAAAAATAGTTGGGAAGGCAAGTGCTGAGGCTGATACAAAGAGCCTACAGAGTGTCTGAAAACATGGAGGATAGAATATAATGTTGGAACATGTGAAGTTATGCACTATGGCAGAAAAAAAAGAGGAGCTGAATATTATTTAAGTGGAGAAAGACTGCAGAAAGCTATAGCACAGATGAGTCTTTGTACATCATTCTCAGAAAGCTAGCATACAAGTTTAGCAGGTAATAGGGATTGAAAATGCAATGTTAGCCTTTATTTCAAATAGAATGGAGTATAAAAATAGGGAAGTCTTGCTGAAATTATACAAAGCAATAGCAATACCCCAGCTGGAATACTGTGAGCAATTTTGGGCCCGTAATCTAAGGAATGGTATATTGGCATTGGAGGCAGTCCATGGAAGGGTCAATAGATTGATCCTGGATATGGAGGGACTGTCGTATGAAAAGAAGTTGAGTAGATAGGACCTGTACTCATTCAAGTTTAGAAGAATGAGGCAACCTTATAGAAACACGTAAGATTCTTAGAGGACTTAACAGGTTAGATGCAGAAAGGTTGTTTCCCCTTGAGGGAGAGTCTAGGATCAATGGACATAATCTCAGAATAAGGATCACTATCTTAATTCAGAGATAAGGAGGAATTTCTTCTCTCAGAGGATAGTGAATCCATATAATTCTTTACCACAGACTGTAGAGGTTGGGTCATTAAGTATATTCAAGTCTGAGAGACAAGTTTTAACCAGTAAGGGATTGTGTTACGAAGAAAGCGCAGGGAACTGGAATTGAGGATTATCAGATCAGGTATGATCTCTTTGAATGGTTGAGCAATTGATGGCCCGAATGGTCTGATTCCGCTGTTTTGTCTTATGGTCTCTCTTTTCCAGTTCTCAGACCACATTCTCTCACACGCCCTCTCTCTTACAAAACACTTTCCATCATATCCCTCTATTCTACCTCCCACCCCACATCGTAGAAAGCAGTAGCAAGAATGGCAAAACACTTGGTGTTACACTCTGATGATTAGAATGATTAATATTGATTGGCTGTTTTGCTCTGCTCCAGGTTGCAGTTGATGTGATTGAAGAGTTTTGCAATGAAATGGGGCTTCAAAACCCTGAGGCTGCAAATGAATATTCTATGTTTGTTATCACCAACAAAGGTATTCTGTTTAGAGACCAGTGTGTGTTTTTCCGTGAAAATGTTCTGGGAAAGTGCATACCTGTGAGGGGAATGAGGTCAGATTGTTTGTTGCAGTCCCATGTGATAATACCCCATGCTCTGTTTCAGGACAAAACGTGCATCCACTGAAAAAGAAAGACTACATCCTTGATGTAACTACAGAAATGGAACAACTTGATCAAAACTTCACCTTCTGTTTCCGACGTGTGCTCTGGTTTCAACCTCTGAAGTTTGAGAATGAGCTATGTGTGACTGTGCATTATAATCAGGTACTAGGGATATTGCAGTAATGAAAATGTGCTTGTGACTGTGGATATTGCATTAATAAAGAGCTGTACATGACTGTGAATTACACAGAAATTAAACTTATCACAGTAATAAAGAACTGTGTGTGACTATAGACTTTAATCAGGGTTTGAGGATATCATGATAATGACCAAGTTCAGGGCTGCAATGGAGGGGAAGAATTTGTTTCCAAATAATTATAGAAATGTGGTAGGAAAATGAAATAGATTTTATCCTCGCACCATCCCAATAATTGTGTGCCACAATTCCAGAAGAGTAGCACTGCAAAAACAGTCATATTGCAGAAAACAGGCATTGCAGCAAGGGCAAAAAGACAAATTTGCAGTATTTTGTTTCCACATTGCCAGATTCTACGCATCAGAAGTAGCATCAATCCTTGATAAAAATGCTTAATGTTTCATGTTTAAAGAAGTAAGTCAGAAATATCCTTGCTAAGAGTTTGAAGAGGATGGCAGAGAGCGTCAGGATAGGAACTAACTTACTTGCTCGCCTCTCCTCATTTCTTAGCACTGTGAATGCCTAATTTCCAACATGTACTTACAATGATCCAATTGCTCCCCAACAAGAAAGCAAGGACAAAATTTGAGAGGATGGATCTGTAATTAAAGTAGTGCTGGGAGCACAAGATCTTGCTGTGATGCCGTGTTCCTGAATTGAGTGGCTGGGGTGCATGGTGCCATCAAGCTCACTGTTCACCTGTCTTGATAGTTGGTACCAGGTGATCAGAAGTACTGAGAGATCATGATGCAGAATAAACTTCAGCTTCTAGTCAAGTGAGGTTAATATTTGTTCTATGCAATTTCTACCTGTAAATAACTCGTATAAATGTTTATTTTATTACCAAGATTGTTCCAGATTACCTGAAAGGACTTTTCCATGTACTGAATCAGGATATGATGAGTGAGAGTCAGCTCCAGCAAGTGTCAAAGTTGGCAGCTCTGCAACAGCGGGCAAAAGACAGTCTGTATCTGCCTACCATGTGAGTTAATCACAGCAATCTTTAATAGGCACAGAGTAGGTAGAAAAAAACAAAAACAAAGTTGCTGGAAAAGCTCAGCAGGTCTGGCAGCATCTGTGAAGGAGAAAACAGAGTTAATGTTTTGGGTCTGGTGACCCTTCCTCAGAAC
>JAHRHZ010000022.1:30704496-30745087 GCA_024137785.1 Ginglymostoma cirratum | reverse complement strand
CACACACACATTCTCCCACACACACACTCTCTCACTCACTCACTCAAACGCACACGCACACACACACACTCTCACTCACTCACTCACACACACATTCCCCTATCGAGCGAATTTATACTTGCAGCAACACAATTTATAGACAGTCAGTCACTATGGTGTTTTATAAATTCCTACTTTAGAAATAAAACAAGTCTGACTCCAAACTAAAACATAAACAGATTCTAAACAAGGTCTCACACCTGACATGCATTGGCTGATCTAAAATTTCACCTCTTCTTTAAACAGATATAACCTTTAGTTCGCTGAGGTCCATGACTTGAAAGGAATTTGGGGATGTACATATACATATTAATCAATTAAAACCTTCTAACTGATTAAAAATTTAACAGCATCTTAGGTTTGTTTAGTACATCCTTATCAATAGTGTAAACTTTTGATCTTTTACTTATAAACTCTGTGTCTGATCCTATCTCTCTCACTAACACCTGAAGAAGGACTGAGTCTCTGACAGCTTGTGTTTTCAAATAAACCAGTTGGACTAAAACCTGGTGTCGTGTGATTTCTGACCTTGCTTACAACTGTAATCCATAAAATGTTTTGAAGCAAATAGGTAAATATCAAAGTTTGCATATTTTGTACGGGAAAGTAAGGACATAAATAATAGAAGCAGAAATGGCCATTTGATCCTTTGAGCCTGCTTTGCCATTCAGTGAAGTCTTGGGTCATTTTCTACCTCAACTTCATTCCCTAAACTATGCTGATATCCACTAATTCCTTCAGTACCCAGAAAATCTATTCGCCTCTATCTTGGATATCCTCAGCAACGGAGTATCCAAGCAGCTTTCCCGGGTGGAGAATTTCAAAGATTCTCAACCTTTGACTGAAGAAATTTCTCATTATCTCAGCCCTACATAACTGATCCCATAAACTAGGACTGAGATGTTCTAGCATACTTAGACAAGGTAAAACATTTTCTCAGCAATCACCTTCATCATGATCCTGAAAGATTTCATATGTTTCATTTCAATCCTCTTTCATTCTTCTAAATTACAAAGAATATCGGCCTGGTCAATTTTTTTTAAAAAACGGATTTTTGGAGAAGGATAATGCATTGTTAGATATAAACCTGGTCTGTTGAGAACTGGTAGATGATTAATATGGATCAGGGAGAGATATTTCCTCACACAAATGCCCCCTATGCAGGACGAATATCCACAATGTGAAGACCATTTGGAGGAGAATTTCCACAGGTTCTACCTTTCTCTGACATTAGCTAGGTGGAAGAGTCACAGAAATCCTGGACAGCAGTGTAGTCACCACTTATCCACAATTTCTGCACTTCTGCAACTTGAAGCTGGTAACTGGCCAGTTAATCCTTCTCTCCCGGCAAGATGCCAGCCATTCATGCAGTGGTGTTTGGATCATGGGATTACCTTGAGCTTACATGTAACTGGATCACTGAATAAAAGAGCAAAAGAAGGACATATCATATTCCCCTTAACATATGTAATATATTTTGACGAGTTAGACTATCTGGAGATAAAATCACAAATAAAGAAGCTAATTAATCTGACATACTTGAGCTGGTTCTCTGAAAATGCAGTCATGCTTAATCACAAATCCTCACTTTTAAATTTTAACTTGTAAGTACTTCATTCTCATGTAACTATCCAAGTCCTTTTTCAAGACATTTCAAATTCCAACAACTCGAGTTAAAATGTTTCTCCCAATCTTTGCTCTTTAATCTTTTATCAATGATTTTAAATACATGACTTCTGTAAAGCCCATTTCCTTTATTAAGGAAAGACATTGCTTTAAACCATGTTGACTATGCAAAGGGACAGCTGCAGTTTTAAAAACCACATTTACTGGAGCACTTTTTGAGTTGTATACAGTGTTGCTTTACTGTAGAACAGTGAGAACAAAAGCAGACACCACAAAACTTATAGGTCTGAGCAAGGAGGACAGCTGCTTGACAATATGTTTTGACCGGCTCCTGACCAGATGACCATGACTTCTGAGGGGCCATTCAGCAGACAACCACCCATCTTGCAAAGAGAAAGCATTAAAAAATGTGTGTGTCTCTCTCTCTCCTTTCCCTGAAAAAAACCCTATTAAAGGAGAAATAAAACTCCTTCAGAGACAGTGAGAGGTCAAATTCTCAACCAGTGAATGAAAAAAAGTATTGGTGTCAATAGCAAAACTGAAAGAAAGAACATGTAATCCAGACTGGTGCTATTGAACTGTGGCAGTTTTTACCTCTTCTCACCCTTAATCTTCATGTTTTGTCTGTCTTTGTGGGTTTGTGAAAGGGGAGGGGTATTTTAAAAGAGTAGAGATTAAATTAGCAATTCATATTTCCTAACTGTCATTGGTTAAAGGTAATTTGTTCATAGTTAACAATTATTTTCTTGTTCAGTACAGAAACCTAGTGAGCATTTTCTTTTAACTTGTGTTAGTCAGCCAGATAATTGGAGAGTTTGGATAGTTTGACCAAATTTTTCCATATTTGTGACAACTCAGGGAACACTGAGGCTTGATTTTGAGCACACTATCCCAGTGAATAATGACACTTCTGGTTATTCACCCACTCACCAAACCAGATAGCTTTTCTCTCTCTCTAATCTTTCAAAGGCTCTTACATCATTTTGCAAATCATTATTAGGTAATCACTTCTCTGCTCTAAGGAGAACAGTCATAACTTTTCATTATAACTGATGAGTCCACGTCACTGTAACGTCTTGGTAAAGGCTCATAAATAATGCATTCCCGTAGACCCGTATTCCAGATAAAGTTATTTCAGAGATAGTAGGAACTGCAGATGCTGGAGAATCTGAGATAACAAGGTGTAGAGCTGGATGAACACAGCAGGCCAAGCAGCATCATAGGAGCAGGAAAGTTTGACGTTTCAGGCCTAGACCTAAAGTTAACATCTTTATCAGGGAAGGACAGAAATTTGAAAATTTGGGTTAAGGGACTAAAATTCAGAACGGATTTATTGGCCTCCTCCTGTTCACATTTTATCTCTAAATGAAGAACATTCTGAGTCTGCTGTAACCATCTGATCTGTTCCCCTACAGGCTCCAGAAATGTGTCGTGTCACAGCTATGCATGTGGAGTCCATGCTGCTGGCTCGAGAGAAAAGACTGACCCTCCCACCCAGTGAGATTACCTTGCTGTGACTGGTGCTGACCACTGCACAATTGCACCCAGTGTGGAAGGAACTGAAACTGGAACTGTCAGCCTCACAATTTCATCACAGTCTGTGAGGCAAGACCACAGATAAATGATACTATCTGCCACCAACTGATACATTGGAAAGAGCCAGAGATTAAACACAGTACTAGTTAAGGGATCATCTAAAAAGCTGATAAATTCCATACAGGTAGAGCTTCCGTTTGATGACATAGAGCTGGCTTCCTGAAGGAACACCAAAAAGAAGTGCTCGTAAACTTTTGTGGTATCCCAGCCTGTTATGGTCACAATTATGTCACCATCCTCTTAGAGTGAGAGACTAGCCATGGATATGAGATTCCCCAACGGTACACAGGGCTATTGCTGACATCAGCTGCATGACTTTAACCATCTTAACTAGCTCAGGACATTTATCAACCTTCCACTGAAGCTTGCTACCCGAAGGAAACATGTTCCAGTCAGTAAGGACATGAATCAGCAACAGTGTAACACAATGCTACAGATCTTCAATTACCGGTAGAATTTTGTGTCCAATCTAACTACTCAGACTGTACACTGCAATGTAGACTTCTTTATTCCTTGCTCATATTGGGCACACTCATTTCATTTCCTTAAGCTTGCAGTTGCAGTTCTATTTTTTTCCCTTGTATTTGCTTTCAGAAGTCAACTTCATCATGCCATTCACACCTACTCTAAACAAATCTTTTGTTTTTTTCCTTGTCCCATTGCCACTAATTTTGTCCCTTCAAGTTCTTTTGTCTTTTAATCTCTCCTGTCTTCTATCCTGCTCTCTCATCACTCACTTAAAACCTGATTACATTGCTAGTTTTTAACAGTACTGATGAAAGGTCATCAATTTGAAACATTAACTCCATTCTTCTCTACACAAATGCTTCCTGACCCATGAAGGAATTCTAGCATTTAGCTTTTGTGTCACAAGTCAATCTATTCCTCACCAAATCTCCATTTGATTTTCCACTAGGTATCAGTGATCAGGAAGAAAATTCCGAATTAATACATCTTGAAACATTATGCACCCTGCCCCTTGGAAATACTCAGCAGGTCTGGCAGCATCTCATAGACTGATAGACTGTTTACAGTGTGGAAGCAGGCCATTCAGCCCAACAAGTCTGCACCGACTCTCCAGACAGCTTCCCACCCAGATTCACCCCACTCCCACCCTATCCCTGTAACCCTGCATTTCCCACAGCAAATCCCCCTAGCCTACATAGCCCTGGACACTACGGGCAATTTAGCACGGCCAGTCCACCTAACCTGCACATCTTTGGGCTGTGGGAGGAAACCCATGCAGACACAGGGAGAATGTGCAAACTCCACACAGGCAGTCAATCAAGGTAGGAATTGAATCCGTGTCCCTGGTGCTGTGCGGCAGCAGTGCTAACCACTGAGCCACTCTGCTGCTCCCTGTGGGCAGAGATACAGAATTAATGTTTTAAATTGATGATTGTTTAATCAGAACTAGTTCTTATGAATGGAAATAGTTTCTCCAAATCTACATTATTTATTTCCTTACCATCTTGAAAACTTCAATCAAATCACCTCCTAACCATTTAATTCCAGGGTTTTGTAATCTTATGTCATAGTTTAACCTTTGGAGTTCAGGTATCATTCCTAATATCTAGGTTGCATTCCCCCCTAAAATATCAGTGGATATCCTTCCTAAGTTGTGGTGTCCAAAGATTTTCACACATCTGCAGGTATGTTCTAATCAGAGCTTTTTATATTTATATAGTTGGAGTGTAACTTCCACCCTTATGAATCCACTATACTAGATATACCATTCCATTAGCTTTTGAGATTGTTTTCTGTACCTTTTCCTGACGCTTTAATAATCTTATGTATCTGGCTCACCACATTTCTTTGGACCTTCAATGTCTGCGGCTTTTTACCATTAATAAAGTATTCTGGTTTATCTTCTTTAGGAACATAGGAGCAGGAGGCAGCCATTCAGTCTATCAAGCCTGCTTCACCATTTAATATAGTCAATCATGACTTATCATCCACTTCAATGCCTTTTTCCAACACTATCCACATATCCCTTTGTGCCATTGACAGACTGAACTTCCACAGCCCTTGAGATAGAGAATTCCAAAGATTCACAATCCCCTGAGTAAAATATTCCTCATCTCACTCCTGAGGGGTTTCATCCTTATTTTAAAATCATGCTTCCTGCTTCTAGGCTGCCTAACAAGGGGAAACATCTTACCTGCATTTACTCTCTCTGATCCTCTAAATATCCTGTCAGATTTACTGAGATTACCTTTCATTCTTTGAACCTCTAATGAATACAGGCCTACTTTCTCCAAACTCTCTTCATAGGACAGTCCCACCAACCTGGGAACAAGTCTGGTAAACCTTCAGTGCACTCCTTTTATAGTAATAATATCCTTCCTGAGGTAAAAGAACCAAAACTGAACACAGTACTGCCAAGTGCAGACTAACTAAGATGTAAGACTTCACTACTGTATTTGAATTCTTTTGCCATCTAAAGTAGGTGAAGTCATATTTGACTACAATGAAATCTATTTGCCAGTCCTGCCCAATCACTTAATCTGTTAATATCTTTCTAATTTTCTGATTGTATCTATCCTGTTTAAGGAGGTCTTGTAAAAGCAGTGAGAAGTCTCTGGAATCTCTGGGTTCTAGTCCCATCACAGGACTTGAGGGCCAGGGAAGGTGTATTCACAATGCAGCCAAACAGGTTGATCATCGACCTGCAAATCCTTACAACTCCTGTGAATGGAAGGCGGTGAGCGAGAGATTCCGGGTCAACAATGTGGTGGAATGAAAGTTGGAACTTCTACTATCACTATCCATAGCTCCAGACTACAACATGCATATAAAAGTGTCTGTTGCCTCAGTAACTAAGACTGCCTGAGTGATCTGTAATATACAGCTACACTGTTTTAAAAAATTGCCTATCTGTGTGTCACTGGCAAATTTCGATATGTGTCGTTTCATCCCATTGCCTAAGTTGTAAAGAAGAACAATGAATAGGTGAGGCTTCAACACAGATCCATTTAGGATAGTTGTAATTTTGCTTATTTTAATGTGGCTCCAATATCATTAATAATTAGCATAATTAAGGAAACAATCCCGTCATCATAATTCCCATATGTTACTGACACTGTCTCTTGTCACACTTCTAGCAAAGGAAAGCAAACAGCATTTTTTTTAAACAAGAATCCTCCAAATCTTGCGCTCAAAGATCACACAGACATATAAAATATTTCTTTAAATATAATTGTTGAACTTTGTATTGTTAGAATTTTTTAATTGTCAAATTGATGTGGTGAAAAGTGCAATAAATATAAACTCTTCTTAAACAGAAATTTTGAAAATATTCAATACTGTTGGATGTCATTATGCAATCTTTGTTTATGAGCTGCTGTATCTGTATATGTGCATCCAGCTTTTTTTAAAAATCTGGAGGAATTTCTGTGCTTGTATTTATTCAGTAAATGTTATATATTTTTATAAAACTATAATTCGATCATCTGCTTTATTCATTTCTGCTGTTTCTCTTTGAGAACATAAAATAATTTCTTTCCATGTTTTTATTGTCCTTTTCCTTCAGAAACCCTTCATTTCCATCCATTGAGTTAATGGATCTTTTCTCATGTTAATTTGAAATATGTTTTCTTGTTGCTTAAATATTAATATGGTTTAGGGTAATATTTCTCTTTTCATCGTGATTTTTTAAGTTCTGTTCTTAGTGTGTTTGGCCCGATTAGCCCAACACTGCATTCCACAATTTCCAGGAACAAAAAAAGAAACTGCTGGAAAATCTCAGCAGATCTGGCAGCATCTATGGAGAGAAATCAGCGTTTTGGATCCCAACTCTGAAGAAGGGTCATTGGACCTAAAACATTAACTCGGATTTCTCTCCACAGATGCTGCCAGACCTGCTGAGATTTTCCACTAATTTCTGTTTTTGTTTCTGATTTCCAGCGTCACAGTTCTTTTGGATCTTTTCACCTCTCACGTTCCAGAAGCCAAACATCTATCTCATTAAAATAAAGAAAAAACATGAACAGTGTGTCATTCTTCATGAAATGACGAATTTCTTTGATTACATTGCTCAGTTTCCTATGCTGCTGCATACAGGGAGTTAAGACTTGACGGACCAAATGGTCAGCTTCTGTTCCTATAATTAAGACTCTACTGGAGCACGTTCTGTTATAAGGAAAGTAGAATCGTACAATGGTTACAGCACGGAAGGAGGGCATTTAGCCAACTATGTACATGCCAGACCATTGCTATAGCAACTCTGTTAGTCCCATTCCTCTGCCCTTTCCTCATTTAGCCTGCATTTATTTTTCTCATCAGGTTATTATCTGATTCTTATTTGAAACCATGACTAAACCTGCCTTCACCATACTCTTCAGCAGTGCATTCCAGTCATTACCCTTACTGCATAATAAAGGCTTTTCTTCATGTTGCTTCTGATCATTTTGCCAATCACTTCAAATCAATGTTCTTCCATGAAAAAAGCAGTTTCTCCCTACTAACTCTGGCCTCTCATGACCTTGAATACTTCAATCAAATCTCCTTTCACCGTTTTCTGAAGGAGCACCCTGTTTTCCCCCAGCTATCCTCAAAACTGATGTCCCTCATCCCAGAACCATGCCCGCACAGATTTTACACACCTTCCGCATTACCTTTCACATCCTTCGTAAAATAAATCCTCTTGAAGTCCATCACTGTCCTTTTCAACATACACAACACTCTCAAGTTGTGTAATCTTCACATTTGGAATTGTGCCCTCCTCACCCAAGTCTGCATCATTAAATGTATGTCATGAAAAATAGTGGTCTTTATACTGACCTCTGGAGAACACCTCTATTTATCTTATTCCAGAGAAAGAAAAGCATATCAACAATAAGAATTCTTATGTACGGGACATGTTTCAGAATTTTACAAAGGGTGGAATCTGTGACTGAGAAGGAAAATAGCAAACACATATTTTAAACCACACTAAGTGTTCTGTTTACATTTTACAAATTGCAAGTAGAGAAAACTATTCAACCACATGCAATGTGTGGAAATGATATTGGAACCTTAGAAAGCATACAACATTGATTCACCTGGAAGATGCAATTCATCTAGTTAGAAGGTTATGCTATCACCTTTGGAAGAGATCCACATGTAAATAAGCAGAGAACCTGGAAGATGTCATATGACCATAGGCATAAGACTCCCATTCTGCAGCACGTGAGGGAAAGGCTAGGTCTGGACATTATTCTATATTGTATTTATGTGTAAATAAACTCACAAGAGATCTTCAAGTGAATGGAATCCATCTATCTCCAACGTGTTGATTTCAATAACCTGACTACAGAGCACAATTTATGGGGGAGGCAATGGCCAAATGGTATTATCACTGGACTGTGAATCCAGAGACCCAGAAAACGTTCTGGGGATCTGGGTTTAAATCTCGCCCGGCAGATGGTGGAATTTGAATTCAATAAATATCTGGAATTAAGAATCTAATGATGACCGTGATTCTGTTGTCAATTGTCGGGAAAAACCCATCTGGTTCACTGATGTGCTTTAGGGAAAGAAACTGCATCCTATTATCTCCTCTCAACTGCCATCCTTACCTGGTCTGGCCTGCATGTGACTCCAGACCCACAGCAATCTGGTTGACTCTTAACTGCCCTCTGGGCATTTAGGAATGGGCAATAAATGCTGCCTAGCCAGCGACGCCCCTCATCCTGTGATTGAATGAATTTTTAAATTTTATTTTAACTTTAAAAGCAACAGAAGAAAGGAGAAATGAGCCTTACAAGTTTGAAGGCAAAGTGAAGCAGCAGCAAACAAAATATAACAAAACAGAAGAAAGTATGGTTTTTCTGAGTTGGCCAAGTTTGTGCAGGCAGAAAGGTGAATCCAACCTGCCCTTTCTTAAAATTATTTCAAATTTGAAGGGCCATTGGGAGTCAACCCATTGTTGGACTAAGAAAAAACAAACCAAAATTTAAACAACAAAAGAAAAAGTGGACTGATTCAAAAACAGTGCAGAGACAACATAACAAGCTCTAAAACAAGTTTTTAAGTCAAAAGTTAAAAACCAACTCTAAGTAATTAGAAAGACTGCACAAAGTTAAATCTAAAAAGTGAAAAGACAAAGGAATAGAAGAAAGGGCACCAGATCCCCCAGCATGAATTGGAAATCCATTGATCTACTATCTGATTTCAAACTTTTTAAACAAAGAATGCTGCTACGCTTCATAGCCTAAGCATCTGTGAGATCCATTAAACAAGGTGTGAAAATACTGATGGTGGGAATACAAGGTTATACAGTGTCAATGCTATGAGTTTATCTGAAAAGGACCGGAAAGATCCCTCAAAGAAATAGAATGTGTTAGACAATCAGGTGCATGTAAGAGTCAATTTTTGAATTCATTACTCAGACTTGACCCTCTACAGCCAAAAGTCACATTGATCAAGAAATGTGTTAGCATAACAAAGGCAAACAAATGCAACCTTTCAAAGGCTGAACTGTCAGAGCAGATAATAGATTGTCTTGATGCCTAACAAACCGATTTAAAAAATAACTTCATAACAAGAAAATCACAGCATTGTTTCAATACCAGCAAAAGGCCATTGTATTGGGACAACAGTATCTGATAACATAGACACTAAACATGACACAAATAAAAACCAAGCTGTGTGGCAAGTATGGTCAATCAAACTCACCACAAAGCTGTCCTGCATTCCAAGGTCTGTGTAAGACATTCAACACTAAGATACACTGGGCCCACTTATGCATGAAATCTATGTCCAAAGATGCAGCCAGAGACCAGAAAAGGCAGAACTAAACAGAAAGAATGTGTAGTGACAGCATCAACAAATGTACCAGAGATCTGCACGAATGTAAGCCGATACACAAAGTTGATATTAAGACAGACTTCAGTCAAGACCCAGAGTGGAAAAACTTCCAATCCTGAATGAATTGGGTTTCTATGTTATAGAATCATGGAGTACAAAAGTAGTCCTTTGGCCCATTGAGTCTGCACTGACAAAATCTACCGTAAAACTACATTAGTCCCACTTTCCAGCACTTAGCCCATAGCCATGAACATTATGATGTGTTAAATGTACATCCAAGTATTTTTCAAGGGTTCTGAGGTTTCCCACTTCTGCTATCTTCCCAGGTAGTACAGATTCACATCACCCTCTGGGTGAAAAAATCTTCAGATCCCCTCAATCTCATGCATTTCACCTTAAAATTATGCCCCCTTCTTACTGACCCTTCAACTAAGGGGAACAGCTGCTTTTTATCCATCCTATCCATGCCCCTCATTATCTTACACACCTCAGTAAGTTCCCTCTTGGAGTTCTCTGTTCTGAAGAAAACCAGCTGAGCTTACTCTCTTCATAGCTAAACTGTACATTCCAGGCAACATCCTGGTGAATCCCCACTGCACCCCCTCCAGTGCAATCACATCCATCTTATAATGCAGTGACCAGAACTGCATACAGTACTCCAGCTGTGGCCTAACCAAACTTCTGCACAGCTCCAACATGACCTCCCTGCTCTCATAATCCATGCCATGACACTACCCTGTTAACCCCGCCTGCCCTTTCAGGGATCTGTGGACAAGAACCCCAAGATCCCTCTGTTCCTCAGAGCTTTCTAGTGTTCTGCAAATCATCCAGTACTCCCTTGGATTGTTACTTCTTCCAAACCTCACACTTACCAAGGTTAAATTCCAGCTGCCACTGACGTACCCATCTGACCAATCTGTTTATATCCTCCTGTAACTTAACACCTTCCATGCTGTCAACCACCTGGCCAATCTTCATGTCATCTGCAAACTCACTTCTCATCCCCCTCACACTTGCTTCTAGATCTAATATGAGGAAACATTTGCTTATCTGATCTATAAAATTAATATTAATACATTCCTGTACAGGATCTTGTTCATAAGTATGAGTGTTCATAAGTCAGACATTCGTAAATTGGAGATCGCCTGTATGTACATCACAAATAATAATGACTCAGCACCAATCTGTGTGGTACACCATTAGACACTGGACTCCGGGCACACAAACAGTGTTCCAGCAAAACCATCTGTCTCCTGCCACAAATCAAATTTTGGATCCAACTTGCCAAGCTACACTGGATCTCATGTGCTTTTAACTACTTATCAGTCTCCCACGTGGAACTTTGCTGAAATCTATAAACTACATCAACTCTGCAACCCTCATTTATAGACCTTGTCGCCTCCTTGCAAAATGTAACCAGATTTGTCAGGCATGACCTTCCTCTGACAAAGCCATGCTGAATATCAGTGATCTAACCTTACAAATCCAAGTGGAGATTAACTCTCTCCTTCAGAGCTAAATCTGATAATGTGGATGTAACACATTGTGCAGAAATCAAATAACTAAAAACTTTTCCTACAAATAAACATTTGCCCAAAGAAAACTGGCAAACACATACACTCAAAACAAAGATTAGCACAGGAGCAAGTGAAAGTATCTTATCAGTCTCAATGTACCAAGATCATTGGAAATCAATTGTAAGTGGTAACTGCTAACAACTGCAGACAACGTGTCACTAATATACTACATTGGTACACTAATAATGCAATGTGGCAATAGCAATTAAGCATAGAAACCACAAATATTTTACCTTGTGGACATGAGTGGACAAGGACCATCAGTGTGTATGGCTCTCAAAACCATACATAAATTCATCAAGACACTCATGACAGCAGAAGCATCCAAGAATACTTGATTTGATTCATACCAGGATTTACAACAACTTGTAGCCAGACAGGGTTGACCATAGGAAATTTCAGCAGCAATGTCATATAACACGTCTGAGAGAATGCAAATCTGTCAACTGATCTTCCCAGAATGTGCGGCACTCACATACAAGAAAAACTTAAGCATCATTGGCCATGTGAATCACCATACAGATTGGTGCAGTTCAATTTACACGCAAACCAAAGGACAGCATAATTAAGGTGCACCTCAATCCAAGACATCGAAACCTCTTCCTGAAGCAATGCCCACTCAAGATTCTAATATGAGAGGAATTTAATCCCCAATTCACAGGAGCTAAATTCTTCTCCAAACTGGAAGCGAAGCATGTATTTTGTCAGTACATCTAACCAAGGAATCTCAGAAATTTACTATCTTCAGAACACAATTTGATGTATAAGAAATTTTTAAAATTTCATTCCTATAGCACTTCACATACCAGATATCTAAAAGCAGTTGATAGCAAATTAAGGTACTTTGAAATGTAGTCACTTATGAATGTGGGAAATGTGGCAGCCAAATGGAACACAGCAAGCTCCCACAAACAGCAACAGATAACTGATTGTTTGATGTTGACAGAGGGATAATTATTAGTCAAGACACAGGGATTAATTCTTCTGTTCCTCCACCAGGTGACAGATAATGTAGTACTCCCAACGACACAGGAACTCAAGAAATCCCATGAACTCATCAGAAGTCCCATACCCCCATTGGAATCCTTTGACATTCAACGGCATTACCATTGCTGAGTCCCCCATTATGAACATCCTCGGGAATTATCATTAACAGGAAAATGAACTGGACTAATCATGTAAATACTGTAGCCTCAAGAGCAGATCAGACGCTAGGAATCCTGCAGCAAGTAACTCTTTTCTTGATCCTACAAAGGCTGTCCACAATCTACAAAGTACAAGTCAGGAATATGATGAAATACTCCCCACTTTCCTGGACAATGCAGCTCCAACAACACTCAAGAAGCTTGACACCATCCAAGACAAAGCTGTCCACTTGATCAGTATAACATCCACAAACATTCACTCCCTCCACCATTGATGCAAGAGTATTGTAAGAATTTTTTTTAAGATTTATAAAATGTAAGAGAGATTCAAGAGTGGACCTTGGACTGCTGGAAAATGAGACTGGAGAAGTAGTAATAGGGAATAAATAAATGGTGGAAGGACTGAATAGGTATAATTCATCATTTTTCGCAGTGGAAGATATCAGCAGCACACCAGAACTTCAAGAGAGTCAAGGGGGTAGAAGTGAGTGTAGTGGCCATCACAAAGCAGAAGTTGAAAGGTCTGAAGGTGAATATAACACCCAGGCCAGATGGACCACACCCAGAGTTCTGAAGGAGATAGCTGAGGAGATTGTAGACCATTCGTGGTGATCTTTCAAGAATTACTCGAGTCAGGCAAGGTCCCAGAAGACTGGAAAATGACTAATCTAACACCACTATTTAAGGGAGGCAGAAGACAAGAGTCTATAGACCATTTAGCCTGATCTTGGTCTTTGTTAATATTTTACAGTCCATTGTTAAGGATGAGATGCGGAGTACTTGGAAGTGCATGCTAAGATCCTATGACATTAGGGGTAACGTACTGGCATTGATAGAGATTTGGCTGACTGGCAGAAGATAGAAAGTAGAGATGAAAGTATGGCAACCTGTGACTAGTGGTGACTGTGGACAAGTGTCCTTGTTGCGAACACAACTAATGACATTATACATTAATGATCTAAAGAAAGGAACTGAGGCCATTGTTGCTAAGATGACATAAAGATAAGCGGAGGGACAGGTAGCGTTGAGAAAGCGGGGAGACTGCAGAAAGACTTGGACAGGCCAGGAGAGTGGGCAAAGAAGTGGTAGATGGAATACATTGTGGAAAAGTGTGAGGTTATACACTTTGGTAAGAAGAATCGAGATGTGGATCGAATCTGATGCACAATGGAACTAGGGAGTCCTAGTTCAACACTCTCTTAAGGTTAACATGCAGGTTCAGTTGGCAGTTAGGAAGGCAAATGCAATGTTAACATTCATTTCAAGAGGGCTAGAATACGAGAGCAGAGAGGTACTGCTGAGGCTGTCAAATGCTCTGGTCAGACAACATTTGGAATAGTGTGAGCAGTTTTGGGTCCCATATCTAAGGAAGGATTTGCTTGCCTTGGAGGGATCAAGATGAGGTTTACAAGAATTGTCCCAGGATGAAGGATTTGTTGTATGAGGAGCAGTTGAGAATGCTGGGTCTGTACTCAGAGTGTGGACTAGAAGGATGAGGGGGGCATCTCATTGAAATGTATTGAATACTGAAAGGCCTTGATAGAGTGGACATGGAGAAGATGTTTCCACTAGTCCCATTGTGCAGCAGATTTCTGAAATCTTCTACTAGTAGGAGAGATTAGGACTCAGGGCACAACCTCAGACTGAAGGGACAACCTTTTAGAACTGTGCTGACAATGAATTTTTTCAGCCAAAGGATGGTTAATCTATGTAATTAATTGCTGCAGAAGGCTGCGGAGGCCAAGTTATTGAGTGTACTTCAGATCGATAGATAGTTTCTTGATTGATAAGAGGATAAAGGATTACAGGAAGAAGGCAAGGCAACGGGGTTGAGAAACATATCAGCCATGATCAAATCATCAAGCACACTTGATAGGCCAAATAGTCTAATTCTGCTTCTACATCTTATGGATGTTCAATGGCAGAATGTGTACCACCTACAAGATGCACAGTGAGATTCACCAAGGCTCTGCACACAGCACCTTTCAAACCCACGACTGCCACCATTTAAAAAGGACAAGGGTAGCATATACATGAGAATACCACCACCTACAAGTATGCTTTCAAGCCACACACCATTCTGATTGGAGATGTGTCACTATTCCTTCAGTGTCACTAGTTCAAAATCCTGGAACTCCCTCCTTAACAGCATTGTGGGTCCATCTACATCAAATGCACTGCTATGTTTCAAGAAGGCAACTCACCACCACATTTTCAACAGCAACTAGGGATGAACAGTAAATTCTGTCCCAATGAGTGATGCCAGAATCCCCTAAATGAATAATTTAAAACAAAACACTGTAGTAGTATCTGGTGTTAACAGGTTTTATTGAACATAGTAGTATACAATGGATAGTAAAAAAGGACATCGCTGAAACCTTACAGAGGCAGATCTCAGTTCCATGTGACTAGCTATCACCCACATATTCAGCAGATATTCTTAAGAGTAAAACTGAGTTTTACCTCAGGCACTCTGTTTTACTTGCCTCCAGGTGCAATGGTGTGGTCATTGTTGCCACCATGTTGTAAGATTGGAACTTCGCTCAGGCGAAAATACATGAGATGGTAAGAGAAGACATCTCTGGAACCCTATAGATACAGGTTCCTGTTCCTTGTGATCTGACGTCAAAATAAGGCTCCTCTTGCACATGCCCGGTAGTTATTATTTGAATAAATGTACAGTTAACTCATTACTCCACAACGTGTAAACTGATTACAAGTCCACATCTTGATGGGGACCTTATAGTTCACTACAATCTAGCCACTAACGTAAGTGCTGATGCCCAAGATTTCAACTTTCCTCAATTCAGCCCTAAATGGCCTGCTGTCATTCTAAGATTGTCCCCGGAGAATAAAAACTGCATAATTATTTGAAGCTGAGAATGTTTACATATGGAGAGACCTGCAGGGTTGAGCAGTGATACAGTATAATGTCAGTACAGACACAATACTCCAAATAGCCTCCTGTGCTAGAAATGTTTACTTTTTTCCCAAAATTCAACCTGCTCAGAAATGTTATTACACACCTCAGGAGCAGGTGGGACTTGAAACCAGAACTCTGGCCCAGGGGTAGGGACACTGCACCACAAGAGACCCTTTCACCCCCTCATCAATTGCCTGTGTTTTTTTTCTTTTTTTATATCCACAAGTGCTATCACAACTAAACAACTTTCCCATCACCAAATCACCGTGACTTTTTTGTTTTTAACTATTAACCATCAGTAATGACCCATGCAGCCAATTAGAAATTTACATGCAAAACCCATTATGGGCTATACAAACTATCACAGTGAGGGAGGAAAGCAGTCGGCAGAGCAGAAAGGAACTAAATCAAAATGGAGTTGGAAGGGGAAATAAAGCACTGTAACCCCCAGAGTGCCCATCTATTTACAGCCAGCCAGGAGGCCCAGGAGCAGATCCACAAGGAGGTCCTCTGCTCTGCCCATAACCATCCATGCTGGATGCCCAAAGATCAGGAATGTAGGGTTGAAGTGCAACCAAAAACACAACAACAGGTTTTTCAAATAACTAAAAAAATTGTGCAAATGTCCACAACCAATATATACATGGTCCATGGACTCCATGGGGCCACAAAATAAACAGCTGGGCTAGGAGTCTGTGAACCAGCACAATCTGTGGTTACAAGGGACTGCTGTGTGCAACACCCCTAAGTCACCCCAATGGAAAATTGGAGGACTCCAGCACAGAAAGCCCTCCACTAGGGATCGCCACTGCCTAACAGCAAATAAGCATGCCAAGGGTTGTCCGGGTAGCAAATGAAGGAGTCGAGGTTAATGATGCGCAGCAGCAGCCCCTTTGTGCAAGGTGAGAAAACATACGAAACACACCCAAGAGGCAGCCCAGATTATGGAGTGTGGGCTCCTGGGGGAAACATCAAGTCTCAGCACAGTCATTTTCTGGCAACGGGTGGCATCGGCTGTGAGCTGTACATCCACCTGATTGTCAATTCCTGCAGCAACATTCAGCCCAGGCCTCTGCCAATGAGCAGGTCCAAGACTCTGGTTACCCCTGCAGCCTAGTGAACTCCTCAGCCAGCCAGTCGAACCTGTGATGGTGGAAGTGTAGATTACTAAGTAGTAGCTCTCTGGCGACAACCCTGATTGCGGAGAAACCTGACACAAGTCAACCATGTTCCAGACATTGACCTGGCTCTAGTAACAAACAGGTCCTGAGGGAGACCTGAAGGCACTTGCTGTCTGTAAACAGGAGCCGTGTGTCATTATTGCAGTCAAGCATCTGGTGAAAGAAATAGTGTATCTTTTTTTTCTAGCCAACCTGTTCTGACACTAACCTGGGCCTCCTGCTCCAGAGGTAATGTCATTACTCCTGCCCCACAAAAGACTGAAGAAATTTTTTTTAATGGTAAAGAAATGTTGTGAATGGATAAAAACGTATCCCAGTTGGGAATGTTATATAATGGCAAATGGGATTGCAGAAAGTTAGTAATTGGCTAAACCTTTACAGTGGGGTCATGATAAGCCTAACTGACCCCTAACCTGAGCCTGGAGCCAGTGTTTGATTCACGTACTGCTTTTCTGGTGTTTTTCTGAGAGCAAAATTCATTATTTAAATGTAGCAAACAAGTAGCATCCACCCTTCCCATCTCCCACTTACAGACAGCTAGCAATAAAGTAACCTGAAATAAATAACAATGTCATTCTCGGCCAAGAATTATTTTACAGGCAAACGACAGGGCAGCGATTGGCGGCAGCGAAGACCAATGACAGTCCCATCAGATTGGTGCTGACGGCCAGAGATGCACCTGATTGACAGTGATGTGGACCTATAGGCACTGGGTATAGCGCCACCTGCTGACCAAGATGCGGCTTCTAACCAATCGCAGCCGCTAGTGGGTGGGGCATCCGGCGTGAGGTTACGATGAGGTGTTAGCGTGGTGGAAGCAACTGCGGGCCGTCTGGGATTGCGTTTGGCAGACGACAGTTACTGCGAAAACCATATACAAAGAACAGCGGCTTGTAATTTTCTCAGGCGATGGTTGTACACTGCTTGTTCGGAGAAGGTTGACGGAAAATGAACCGTTTATTAAGGTTGTTAAATACCTGAGCTGCGTTCGTCACCATCCGGTCGCTGTTGAGCATGCGCAACGCCGCTGGAGCCTGGAACTGAACGTGCGTTGCGGAGAGCATGCGCAGTGGCTCATTGTTGACAATTACTTGCCCCTCACACACTAACCCCACCCCTTACCCATTAACCCCGCCCCTTCCCCGGCCAAGATGGCGGCGGGTGGCTACGCAGACTTGAGGGAGAAGCTTCAGTCGCCTCACCGCGAAAAGCAGCGGGCGGCCTCAGCCCCTTACAATGGTCGTAAGCGGAAACTCGAGGCAGAGACGGGGGAGGCCGGCCTGCCGGGACTGTGCGGCGGCGCCGACGAGTACGAGCACAGCAAATACCATAGCGACTACGACGACGAGCGGCAAGGAGAAGCCCGGCGGGTGAAGCAGGGTATCCGCCAGGTGCGGCTCTTCACTGCCGACCAGTGTACCCAGATCGAGACACAAATCGACGACGTGGTTTCCCGGGCCGAGAAGGGCATTTACCGCGACCACACGGTGGACAGGGCCCCTTTACGGAACAAATACTTCTTCGGGGAAGGCTACACCTATGGCTCGCAGTTGGAAAAGCGGGGTCCTGGCCAGGAGCGCCTTTATCCTAAAGGAGACGTGGACGACATCCCTGACTGGGTCCACGACCTGGTCATCAAGAAGCTTGTGGATCACCGGATTATCCCTGAAGGCTTCGTCAATAGTGCCGTCATCAATGACTATCAACCGGGCGGCTGCATCGTGTCCCACGTGGATCCCATCCATATTTTCGAAAGGCCCATCGTTTCCGTTTCCTTCTTCAGCGACTCGGCGCTCTGCTTCGGCTGCAAGTTCCAATTTAAGCCCATTCGAGTATCGGAGCCGGTTTATTATTTACCTGTCCGGAGAGGGAGTGTCACTGTGCTTAGGTGAGTGGCAGATGGAATGAGCATCTTCTAATACGTTTGAAGAGTGTAATCTTTACAAAGTTCTAACACTCTTTGCCCTCATTGGAGGGTTGGGGTGGGAGCAAGTGATGAAGATAACAGCGCTAACTCTCGGATTTCTGTAAGGTAATATGAATTCCGCCAAAAACGAACCAATTTCTATAGTATGGATTTTTGGCTGTTTCCTGGCAGTAAGATTTAGGACTTCACATTAGAGTTATTATTCTTGGGATAACATTATACAGAACAAAGCAGTCTGAAATTCGTTTTCAATTTAGCTGACTGCTTGCCCTTTTTCATTGCTTATTTTATCACTGGTTGAATTCATTTTGGATTTGTAAAGGTAGATCTTATCTAATAAACCTCATTGAATGTTTTGAGACAGTAGCTGAAATAGGGTATGGCGTTGGAATGGAATTAATATATTACAGTGAAACTTTTCTGCTAGTTAGGCGGGTTAGGACACTGGAATGACCCAAGAGTAGGCCACTCAGGACAGAAGTTGGAAAATACTTTATGCACTGCTGGAGCTCCTTTCCACTGTTAACAAGTGCTATCTCGATGATTTGAAATCTGAGACTGAGATTTTTGCTAGTTGAGGACGTAAACAGATGAGACCAAAGTAGGTGCATGCAGTTCAGCTACAGATAAGTTGTGGTCTTATTGAATCACGACAGTAAAGGCTGAAGGAGCTGAGCACCCTGCTCCTGCTATTTAAAATGCTGTGGGATGTTCTCCAACCATGTAAGGCATGTATTTATGTATCCAATTCCCTGTTGAAACTAGGTCAAATATGTTTTATGTATTCCAGATTGTGAGTCAAAGAAAATTATCTCTCCTGGTTAGTTTGCCAGTTATTAAATCCAGACCTTCTGATTGTGGATTTTAGGTAGTTTTTTTTTCTATCAAAACTTTTCAGTTTACTAGGTTTATTCCGATTTAACATTGCAAATAATGCTCAAGAAATTTATTGTGAGATAATTATGCAGTCATTTATTCAGGTAAGTGTCATAACTATTATGTAACTGGAAGCTAAAATTCATAATCCCAACACACAGAAGAGTGAAATATATTAACACCCCATGTCACAAATTTAGTTTGCAGTTTGGCAGCTACGTTTTCCTTCCAAGTAAGATTTCAATTTGGGGATGTGGAGAAAAAGTGATGTTTGGGAAGGAAATGTTAATGGATGAGGTTTGAGAGCTGCTTTGACCAGCTCGTTGAAGGATGACATTGGCAGAGACCACTTTTTTTATTGACTTATGGAATGTTGTTGATATTAGTCACCAATTTGGTTGTATTTGTCTTC
Organism: Ginglymostoma cirratum; assembly: GCA_024137785.1. NCBI lineage: Eukaryota > Metazoa > Chordata > Chondrichthyes > Orectolobiformes > Ginglymostomatidae > Ginglymostoma > Ginglymostoma cirratum. The sequence goes on along the minus strand of JAHRHZ010000022.1, from coordinate 30,724,996 downwards.
ATTCACCATTAAACCTGCATAACTTAGTGCATTGTTCACTGACAGTTTGACCATAGCCAATCTCTCCAGGATGAGATTTTACTTTGATCTTTAAATTCTATTCTTTAATACTATATCATCCATTGATTAATTTCATACACAATCTTATTGTGTAGTTCTGAATTTGCGTCATTGTATTATTGTTTATTGTTTAAAGTACATGTGTCCATATCCACTTCGGTGTATTTTCTTTGTTGTAAAGTGCTTGTGTCTTAGCAGCTACTAAATTTAACCGTTCAAAATTCCTTAAAAACTTTAGTGGCTAAATGAGAGCATTTCGTATGAAATGCTATTTTTCAAAAGTTTTGAGACTAACATGGACTGAACTATAGTCTGATTAATGACCTCATTCCAGGACGTAATTATTTGAATAGACGTCCTGATTTTTTTTGTCCTTTTGCTTTCAATATCTTGTATTTTTTTTCTATCAAAGCCTGTAGCTCATGAACTTAGACTATTAGGATTGTATCCGTCAAATATATTTTTTTTCTGTAGATCAAGCTTTGTAACGAGCGACGTATTTGTATACAGCAAGCTAGCATGTACAAGCTGTGGTGTATGGCACTACAGTACGCACCTCCGTTACAGCTCTGTAAAAGGAAAATTGAATGGCTTCTGAAGGCAAGCCACATTCAAACATGTTCTAATTAGTAAGTTGACTGCTACAAACAATTATTTTGCCCATGCCCCTTCGTAGTTAACCACACCCACTTAATACCGAAGCTTTAAACAGCAAGAAGTTCCGGGTTTGTTCTCAGTTAAGAAATGGACTATTGTTTCTTTAATCACAGTACTGGAATATGCATCTATTGGTTTGTTAAGTAGAGACGATACCTTGGCTAGTTCTCATGCTAGTCATTGACACTAAACTCACGAGGAAAAGTAATTCAGATAATGCATTATTACTCTTGGGTCTTGCTCCTGTTGTGATTTTGGCATGTTTTTGAAGCCAGTTAGACTATGCTGAAAGAGGAATTTGCATGTATGACTTTTACAATCCATATGCAGACCTTTTTCAAACCAGAAAACTTGGATAGTCCTCTTCATCATTCTCCTTCCATATAGAAAAGCATTTATTCCACTCAGCCAGCGATAGTAAGAATTGCCAATGGTGGAGCTGGAGGAACACAGCAGGCCAGGCAGCATCAGAGGAGCAGGAAAGTTCACATTTTGGGTCAGGATCGGACTGAAACATCAACTTTCTTGCTCCTCTGATGTTGCCTGGCCTGCAGTGTTTCTCCAGCTCCACATTGTGTTATCTCGTTCCACTCAGCCTTTCAAATTTAGGACTTGATTAGGGTAAGTGGTAAAATTGTCAGGGCTGGAAATCAGAAATAGTTACATGACGTAGCTGTAGATTTCCAACATTTTCTTGAAATTGGGCACAGATAACAGGAATTAAAACAGTTTCTGACTGCCATTAATGCTCAAGAATCATCTTCAAGATATTAAAAAATACAGGCTAAATAAAGAGAAACTTTCCACTGGTTGACAATTCTAGAACTAGGGGGTATACTCTAAGAATTGGAGGGATGTTAGGAAGCATTTCTACGCACAGGATGGCAGACGTTTGGAACTCTCTTCACAATAAAGGCAATGGATGCGGGTCCACTTATATCTATCTCAGTTAAAATAAACATTCTTGTTAAGAAAAGGTTTTAAGGGATACGGGCCAAAGGTAGGCACGTGAAATTAGCCCGCAGGTCAGCCATGATCTCATTGAATCGTGGAACAGGCTCAAAGGCTAAATGATCACTCCTGTTCCTGTGATGTGCAGAATTGTAGATAAGCATCTGTTAGCAACCAGCTTGTGTAGCAGAAAGTGTAGGAGTAATGTGCAAGCGTGGTGCGGTTTGTGTACTAAAATGGTAGTGTTGGACTTCTGTACTTGGCTGTCTTGAATGATAAATTGTTTGACATGCAATATGTCTGAAACTCATTAGCATTGAGTGTTTTATTTGAGTTGCTAGCTACTCTAGAGTTAGTTGTAGCCAGCCATTCTCATTCATGCCATCAACACTTGGACTTTCTAGTAGTTGAAAGAAAAGCAGCAAACATGGCAAGTAGGCCAGACAGTATTTATTGATGGAGCTGGCCACTTAGAGATTTGCAGAAAATTTCACAATAGAAATTTTAACTGATCTGTTCATCACAAAGATATTGCACTGACCTACTTGGAATTGCTGTAGAGTTGTGGTGAATTGAAGTAGAAAGGTATTTTAGAAAAATGGTGAACTTCATTCCTATTTGAGATGTTTTAGTGAAGTTTGTGACACTGATTCCTTTCCATGAATTTATTGGATTTCCAGTCCACGAGCGCCTTTAATGTTGAAAAATTGCATACTCTTTAAGAACTTCATTTTTACTTCATTTTTTTCTTCATTCCATATTCTCCTACAGTCAACGGTCCTGTGTGATTTCCGCATTCCTAGTAACTCTGGGCTGTTGTGCACTTCCCTCACCAATCTTCATTTCATCCGGCTGTTGGTGACCATGGCTTCAGCCCTTTAGATCACACGCACTCGAAGGATTCTTCCGCTAACCTTTCCTTTAAAATCCTCCTTCAAAACCTCAAAGTCAATTTTGTCATCTATCGTATACCTATACTTTGAAACAATTGTCACTTTTTGGCCAGTTATGCTCCTATGCAGCACTTTGGGACATTTTGCTACATGAAAGATGCTATATAGAAGTAAGTCGCTTTAAATGGTTAACTTGATGTGTTTTCTGCATTCTGCCTTTTGAGTTCGTTGTCACTTGGGGTGGGGGTAGGATGGGGTAGTATGAAGATTTTCTCTAATATTCTCTTCCACATGCTTAGAATAAAAAACAAAGCACTTCAGATTTGGGAAATCTTAAACAGATAATGAAATTGTCAGGTTAAAGAACACCAACTGAGATGGGGTAACTTGACTCTAAACCTTAAAGCTACATACAATTTGGAAGCAAATGATTGTAGATTAAGGATAAATTAGGGCAAATAGGGAAGAAAAGGAAGCGTCGATAAAGTAATGAGATAGTGAAAAGGGGATGATTAAATGACAAGTGATAGGACAAAAGAAAGCATAATGAGAGCAATCCAGAGGGCATGTAAATAAAGTGGGATAAAAGCAGGAGTTGGGTGGGGGGAAAGTAGACAAATTTTATGCTCTATAGCTCAGGTCTATGCTGGAAGAAAAAGACTGGTAGACATCCAGGATGCAGGTTATTATTTCATAATTTCACTTTAATGGTTCTTTAATGTCTTTCGGGAAGGAAATCCCTGTCCCTACCTGATCTGGCCTACGTGTACAATTGGGCAATTAGGAGTGGATAACCATTACTGGTCTAGCCAATAACAGCACATCCTGTGAAATAACATATTTTAAAAAGACTTTCACCATTTTCTACTTGAGAGGGCATTGCCCATTGTGCTGATTCACAAATGTTCGTCTGTAAAATTTCTCATAAGTTGTGGAGTTTTTTATTATAGGACCTAATTAATAGGTACAAATTTGAGCATTTGTGATCAGTGTCATGATATATCCTGACCTAGATAATTCCCAAAACAGTCCAATCTGCAGCTTGAGGGGTTGTAGCTGACTCCAAGGTTCTTCTGTAGGCCTCTTGTGCAATGGTAGTGTCCCTACTTGTGAACGAGGAGGCCTGGGTTCAAATCTCACATGTTCCAGAGATGTGTAATAACATCTCTGAACAGGTTAATTAGAAAATCTGTATTTCAAAGGTTCTTGCCAATCACTTGGAAAATTTCTTCTGTTTTGGGGCTGCTGTCTTGCAGGCTTGTTTTCAAACAGTATCGGTTGTGGTTTGGAAGTTATTGTTGGGGTGGTAACATGCCAGTAGTGGGCATTTCAACAATGTTTGTGCCTTATGACTTTGGACTAAGTTGCCGCTCTTAATGCGTGACTGTTTGAAGATTTGTCAGTGATAAAATAATATCTTTGGTTTCTGAGACAGACGTACAATAATATAGTTCAGAGTATGATTAAAGGAAAGGTTTGAAATTGACACACTATCTCCGTTCTTCATGGCGTCAGAATACATTCGATTCACTCTGGCTGAGCTGTTTAGGTATTCATTTTTGAATGCAAGCATTCTATTGACCCAATCCGAATTTTGACTAGTAATGTGCTGAATATGTCTACTTGTTTATCCTAGGAATTATTGGCACCCAAACTGTGACCATATTTTTCTAAAATGGAGATCCATCGTTTTTGTTTACTATGGAACCAGATAAAATGCACTCCTGAACATTTAAATGCCTATTTGAAAAGGTGATCACACACCAGTTAATACTAGATCCTGGCACACAACACATATATTTTCACAAAATACATATGTAGATACAGGTGAGATAGACAGTGGACTTATGCCTAAGTTCAATACGTTTGGAGCCAGGCAAGTATCATAATGGACTGTAGACTTAGAATAAAAAGAAAACAGTTGAGGTTCATGGTACACTATATTTACTCAGATTGACAAAAGGTGTGAAATGGACTTTGGTGAATCGGTGCTAGATCCACTGTTATTCAATATTTGCATGGGCAGTTTGGACTCATAGGTTTGAAGTGTAATTTCAAAACTGTTCCATAGACTATACCGAAGAAGGGTGTACAATTAATAAAGACGAGTGCAAAAAAAAAGAGATGGAGAGTTCTAGAATCAAAAAAAAATTCCGAGAATGATAGCAGCACTGAAGGGTTGAACAATTGGGACTGTTTCCTCAGTCTTTTCTTTTCCGAGCAATGACCTGATGGAAGCCCTCATTTGAGAATTCAGGAGGAGCCTCTTTATCCAGAGAATAGTGAGAATGCAGAATTCTTTACCACAAGGGATATTTGAGATGCCTAGTTAAAAGTGGAACCGAGAGAAGTGAATGAAGAAGAAAGGAATTGAAGAATAGATTGACAGACTGGATGTTAAGCATGAAAGAGACTCCTGTAGCGTAAATGCCAACATAGAGCTGTTTGGCCAAATGGTTTTTGTGTGTGGCATAAGTATATGTAAACAGTGGGGGAAACAACATTTACCTCCCAATCTCGATATCTGCATCAATGCTTTCAAAGTGGTGGAGCTTATCAGCAAGTAGAGAATGAATGGGAGCTGTTTCTTTCAGTCCTGCTGATTATTAAATAGAAGTGATCATCTTGAGTGGAGGTCTGGCGTTTGAGTAGTACTGTCTTCTCAGCTGAATAAACACTATATCCCATTTATTTATTGCAATGCATACAAAAGGAGCATTAACTATTGTGCTTATTTCTAATTCTGGAGGAAATTTATTTATAATACAGTCACAACAATTTTGTTTTGATTGTCCTGAAATCTTTGATCTGCAGAGTTGGCTTAATATTGAATTAAAACGCCACACTACTGATTAAAGGTATCTAGTATTTACAAGTCAGTATTTCAATTCATCGACTATTGTATAATCTTTTGAGATTGTTTCAGGTTGCACCACAACCTGTTTTGGACTACTTCAGTCTTCATCACTATTGTTGCCTTTCCTTCTAGATGCTCATTACCCATAAGCCATGTACACATTTCACTGTTTCCTAGTTCTACTTTTGTACACGTGCTCTGAGTCCACACATTGGTGATTTTTTTTTTTGTACGCGCATGAACTTGCCTTGCCTCCCTCCCTTCAGAATCTTGCTTCCTTTCCTCAACTTCATCTACAAAGACATAGACCTGTGTCCATTGCTCTCTAAGCCTGCAAAGTTATTTTGGAGCTCCATCTGACTCCCTCCTATTTACAATTAACCTGTTATCTTTTGGTAATATCTACAAGTTTTCTTGTATGCTGATAATCTATCAACATTCCTTCTTCATGGAACCATTAACTTTATTGCTGTTGCTGCACTCGTCAATTACCATCTGACACCTAGTCACAGGTGTTGACAGAAGTAAGTTTATGGTTCAATCTTAACGTTTATGTGACTTCAGCCTAATTATTTTCTACTCAGCTGTGCTGATGATGTACTGGCTTCATATTTTGTCAAATGAGTTGACATCTTACTCAACTTGGTGACTGGTTTCACCTTCTATTCCAGTTTAACTTATAACATCTCATTTCATTTGCCAATGTAATTTTTACACCTACAATTGCTATTTCACCTTTCACCCTTTCCAGACTTCAGTAATTCCAGAATTCTAGTTTGTGTCCTTCTGGAAGGAATACTGTCTTTACTGATCAATTTTCACCCAGTTTCTCTAGATCCTTGTAACTCACTGAAACTAGTTCAACATTGCTTGCGCTGAAGTTGACATTTCTTTGCAGTTCTGTCCCATTTTTATTTGGTTTTGTTCAGCTCTGTCTCTTGCCTCTTGAGTCATAAGGCTCCAGGCTCAAGTCCCGTTCCAGGACTTGAGTGGAGAAGTCAAGTCTGATTCTCCATTACAGTACTAAGGGAATGCTGCATTGTTAGGGCTGCTGCCCCATCTCTCTACTGGAATTAATGCAAAAGATCCATGGCACTATCTCAGAAGAACTGGGGAGTTATCCCTGGTATCCTGCCAGCATTTATTCTTCAATAAGCATTACATAAACATTGTCTGATGGTTTCACATTGTGATACGTGGGAGTTCAGTGATTGCATGTTGACTGATGCTTGGGGAGGCAATAGCCTAGTGATATTATCGCGGGAGGATTAATCCAGAAACTCAGCTAATATTCTGGAACTGGGGTTCAAATCCCACCATGGCAGATAGTGGAATTTGAATTCCACTGAAGAATCTGGAATTAAGAGTCTAATGATGAACATGAAACCATTGTCGATTGTCAGAAAAACCCATCTGGTTCACTAATGTCCTTTTAGGGAAGGAAATCTGTCATCCTTGCCTGGTCTGGCCTACATGTGACTCCAGACCCACAGCAATGTAGTTGACTGTTCACCTACTTCTGGACAATTAGGGATGGGCAACAAATGCTAGCCTAGCCAGAGATGCCCACATCCCATAAGTGAATAAATTTTTAAAAAACCCTTACTCTACAACAGTGAACTGCACTTCAGAAGTTTCTCATTGGCTGCAAAACACTTGGAGCTGTCTGGTTCTGAAGGGAGCCACATGAATGTAAGCTTTTTTTGGCAATTTGAAACCCACAGTATCGTCCTCCAACTCTAGTTTACTACTATATCATTAGATGTACGTTTGAGCAGTGGGCTGCCTTATTGTCTACAATACCTTAAATACTGTAACTTTGCCTTCAGAACTGCCAACGCTCTCATTTTTAAAAATCTTAGTACCCTGTCTTAGTGACTTTATTCAGTCTTCCCTTTTGCCATCCCCACTGTAAAAATCATAAAGTAGCTGCCCTGTTTTTGGAAATTACTCAGCTGTACTATCCACACACTGTTTGACCCAATTATGTGGCGAATGTGAATGTCCTCCATATGATCAATGTTCCTCTTTCCATGATCGAGTCCCATTCCCTGTGTCCTTTTTATTCATTGCTCTTTCAACTACCTATGTCAGCTATTCTTGAACGTCATCACGGTCTAGCTTTCCAGTAGTTATCTCTTGTAAGAGTCTCCTGTCATGTGTGCTACATCTCTCCCTCTCTTCCTCCCTCTCCCCCTCTCTCGTTTCTTCTCTCTATACAAAGCATGCTGCAGCATTTCTTTAAGTTCAGCACACCAGATAAGCGCACACTATTGTTTGTGGTTTGTGACAGATTTGATTTTGATTTGTTGTTGATTGTGTCTATTTTATGTACTGTCACTGAAGTAAATGCATCTTAAATGAAAAAGCTGAAAAGTGCTAGCAAGTGTAGTTTATCCATTCATGAATTATTTTTATCATAATACTTTTTGGTTTTTCTTAAAATATTTGTTTAAAGATTTGTTTTCAGTGACTTGAATGATTTCTAATTAGACTTTAATTTGTTGTTGCATCTAGTGGAAAATGTGTTCAAGCACTGGTTCGAGTCAGAAAAGCTGAATGATCTGACGTTCAATTTCTTTGTATTGGCAGCACTTCAATTTTGTACTTTTCCAAATAATATATACTATAATTATTTCTGTCTCAGGATTTTGGAATAGAATCTATAAAATAATCACCATTTGTCTGTGGGGTTGTATCCTGAATGTTTCAAATTCCGCCGTCTGTGTCTTTATGTATTTGAAGCACGGATGTTTTATTTCATCTTTCTTAAATTAACAGAAAACTATTTCCAGCACTCTTTCCTTCAGGTAATTGCATTGCCTTTTGTTAATTGGATTGAAGGATGTGCCAAGTAGTGAGTCTGATATTGCATGAGGTCTTCACAAGTGTGTCAGCGTTTAAGGGGATTGATGGGATCCAGGAGTGTATTGATGTTGAGGGGTAATTTGGTATGTGGAAAAGTTTACAACCCATTGTTTAACTTTAAGTCACATTTTCTTGAATGGTAAGATTATGCAGTAAAACCTGCAGCTAAAGCTGCCTTAATCATTTGCTTGCTGAGGATAATGTGAAATTGGATAGCAGATGAAAATAATCCTGTCAGGCTTGGAATTGATTTAAATTCTGTTCTCCACTGTCTGTCTCACTAGTTAGAAAGCTGTCATTCGGTTTAGTGAATTGTATTAACTTCCAGTTCAAAATAACCTGTTTAACAGAAGTTGAGGGGCAATCTCAAAAAGGTGGGCAGGATATTAACGGGCTTATATAATGTACAGAGAGAAAAGTTGTTCGTTATCTGTTGGTACAGGGACTTTGAGCAAGAGATACAGAGGGGACCATGAGAATGCGTTTTTATGCAGCAAATGGTAATGATCTCGAGCTTGTTGCCTACAAAGGTAGTGTCAGCAGAAAAGAAACCGGATAGGCACATGAATAAAATAAACCTGCAAGGCTACATGAAAACATTGGGGAACTGGGACAGATTAAATTGTGCTACAAATATCTGATATGAATTTGATGGGCTGAAAGACCTCCTTCTGTGTCATAATATCACTGACTATAATCCGTTTTGATCACCTTGTGCAAAATGCTATCCCACTGAATGCAAGGGAATCTCCTTTTCAGGTAAATTACAGTCACTCTCTACCTCCATTTCTCTGATTCTGTGCTTGCGTAAAAGCTCAGTTCTGTTGAGAGGTCATCAACTTGGAAATGTTACTACTTCTGTCTGGACAGATGCTATCTCATCCAAGTATTTTTTATCTTTTTGTTTCAAGTTTTCAATATTTTATGTATGGTCATGTGTTTAGAAGTGGGAAATGTGCAGATGCCCCAAGGTGTCTGTCCTCTCTTTATTTAGTTAGATTTTACCCCAGCTTCTCTTTGCCACTCATGCTACTAAGTCTGAACAATGGGCAGTTTGTGCAGAGAAGAACTACTGGATTATGCTCAGCAGGCCAACTTATTTCCCCATGCCCTGGCCCTACCCACATTTTGTTCCTTGTGTGCATGTTGAGGCTACAATTCCAGTGTCTTTACAGTTAGACCAGTTGAAGCCAGGCTCAAATCTTGACTTTTCCATACCTTTATTCCTAGACATCTTGCTGAAAAGTATTTTTGCCAGTTGAGGTATAGCAAGTGGAGGAGTAATTGCTTTTCTTCTTAGAATGGGGGTTTTTTAATATCTTTATGAAGTTGCCGAGAGGCAAAATCTTGGACAAAGTTCTGATTCCTGTCACTAGTGAGCATGTTGGGGAACCAACCCACTGTAGACCATAGCAGCATCTAAAAGTGGCTAACTCCCAGTGTCTGTTGCTATTAATGTTAATGGCAGCTTGCCCTCAATGTAACAGTCTCGTGACTTTGCCAGAAGAGCAACACTTGGAACAAACGGACTGTTTTTCTGTATTCTGCACATCAGAAACATCTGTCACCAAAAGTGATCCCCTTATCCATTGAAAGATGTGTCAGCAGCTTCGTGTGGTAAGCAGTGGTAAGAAATTAACTAACTGCTCCGGCTTAATTATCAGACCAGTACTCCTTTTTGAGCAACAGACCCCCAATATGGAAGTTTCTGCTAACTGCAATGTGCCGAGTGAGTCTAATCTCAATTTCTGTCTGCAGCTTTCTCACATGTTTGTACTGCTTTTCTTGGGTCAACCTGAACTCCAAACACGCATACACTTTTTTCCAAAAGCTACATGTTCCAAAATGAATAGAAGCTAGATGAAGCGAATGAGTTTTTGGGAGGGTGAGTTGGTACCAGTCTAAATTGAAGGGAACAATTTGGAACTCCTTGTCCAGTTGTTGTATCTCTCATAAACAATCTGAAATGGTTTAAATATTTGCTCCAGTAAGTTATCCTTACCATATTTTTAAATATAACTTCTTAATTCATAGAATCCTTACAGTATGGAAACAGGCCCTTTGGCCCAACAAGTCCACGCCAACCCTCAGAGCATCCCACCCAGACCCAGACCCCTATAACCCACCCAATCTACACATCCATGAACACTACGGGCAATTTAGCATGGCCAATCCACCTAGCCTGCACATCTTTCACCGTGGGAGGAAACCGGAGCACCCAGAGGAAACCCATACAGACACAGGGAGAATGTGCAAACTCCACACAGACGGTTGTCCAAGGATAGAATCGAACCCGGGTCCCTGGTGCTGTGAGGCAGCAGTGCTAACCACTGAGCCACCATGTCACCGTCTAATATGCTGACAGTTTTTGCCAATCTAGAATTCGTGTGTTTTGCTTTCTTAAGCGACTGTATGACACCCTTTTTTTGTTGCACCATATTAGGAATTTCAGTTCCTCAGATAAATATATTCCCCGATGTGTCCCATCTTGTTTTTGTATGTTGTCCAGTTGAACGCATGGAGAATGGTCACTTGTTTGAGGTAACATGGTGTTGCTGCAAAAGAACATTCAAAAATTGTGGGGAGTACTGTTGTAAAAAGTGCTTGTTCTGAAATTTTGTTAGCCTATAAAATTTAACCTAATTGTGATAATTTCAAAAATGAGCAAAACAGTAAAATTTCTGATCATTCTGAAAGACTGTTTTTGCTAGCTTATTCAGTTTTTGCTGTTTTTGAGCAGGTCGTATTACTATTGTTAGTAAGGCAGGTTAACAGTAATCTGCAATTATGTTATACTCTGCACAGGAAAAGTGGCATTTCAGTGCCAGCTCAGCATGTTTGTCTACAAGCCCCAAACAACACAGTCTGTCTTGAAAATGAAAAATGATTCAAATCATATAATCTTCAAGGCCATGTACCATTTGCAGTACTATGCTTTTACAGCAATTCTGCGGTGATGTTGCTTTAAATTTTCTGTCAAGATTTAACGCGTTACTGTGAGATAATTAGCTAAGGGCTTGCCAATTTCTTGGAATTTTTGACTTCCTGCAGTATTAGTCTGGCTCATGCTGCGGTAGACTTATGTGGCAATGGTGCAAGTCCTAAAGTTAATGTTTCTGGAAAAGGAACAAAACTTCCAGTTTAGGAACCACAGGAGCAAAGCAGATGCTATTTTTCATCTACCTTTATTTCCTGATCAATCACATTTTGAACATTTTAGAATTAAGCTGTTGTCTTGTACCTATTGCTATTTTATAATGGTTAATCATGGTAAGTGCAGTAGAAAACAACAGTGTTCTTGCAACCCTTAGATTTGGGGCCTTGATGCAGTGCAGTTATTTGAGTTGTGAGCAGTGCTTAAATTGACATAAGTGCATATTTTGTTCTGAAATAGATTCAGTCCATATTGCAAGCAATGACCGAGATTTGATAGGGTTGTATAAGCCTTGTGTATGGTTTTTGATGGGCTGTTATTATGGGCAATATACTATAGCTTTATTTGAATAACATAAATATTTAAAACATTCTGTGCCAACATACTTAACATGAAAATTCTTTAAAAATTAGGGATTGACAGTATATCAGGAATCTTGAGTGCACATGCTGAATTCTCACCATTTGGGGTCCAGATTCATGCTGTCTTACTATAGGCTGTGAAATATAAAATTTTACATCTTTTGTAAAATGTGTTTACCAGTCTGTTTTACTCATTATTTGAGCTGATTCCTCTATATAATGTTTCTGTTTTGACATCTCTTGTTTTCTTCCGATGTAACACCCTTTCAACAGATTAATTGCTAAGCAGTAAACAAGGAGGTCAAATACAACGTTTTAAAAAATTCTTCAATTTTTTTTCTCTTCATGATATCGTCACCCCTCTCAAAAATATGATACCCCTAAACCACCACTAACAACTGCTGTTGCACCCTTCCTTTCTTTTCTGTTTTTCAAAATGCCTCCTGAAACTGTATCTTTTCCAGTATTCTGTTTGAAACCTTGTCACAACATCAAGATGGCTTTTAGCAAAGTTGTGAGTATCCTGTGCGACAGTAACCCTGGCAAATCAAGTTTCCTCATCCTTCAGAACTTTTCTGCAGTATTTGACAAAGTGACAATGCCATTTACCTCCGTTATCCAGCTGAGTTAGACTGCATTTGCCAGGTTTCAGTCCAGCTGTTGAGTAATAGAAAATCACCTCTTTATTCCCAGTCGCATCATTTCCCCTGTCCTCATGAAAGTAAGACCCCACAACAACAGTGAGATAAATGACCAGGTGATCTCTTTTGGTAATAAAATTTAAGGCAGAAGTATTATCTCTGCTGTAGTGATTGGAATGAGGTCAGTCAGGTGGATCTCAGAATATGAGTTGCCTGATTGGGGCTGTTAACTTGGTCCAATCAGGGAGCCCTGCCTGGCAGATAGAAACAAGAGCGTCAGGGGTTCTGTTTACTCAGTAGGTTCTGAGCTAGCTGGGTCAGTGTCATGTATTATGCACATATAAGGGGTGACTTGATGACCAGATACCCCAGCTTTTGAGGAGTTATTTCACATGCCATTAGAACAACTTCTGTGTTCTTTGCCATTTAGTACTACAGGTCTTTTAACACCTACATAATTGGCAGACAGGCTTTCGTTGAATGTCTGTTCTGAAAGATGGTACCTCTGCTAGAGCTGCACTTTTTTTTTGTTTTTGTTTTAGATTATGTGCTTGGGTCTCCAGTGTGGTGCTTGAACCCGCAGCCTGCAGTGTTTGAAGTAGAGATTGTGCCATCCTCCACTTATAACACCACTCAAATTTAAACCTGAAAACGGTTTATTTTAAATGCGAATATACACTCCTTTTCATCATTCTACTTGACATTTAGGAAGTTTAAATGCTTATTTGCACTTTGCTAAAGACTCTGAGCTGGTCCTCTCTTTCATAGTTGATTTCTTTCTGTTTTTTATGATAACATCTAATTAGTATCCCTGATTTTAACAATTTGTTGCTGCAGTGTTTTAAAATGTACACTAAGAAGTGCTTCGTTGTTGCCCAATCTGCCGCAGTACTACTTGTTTATCACCAGAGGGCACAGCAAGTGTGTACATTGAAGTTGTTCCCTAGTAAGATCATATCTGTTTGCATTTTTCGACTAATTTTTATTATTTTTATCAAGGGCACAAGTGTAAGAGGAGAACAATAAGTCTTAGATTGGTGATGAGCCTGTCGCAAAGATGGGCTCTCACTCTTACTTTCCTTCAATTAAACCATGAGCTCTATAGACTTGTGCTGCAAGTGCAGGTACTCGCAGAGACACTAGTATGGAAACGAAGTAGTAGGAATTATTTGTTACTCAATGTTTGTTTACTTTACAACCATAACTACATGTTATGTAAATTATTGTAAAGTGTTTAGAAATAGTCGTCTATTAATGACTTGAATGAAGCATGTGGTTTCATATTTTCTGATTATCTAAAAATGGGTAAGAAGGCAAGTTGTAAGGAGGGCACAAAGACTCTGCATAGAGACACCAATGGGTTATGTGTGGGGTCAAAAATTTGGCAGATGGAGTATCAAGTGAGAAAATATGATGCTTTCCACTTTGAAAAGAATAGAAAAGCAGTATGTTGAGGTAGAGGAAAAAAACCAGAATGCTGACAGAAAGATGAGTGCCCTCGTACGTGAAACACTACTTACCAAGGATGTACAGTAAGTAATTAGGAAGGCAAATGAAAGGTCGGCCTGCATTTCAAGGGGATGCAGTATAAAAGTAGAGAAGCCTTGCTACAACGCTGTAGAGCATTGGTGAGCTTGCAGCTAGACTACAGTTTACAGTTTTGGTCTCCTTAAAGAGGGGTATACTTGCTTTGGTACAATTCAGAAGGTTCACTAAGTTGATTTCTGGGTTGAAGGAGTTATCTATAAGGAAGAAGTTGAGCAGTTGGACCGATGCTCATCGGAGTTTAGGAGAATAAGTGGTGACCTTATCAAAGCAGGTAAGATTCCAAGATACTAAGAGGATGTTTTATTTGTGGGAAATTTAAAACTACCATGCACAAATTTCTGAATAAGCAATCTCCTGTTTAAGATTGAGATAAGGAATTTCATCTCTGAAGGCAATGAATCACTGGATTTCTCTTCCACTGAGAGAAGTGGAGGATGGTTCAAGGAAAGCTTCTAAGACTGAGTTGGACTGAATTATGATCTTTGAAGGCTATGAGAGGCAGGCAGGAAAGTAGAGCTGAGGCTGCAGTCGTATTCACCATGGTATTATTCAATGACGTAGCAGACTTGAGGGGAGAAAAGGCCAGTTTCTCTCATTTTAGACCCAAAAATTTCCAGATAATGGAAGAACACAAAGCCAGAACAGGAGGCTGGAAGAACACAAAGCCAGGCAGCATCTGGAGGAAGACCTGAAGAAGGGTAATACTCAAAACGTTGACTGCTCCTTTCTTCTAGATGCTGCCTGGCTTGCTACGTTCTTCGATTTCTCTCATTACCTGTATATGTTGGCATGCCCACCTACCCAAGGTGCTTTGGTGTGTCTTGATTCAAAAGCTGTATAGATGTTAACTGTTCGATCCTGCACTTCTAACCTATTCCATACCAGATTACCAGAACCCCAAGTGTTGTTTTTAAAAATTCGATCTTTTTTGCTTATGTTCAGATTTATGCCCTGCCCCCAATTGTGGTTTTTGTGGTACAGAGACAGAAAATAGCAAAGAAATAATGCCACCCTCTCTTACCTAGGTTTCCTTTCTACTACTAAAGATAAAGATGTGACCTTCCTGATTGAAAGTAGAGTAGGTCCAAGTTACAGATTTGATTTGGAGATGGTTCATGTGAAAATAAGATTTTTTTTTCCCCCCCACAGTATCTCATTTGTACACTTAATACTGGCATAGCATTAGCATTTATGGCTGTAATTCAACCTAAAGAACATGGACAACCTCAGGTACAGAATTTGTATCCTTTTTCAGTTGAAACCTAGTTTTGAGTTCTTGAAGTATCTAGCATATGGCTCCTGTTTTAATTTCACACAAATCTTATAGCTAAAGAGTTGATCTTTAATGTCATGTGTCTTAGTTTGACAACAGTACAAGTTTAAATTTCTCATATCTCGTGCTTCTGTCAAGTTTTATGGTTTTACTCTAACATGTTGAAATCATGAGCACTATTTGTGTGTGATTGACAAGGGAGAGCCTGTAGAAAAGCCATTGCTTTTCAGTTTAATCCACCTATTCCAGCCTTGCCCTCGAGGTTGAGTGCCAACAAAATCTCACATAGTGGATAAATTGCAGCACAAAATAGAAATAAATTGTACTGGTAAAGGTAGGATTCCGGATTCCTGATTCCTAATTCCTAATTCCTAAGGCTCATTGCTTTCAGGTTGTCTTAAGCGAATTGGTTTTGGGGGGGATAACAGCATTAAATTATGAAGGCCAGGTTTATTAAGTTTGTGGTTTAAGGCAAAGTCTGGTCTCCGTTCTGTTGCTTTGAGGCCAGATGAGATCACACAAATTTGGATGGCACAATGAGCTGTTGAAATATAGTCTCCGTTCAATATATGGGCTAAGCCATATTGTTTGAATTCACTAGAAAAAAGCCATAAGAAGTGAGAGGTCCCCAACTAGAGAGTTCTGAGCTATTGAACTCAGGATATCTAGAAATTCTAATATACAAAAGCGAGTGAAGGTGGGCAAAATATTATTTGCACACCAACATGCTAATCAAACTGTAGAAATATGAAGTGGAGCAGTAATTAGTTTCAATGATTCAAGCACTTAACAGCTAAACAGATTGGCTGTTTCTGCTTAAGTGGGGGGAAGAAAGCACAGGAATATATATTTTATGCACAGAAAAATGAATATCTTGGGGCATGGATATACCGTACTTTTAAAGGTAATAATACAAGTTGAAGAGGCTGTAGACAAGCATCCTATGTGCTTCTATCAATAGAAGGAACAAAATACATAAGAATGTTATGCTAAATTTTATAAAACTCTTGAGGCTTCAGCTGAGGAGTTGCAGCTAATCCTGCGCACCATGCATTTTAGGAGGGGTTACATCAATGCCTTGGAGAGGCTGCAGAAGACACTGGAATGATATGAGGCCTGTAAGGCTTAAGCTA
The DNA here is from genome assembly GCA_024137785.1 of Ginglymostoma cirratum. NCBI lineage: Eukaryota > Metazoa > Chordata > Chondrichthyes > Orectolobiformes > Ginglymostomatidae > Ginglymostoma > Ginglymostoma cirratum. The sequence continues at coordinate 30,708,599 of JAHRHZ010000022.1, read as the reverse complement.
TAAGGGTAGATAGCAAAAGGGTAGATAGGATTTCCTTGAAACACACTAGAATCAGAGGAGATTTGATAGAGATATTCAAAATCATCAAGTTATTGATAGATTAAATAATGAGAAGCTGTTTCCATTGGCTGAAGTCAGTGACCCATCAACGGATTTGTGTTCTGGGTCACTTGGTGCCATCATATTCAAGTTGGAGTTCAAAATAAACTGGGGGCCATGAATTTTAGATTATTGACGCACTAATTGGGCAGTATGAGGAAACTTTCTAGAAGTGCAGCACAGCACATTATGATTTTTGTGAAAGGGTCAAGAAGCAGATTCAGTATTGACATTAAAAAGGAAACTGATGAATACCTTGTTTTAAAAGTTTGTTTGAAGAATGTGGACTTTGCTGGCTGGGCAGGCATTTATGCTAAAGGTAGTCGGGGGAGAAGAGTAGTGCTCAACATTCTATGATTAAAGGATATAATATCCTGGAGAGGCATTTTTCAAAGACTCAAAGAATGCCCAATTAGGGACAGTCAGCATAGTTTTGTGCAATGCATGTCATGTCTTACTAACTTGATTGATTACCTTCGTCACTTCCTCAAAATTCAATGAAGGTAAAGCAGTGAATGTTGTCGACATGGATTTTCATAAAGCTTTCAACAAGATAGACTTTCCGATTGGTAGGCTCATCCAGAAGATTAAGATACATGGGGTCCAGAGTGACTTGGCTGCATGGATTCAGAATTGGCTTGCCCGTAGAAGGTGAAAGTGTTTTTCTGGCTGCAGGTCTGTGACTAGTGTTCTACAGGGATCCGTGCTGGGAACTCTGCTGTATGTGATATCTATGTATGACTTGGATGAAAATGTAGACAGGTTGGTTGGTAAATTTGCCAACAACAACGATTGGTAGAATTGTGGATGCTGTAGAAGGTTGTCAAAGGATTCAGTGGGATATAGATCAGTTGCAGATATGGGTGAAGAGATGGCAGATGGAGTTTAATCTGACTGTGAGAGGTACTACACTTTGAAAGATTAACTGTATGCTTTTCTTTAACATTTGATGTCAGGGCCCTGAACAGCATCAATATACAAAGGGATCTTGGGGCGACAAATCCATAGCTCCCTGAAAGTGGTCACACAAATAGGGTGGTTTTTTTAAAAAGAAAAGCGTTTGGCATGCTTGCCATTTTTGGTCAGGGCATTGAATACAAGTCAGGAAGTCATGTCACAGCTTTATATAACTTTGGCTAGGCTGCACTTAGAGTATTGCATTCACTTCCGGTTATCACATTACAGGAAGGATGTGGAGGCTTTGAAGGGGGTGCAGAAGAGGTTTACAAGGATGTGATAAGGAGAGACTAGGAAAACTTGGGTTTTTTTCTCTGGAGCGACAGAGGCTGGGGGGAGACTCGGTAGAAAAGTCTGTAAAACTCAGATTCATAGGGTGTGACAGTCAGAATCTCTATTTTTTTCTCTCATGTCCAATACTAGGGGGCATGCATTTAAGGTGAGAGGGAGCAAGTTCAAAGGAGATGGGGGCAAGTTTTTTAAACAGTGGTAGGAGTCTGGAATGTGTTGCCAGGGGTGGTGGTTTTAGAAACTTTTAGATAAGCACGTGAATATACGAGGAATGGAGGGATATGGACCAAGGGCAGGCAGAAGGGATTAGTTTAATTTGGCATCAGGTTTGGCTCAACCCGTGGGCTGTGCTGTTTTGTTCCCCTCTGACAAGCTGCATTGCTCCATTCATATTTCTACCATTCATAGTTTCCATGCTGGAATTTATATCATTCGCATGATCCTGCAAGATGTGTGAAAATTAAGTTCTTCAGGTTGACAGCCTTGATATTTCAGTAAATGAGGTTGTTCTTGAGCCCATCTGATTTCTGCTTGTTCTGTTCCATTTTATTGTTAAAGATCCAGTTTTGGCATTCCTGATTTGCTTACCACAGCTGGTCTGACGAGCACAACTGACCATTTATCAGCATGGTCTCATTGGCGATTTCACTGATGACTGCCCACTTGCTAATTTTTTTCTTATTATTTGATTGTGGGACCTCATTTGTGCAGTAAAACTCCTCAACTTCCTGAATATGATGGCACTAACTGATCAGAGTGCTGTGCTTTTTGGCACAAGTTGAGGTACACCATTTTAGGCGGGGCAATTGTTCTTTTGGATCTCTCCTAATTTTCTCTCTGTCCTCTGGCAACAGATGCACTTTCACCTTGTTCACATTGTGCACATGACCTCCTGCAAGACTGTTATAGGTTGTTGCTCTTTATAGTAAAAGATGCAGTGACATCTTAAATTCGCAACAAATGGGTTTGTAGCTGCCTTTCTCCTAACGTGCACACCATTGAAATGGGTTCACTTTCTGTATTACCTGATTGAGTGCTCAGGTGCCAGATACTCCAGTTAGGTTTGTTGTCTGAAGGAGGGTCTCCCAAACTCTCTGATCCCAGCGTGGTCACACAATCAGATTTCAGAATCACAGTTGTCAAGTTTCGCTGGAGCTCTCTAGATCAAGTTAGCAGCTGTGAACCCCCTTTAAGTCATTACATTTTTAATGGCCATCAAAGCATAATTGACATTGAGGCCTGATTCCTGCTCCAAAAAAGCTCTTGAAAAAGTAGGTTTTTGATCTGCTGGCTCCGCTTCTGTTCCTGCTGTCATAACTCCCCCTACTTCAATCCTACAGTTCTTGCAATGGGATAACATTGTATTTTTTTTCTCTTTCAAGCCATGCAAGTAGGTCAGTGTGAAAAGATTTGGGAAGTATGGTCTACGGAGTGTGACAAAATCCTCGATTTGAATCACACCCTGAGAGTCGTTGGTCTCGGTATGAGTTCCTGTGCCTCACCTTTCAGTAATGATGTATGTGCAGAGATTGGGAATGAACAGCATCATTTTGAACTGTGATGCCTTCTTTGATAGAATACCTTGTTGATTCTCACTTTGTCGGTTGGCGTGATTCAGTTTCTTGTAAGTTTCATAAGTCTGTGGTGTCACAGATTTGCTAAAGTAGGTAGTTTGGAAAATTAAAGATGGAGGTGAGATAAGTGTAATCAAGTTATGTAAACAAAGGCCTGTGTGGGTAAAACTGATGGAATTTTTCACAGTGATTCTTGATCTGTTCTTTCTTTACAGTGATTATGCTGCAGATGAAATAACTCACTGCATTCGACCTCAAGATATCAGGGAGCGGAGGGCTGTTATAATACTACGAAAGTAAGAGCTTATCATTTTCTTTGAGCTGCACTTTTTAATGCCGATCATTGTGCTCTTCTGTTTGCTGAATTTGTTTTTACGTGTTTGTCCCTCCTACATGTAATTGTTGGGAAATTTCAAAAAAACCGAATGACTAAAAGAATGTGATGTGAAGCTAAAGAAGTTGGTTTTGCCACTAATGACAAGTTGAATTTTTTTGTCCATGAGTTGTTTTTTAAATATTAGACTTGCAGCCATAATCATGGTTTCAAATTCTGAAATTGTTTATTCAGTCTTTCGCTCCTGGGGAGGAATAAAGTAAATGTAATGGATGTTAGTCTGGATAGAAAGCCAAGGATCATCATTGCTCTCCATTTGGTTAAAATGTCATTGGAGACTCCTGAGCAGGTTGAAAACCTGCATCATCTCTCATTGGTATCAGACACTTTACATTTGTCATCTGCCTGTATTTTTGTATTTTTTTAATTCACACGTGAAATATGGGCCTTGCTGACTAGAACAATGTAGGACATAGGAGCAGAAGGAGGCCATTCAGCCGATTGTATCTGCTCCACTCTTTAATGAGATCACAGCTGAACTGATAGTCTTTGACTCCGCTTTCTTGTCTTTTTGCTATAATGTTCTATTCCCTTCTGAGCAAAAGTATGTCTTTCTCAGCTTTGTTTACATTTAATGACCCAGTCCCGACAACTCTCTGCGTAGAAAGAAACAACAAATTCGCCATCGTCAGAAAAAAGTTCCTCCACATCCGCGTCTTGTGTAATACCACACTGAGATTATGCCCTCTGGCCCTAGACTTTCCCATAAAGGGAAACAGTCTCCACATCTACCTCTTTCTGAGAAAGGGTCACTGGATCCGAAACGTTAACTCTGATCTTTTTCTTCT
>JAHRHZ010000022.1:30682863-30704486 GCA_024137785.1 Ginglymostoma cirratum | reverse complement strand
CACCCTTCACTCTTCCATTTTCCAATGAGTACAGGCCCAAGCTATGCATACTGGTCTTATAAGATAGTTCCTCCATGGTCGCTTCATTACAAGAAAGATGTGGAAGCGTTGGAAAAGGTGCAGAGGAGATTTACCAGGATGTTGCCTGGAATGGAGGGAAGGCCTTATGAGGAAAGGTTGAGAGAGCTAGGGCTTTTCTGTTTAGAACGACGAAGAATGCGAGGTGACTTGATAGAGGTGTACAAAATGATCAGAGGTATAGATAGGGCGGACAGCCAGAGACTCGGGCTGGAGGTGGCTATTACAAGGGAGCATAGCTTTAAAGTGAGTGGAGGTAGATATAGGGGAGACGTCAGAGGTAGGTTCTTTACTCAGAGCGGTCGGGTCATGGAATGCATTGCCAGAGAAGGTGGTAGAGTTGGCCTCATTAGGGGCATTTAAGCGGCTGTTAGATAGGCATTTGGAGGTTAGATAGACTTTAGGATTAGTATAAAAGTTTGGCACAACATCGTGGGCCGAGGGGCCTGTACTGTTCTGTGTTCTATGTCTGGCATCAGTTTAATGAACCTTCTCTGACCTCCAATCCAATATATCTTTATTTAAATAAAAGGACACAAAACTGTTCACAGTATTCCAGCTGCCCCGAGTGGTGCTTTGTATAATTTTAGCAAAAACTTCCTAAAACTCAGTTCCCTTTGACATAAAGGGCAATATTCCATTTGCTTTCCCAGTTACCTGCTGAACTTGACTGTTAGATTTTCGCCATCTGTGAGCAAGGACTCCTAAATTCTGTACTTCTGTAGCATTGTTGTCTTTCTCCATTTAAATTATAATCAACTTGTCTGTTCTTCCTGCCAAAGTGCATGACCTCACATTCCCCCATATTATTTTTCACTTGGCAAACTTTTTGCCCACTTGCTTGACTTTTCTAAATCTGTCTGCAGATTCTTCATGTCATCCTCACCACTTGCCTTCCCACCTATCGTTATGCATAACCTTCCACTTTCCCACATTTCTATTCCGTCTGGCAAATTTATTCCAACTCGGTCTGGTTTTGACTTGGAGGGAACATTTGCAGGTAGTGCTGTCCCCATATTTGCTGCCGTCATTCTTTCATGGGGTAGAGGTCACTGATTTTGAAACGTGCTGTTGAAGAGGATCGATGAGTTTTCAGTGTATCTAAAGGTGATCTACACTGCTTCCGTTGCATTGGGTGATGGGAGTGAGTGAATGTTGAAGATGGTGGTTTGGATGCTCGTTTCTTGCATTGTGTTGGATTTGTATGCATCGGGCAAGTGGAGAGTATTCCATCACACTCCTCCTGATTTGTGCCTTATAGATGTTGCACTGGTTTTGGTGTGTGACAACACTATGGCTTTAAGAGGTGTATTTTGCCCTGGTCTTTTTTCATTATGAAGAAGTGTTGAGACAGAGATGCCGAACAATTTGCTGAAAGCCAGTAAAGTGAACAGATTGTGAGGGTTGTTTTGTTTTTTGACAAGTTGGAACATCAGAAGCAGCCTGAATGGGTGAGGTCAAACTCTCTCAAAACCAGGATTTTTAGTTTTCTGCAGTTGTTGGTTTTGAACCTGGATGTGGAAGCTCTTTTTCCTCTCTCTGTTACAGCTAAAAGCTGGGGTTCTCTTCATGCTGCTAGAATTGCATGTGAGACCATCTGGTTTACGGAATTTGCCTTTGCTAAGGATGTGTTTATGGGATGTTACTATATTGGAACAATTCACTTGTGTGTGTGTATTTAAGCATTTTGGTAGTTATAGTTAAAACAATTGTTTTATTTTCGTTTTGTCAGTATTTTAACTGTAACATAAAAGTAGTGTGTTGTGCTTACTGCTGAGTCTTTTGACCAATCGAATTGCACCTGAAATGCAACACCTTGCACTTTTCTTGAAAATAAAAGGTTGGGATCTAGGCTGTCGTCTTAATATATTTTGAGGAGTTTGGTCTGATCTGTAACAGGGAATCTGGTGAGTACCAGCCTAGCCTTTGATCTGATCTTGAGGTCACAGTGCCTATATGCCTGACCAGCTCATTTTTTGGTTAATGGTAACTCCCAGGATGATGATGGTGGAGAAATTCGTAATAATGCCATGGAAGGCCATGAGAAAATAGTTAGTTTCTCCATTGAGATCTTGTGTGGCACTAATGTTACTTGCCACTTACCTCAAACCTAAATATTGTTCAGGTTTTACAGTATACTGACAAGGACTGTTTCAGGTATGAGGAATTATGAATTGTGCTCAACACTATATGATCGTGAGCAAACTTCCCTCCTTCTGACTTTATGATGGATAGAAGTCCTCGAAGCCGCTAAAGATAGTTTGGCCTCCGGGACTGCTACCCTGAGGAACTTGTCCGCTGATGTCCCATTGTGGTGATTGATTTCCAATAATTATACCACCTTCCTTTATGCTGCACATGATTCCAAATGGCAGAGAATTTCCCCCAGTTGATACCAGTTTTGCACGGTTCATAGATGTCCATTCTCTTCTAAATGCTGCCTGAATGCCAAAAGGAGTCATGCTGAACTTTTCTGTGTACTTCAGTCCATGTTTGGACCAAGGCTGTAAGGAGATCAGGAGCTGAGATCCCCTTGGCAGAACCCAAACTGAATGTCATTTGAGCGGTTTACTGCTGAGCAAGAGCCACCTGATAGCACAGTCAATGAACCCTTACTCCACTTTGCTGATAGTGAATATCCTGAAATGTGAATTGCCCTCGTTAGATTTATTCTGTTTTTTTGTGGACAGTACTCAGCAGATATTGTGTAATAATGCCTTGGTAGATGCTAATGTTACAACCCTTGGCACCATTGGTGCATCTTCCGATTGTTGCTCATTATAAGAGTACTAGTTCATCAGTTGAACTGAGTGCAAAAGTTGGTAATCAGCTGGAGATTTCCTTGCTCATGTTCGATCTGATGACATGAGACTTGATGGGTCCAGGGACAATATTAAAGACTCCCTCCCACATACCATTGCACCTGGCTCTGGTCAGTCAGTCCTGTCTGGTGGTAGGGACCTAGCAATGAACATTGGACCATATATTAGACAACATCAGGCTTATAATAGTCATGTGGGGCAGCTCTTCCAGTTTTGGCACAAGTTCCTAGATATTAGTAACAAAACTTTGCAAAGTTGATAATGCTGATTTACTGTTGTCATTTCTGTTGCCAAGGTTAATACTAGGTGACCAATCAGCTTAATTCCTTTGTTTAGGCAGTTTTATACAACCAAGTTGCTTTCTAAACCATTTCAGAGGGTGTTTGAGTTAACTGGTGGGTACTTAAATAATTGACTCTGATTTCTAGGTCACAATTAGATTATCTTGTAATTACAAGTTTATTGATTGAATTAAATTCTACCAGCTACCATAGTGGGATTTGAACCATGTGTACAGAGTAATAACCTGGGCTTCTGGATTACTAGCCCAGTGATGTTACTGCCATGCCACCACCTCCCCACCATAAATGTCTCCACATACACACAAATATTGTGTTTTGTGTGTTGTCTTAAGACCCAGTCCTACATGCTACCCTGGTGAGATTTGATGTTGAGAAGTTCTACACCAGTCAGGTTCAGTGACCAAATTTGCTCAATTGTGTAATTTTGTTTTCTGTTGCTTCTGTACTTTGCTCCACAGAACAAGGACAGATGCCCCACGTTTGGAGTCAAAATCATTAACTAGCTCAGTGTTACCAGTTCACATGTCTAACAGACAGTCCAACAGTGACCGATACCAAGTGGTACTAAAACAGAAACGGTCTCATCGGAAGGCAGATCCAGATGCTGCGCACAGGTAAGCAAAAAAAATGTTGTATAGTGAGCAAGTCACAAGTTAGGAACTTCTGTATTTTTAAGCTTCCCCACACTAAATGATGTATGAATTCATTGCAAGATATGTTCTTGGTAGACAGTAGGTTGACTGAATTGTATTATATTTGAGAACATCATAAGACTGTCTTGAAATTCTCAATAGCCAGTCGCATTTTTATAGCTGGTGAAACAAAGTAGCTGATTTACACTCTGAGATAGTAAGAGCTACAGATGCTGGAGTGGGAGATCAGTGTGTAGCTGGAGGAACAGACAAGTTGACATTTTGGGTCGGGACCCTTCTTCAGGAATTTCTGAAGGGTCTAGGTCCGAAACGTCAGCTTTCCTGCTCCTCTGATGCTGCCTGGCCTGCTGTGTCCTTCCAGCTCCACAGTGTTATCTCTTATAGTTGATTTGCACTCAACGGGCTTCCGTAATCAACAAAGAAAGGTATAACCATGTAATCTGTTTCGTTGGAATTAGTTCAGAGTAAAAAATATTTGAGATGTGAAGAACTTATTGCTCCCCTTTGAAAAACACTGTGCAATCTTTTATGTCCCTAGTTTAGGAGATAAGTGCCCTCTTTAACTCCTTATTTCAAGGGTACTACCTTTAAGTCAGAATGCAAGGAAGTGTCACCCTGGTTTGAGCTATTCCAAAATGGTGCTTGAACCCACTGTGAAGATAGCCAGTCTCAGCTGAGTTGGGGAACAATTTGCCAACTGATTTTACAGATTTGCTGCCCTGACAAGATTACTGGCAGCCGAGTAGGAATGTTGGCTGAGTTGATGATTGGATTTGATTGTAAGATTCCAATAATGTAACAATCTTGTGTACATGAGACATGCGTTGCAAATAAGCAAGGCTTCATATAGATGAAAAAGAGCCCACCAGGTCACCTGCAGGGAATAGTCAATTCATGACGTAAGTTGTTATAAAACTAAACATGTCTTAAATATTTGAATGCCTGTGTTATTGGGTTTTGATGTGGAATGTTAACTCGGGCCTTGTTTCTTTTCAAAGGCCAAGAATTTTAGAGATGGACAAAGAGGAGAATCGGCGATCTGTGATTTTGCCAAAGCACCGCAGGAGGAGTGACTGTGCTGCAGAAAATTACTGGAGAAAGACGCACGATTGTGTGGATGATGAAGATGACGAGGGTGACGATGGTGGAGGAATAGATAGTCCAGTTCGAAAAGTTAAAATGCGCCGACACTGATTGGGAAGGGAAGAGAAAATGGAACATTAACTTGAAGGCTGATGGACAAAAATGCACTACTCAGTTCTAAATGGGACAGCTGAACAGTAACTGCAAATTCAAAAGGAAAATGTTTTTTAAAAAATGAAAAAAAGGATTTTATTGAACTATGAGGTTAGAAAACGGCAGGAGATTGCCATTAGTTTGCAGGCAGGTGGCCTCTGTGTTTCATTCTACCTTTGTTACTGGGTAATGTTGTATAGCCTATTTTCCCTTCTTTGTTTTATGTATTTAAAACCCAAAAATAACACGTACTTCTCTGTGCGTGTGAAAACAAAGTGTTTAAAAATATATTAATTAATTTTTCTTTTTAAAATGAGAAGCTACTTTTTTTGTTGAAATGAGAAGCAGCCACTGTATCATGGTATCATGTGCTTCTTCAAACTTCAGCGCTTCCATTGTTAGGGTTGCAAAGTCCCTAAACTTACATTAGATATATTGTTGCTAAGGAACTCTTACTGAGAAATTTGTTTCCGTATAGGGGAAGGAAGGACACACTTGTGTTGACTTGTAACAAAATTGTACAGTTCTGAAAAAGACAGTTTAAAATGTACGCAAATGATTAAAAAGTTATGTAAATGAAAATAGGTATTTTATGTAAAAAACAAAATAAAAAAATCTTTTAATTTGGGTAACTGTCAAAAGGAGAGTTTGACTGTCTGCAGGGTCTTTGACCTTGGATGCTTACTTTATTTCTTGTACAAAAGCTAAATTTGATTAAATGCAAAGCACATCACTTTAACCTGTCTATGTCTATGTCTAAATGTATTTTGAATTCTGAGTTGATTTTTAATTCAGTGAATGGTATGCAAACTAGGTTTTTTTTTGATCAACCTTTTCAAGGATGTTCTGACACATCTGTTTAGCAGGTGGGTCTTGAACCTAAGCCTCCAGGCTCAAACAGTATGGAAAGTATTCTAAAACTGACCAACAGTTCATTCTACCCTCTTTGCTTAGAAACTTAGGAAAAGGATTATTTCGCTCCTGAGTGTTAGTTGCATATTTTGGGGGGGGGGGGGGGGGAGAAAGAAAGCTGATGACACTGCTTGAGGACAAAATGGGAATTAACTGTAATCATTCTCAGTTGAATAACCTTTAGTTGATGACAAGTTTGGGTCAGCCATGATCCTCCTCATGGTTGATGATTAAAGCTTTTTATTGGTATTGGTCAGTTGAGTGGATCTCATCAACTCAAGGAAGAAGGGAAATTGAGATAAATCTGCTTAACTTCACAAGTACTTCTGTATTTTAACTGCTTCCTGGGAGTATAGTTTTTCACGTGTTCCAAATAGTTCTATTTTTCTGCTTTTGTGTGTTTTAACTGCATTATTACACTACAGTAATCGGAGGTTGTGCATGCAGCTGTTACATACTAACATCTGTTAAATATGGAAAGCAGTATTGTTTGAAAGCCAACTATTCACCTGAAGCCTGAAATAAGAAGTTCTGGTGGAACCATAAGATTTAGAAGCAGAATTAGATCATTGAGCCCATTGAGTCTGCTCCATCATTCAGTCATAGTTGATATGTTTCTCAAACCCATTCATCTGCCTTCTCCCTGTAACCTTTGATCCCCACAATGATCAAATACCTATCTATGTCTTAAATACACTCAATGACTTTGCCATTAAGGGCTGTGGAGATGAACCACCCTCTGGCTGAAGAAATCCCTCCCTTCTGCTCTAAAGGGTCATCCCTTCATTCTGAGGCTGTGCTGTTTGGTCCTAGTCTCTCCTACTAACAGAAACATCTGCTCAACGTCCAGTCTATCCAGGCCTCTCAGTAATCTATAAGTTTCAAACAAATCCACCCCTCATTCTTCTAAACTCAACTGAGTGCTGATCCAAGGTCCTCAATCGCACCTGATATTATAAGCCCTTCATTCCCAGGATGCTGCTTGTAAATCACTCTTGATCCTCTCCAAGACCAGCATGTTCTGCCTTAGATACCAGGCCCAAAACTGCTCTCAATATTCCAATATTATACAGCCTCAGCAGTACATCCCTGCTCTTGTATTCTAGTCCTCGCAATGAGTGCTAACATTGTGTTTGCCTTCCTAACTGCCAACTGAGCTTGCATATTAACCTAAGTACCTTTGTGCTTCAGATTTCTGAAGGCTTTTCCTTATTTTAGAAAATGTCTGCACCTCTACTCTTCCTACCACAGTGCATAACCTCATTTTCCCACATTGTATTCCATCTTTGCCTGCTCTCCCTAGCCTGTTCCAGACCTTCTGCAGTCTCCCTGCTTCATTAACACTACATATTCTTCCACCTATAGGTCATCTGCAAACTTAGTATCAATGCCCTTCAGTTTCTTTGTCCAGATTGTTAATAACATGAGTAATTGTGGTCCCAACACTGACCTGTGTGGAACTAGTCACCAACTGTTATCCTGAAACAACCCCTTTATCCCCACTGTCTGCCTCTGCCAGTCAGTCAATCAATCCTCAATCCATGCCTGTGTCTTGCCTTGCCTCTAACATCATGAGCACTTCATCTTATTTAGCAGCACCTTGTCAAAGGCCTTCTGGAAATCCAAGCAGATAATGTCTGCTGGCTGCTCTTAGTCTAACTGGCTTAAAGATGTCTTACAGATTTGTCAGGCATAACTTCCTTTGACAAAGTCACGCTGACTTGCTGTTCACTTCCAAGTACTCGTCAACCTCATCCTTAATAATGGGCTCTTTAAAATCTTGCTAGTAACCAAGGTCAGGCTAACTTGTGTATAATTCCCTGTCTTATGCCTCCCTTCTTTCTTAAATAGGAGTGTTATACGAGCCATTGTCACGTCCTCTGGGCCCTGCCCTGACTCCAATAATACCTGAAAGATTACAACCAATGCCTCCACAATGTCTAGCTATTTCCTTCAGAACCTTAGGGTGTAGTCTGTTTGGTCCAGGTTGAAGTATCAATCTTCAGACCTACTTAGCTCCTGCAGCACCACCTTAGTGGTGGCCATTGCACTCGCACCTTAACCCTGACTCTCTTGAAGTTCTGGTATGCTGTTGGTGACTTCCAATGTGAAGACTGATACAAAGTATCTATTTGGTTCCTGAGCCATTTGTTTGTGTTAGCCCACTTCTCTGGCCTCATTGGACTGCTAGAAAATGTTCAGTCTTGCACCTCTTTTATCTTTTAGATAGCTTTAGAAAGGAAAATTGGAATTTTTTTTATTACTAACTAGCTTACATTCTCATTTCATGCTCTTTTTCTCCCCCTCCTATTGTGGTTTTGGTTATTCTCCACAGACTTTTAAAGGCTTTCCACTAATCTTCACATTAAATGAATGTTAGAATCCCTACTGTTTGGGAGCAGGCCATTTAGCCCACGGAGTCCACACCAACCTTCCAAAGAGCATCCCACCCAGACCTACCCAATTTCCTGTGGCTAATCCACCCAGCCTGCACACAATGGGCAATTTAGCATGACCAATCCACCTAACCTGCACATCTTTGGAACGTAGCCCACACAGATAGGGAGAATGTGCAAACTCCATACAGACGGTTGCCAATGGCTGGAATCAAATCTGGCACTGTGGCAGCAGTGCTAACTACTAAGCCACTGTGCTGCTTTAAATTACTTTTGTTTTTATTTCGATTTTCACTAAATCCAGAATTACCTGTTACATGGTAGACTGTACCACACATTGCTCCAAAAAACCATCTCATACACATTCTACAAGTTTCTTTTTCTTGGGATCCCTACCAGCCTGTTTTGCCCAGTCCACCTTCATGTTCCCCATGATTATTGTAATAGTGCATTTCTTACATGCCCTTTCTATCTCCTGATTTATTTTCTGCCCCTACATCCTCATTACTGCTAGCAAGCCTGTACATAACTCACATCAGGCTCCTTTTCCTTTATGGATCTTCAACTCTACCCACACGGTTCTATGCCTTGTGACCCTACATTTGCTTCTTGGTGTTGATTTGATTTCTTATTAGCAAAGGAACCCTGCCCTGTTTGCACATTGGCCTGACCTATCAATAGGATGAGTATCCATGGATATTTAGTTCCTGGCACTGACCCTTTTGCAGCCATGTCTCTGTGAAGCCCACAATGTAATACCTGCCAGTTTCAGTTTGCACCTTGAGCTCATTTGTCTTGTTTCATGTAATGCCTGCCTTTAAGTACAGCACCCTCTGTTTTGGATTGACTGCCCCTCCACTTCATAGATTAACTACCTTGAAATCAACTAAGGGGTGTGACTGCCTCTCACTCGAACACCTCACTCATGCTCTCCATGATGCGTTGCAGTTTTCAAAGCTCTGACTCCAGCTTATCTATCTGAGGTCCCTCAAGTAGCCCACACTTGCTACAGATGTGATCACTGTGGGGTCTACCAGCATCATGTCATGCAGACACAACACACTGCCTTCCCCTGCATGTCTGTTTTATTCACTTAGTTCTTAACTTATTTTTTTAAAAAGTTTCCTACTGGTCTTTTAATTTGTAACAAATATTTTTCCTGTTTACCTTCAATCTGGAAGTTGCCCTATAATTGTTGAATTAGCAGGTATTACTACCCAATGAATTTATGGTTTTCCAGTAAAGTCACTCTTTTGTGCTTGACCTTGATCCTAGGCCTCAGTTTATCCTTTTTTTTTTAAGAAAGAGACCTTATAGACTAGGAGTCAAAAAGCACCTCTTCTCCACTGCACCAAATTCCTATGCTACCTCCATACTCTTTACTCACTCAGGCTGTGTCTGACTTCAGATGTGACCTCTCCTTCCTGACCACGTGAAGCTGATTTTGTAAATTTAATACACATTTATGTAACATTTTCATGACCACCAGTCATTGCAAAGTGATTACAGCCAATATGACTCTGAAGTTAAGTTATTGTTGTTGGAAATGCAGTAGCCAATTCTGCAGCACAAAATCCCATAACATCTGTGATGTTTATCAAGGGATAAATAGCCATTGTACAGGGGGAGCTTTTTTTTTTAAAAAATGGCTCCAAGCTATTTTCTGCGACCACCAGAGAGGGCAGATGGGCTTCGGTTTAATGTTTCAAAGAATGTCACCCCCCAATTCTACAACAATCATTAACAAATGCGCCACAGTGTCAACTTTGATTATTGACCTCAAATGCTGCAATCAGACAAGAACCTGGCGATTTTGGCTTGAGCGTAGATCTTATCAACTGACCTACAGCTGTCACTTAAAATTAATATCTAAACTACCTAACCATAATCCAAACCCTATATACAAGCAAATGCAAGAAATCTCTGTCTATAACATTACATCTCATTTGGGTAGCTCACTTGAAGTCAAGCCCTGCTATCAATGGAGATATCAGAACAGTTAAAGATTTGATAAAAGTAAGGACAATATCCTACTTTACCTGTCACTTAAAGTTGTTGACAAAGCATGAACTAGGTTTCTGTATTTTAAAAGAATGATTGACTATTTATTAGAAATAAGTAGATTCTAATGATAGGTGAACAATTATAAGCCTATGTATAGCTCCACTAGTTAAAATTTTAACCCCCTCTGCTTTCGTGTGCAGCCAGGAAAAGAAGTATTATGGGTGGAGGGAAAGCCTGGGTAGATAGTTGAGTGGTTCCTGTCTATTTGGTTTCATGTGATGATTCTTACGGTGCTTCTCTTCCTTCTCTAGATTCTTTCACTTATTTACACTTAGCACAGTGTGACTCATCTAAAAGAGCTTTGACATATCAATTTAAAGTCACAGCTTACTGCAATTGGAAAGAGGAATTAAACTGGCTACCTTCAGACTTGAGATGCTTTTTGCTGTAGCTCACAAACAGCTGCTTTTCCAGAGGTCTAATGTTTTCTACCAAAACATTCACACCTCCAAGCTGTTTGGCTACCTGGGAGCAAGTCTTGTAGTTCATGATAGGCAGAAGACCATTGTCATCAATCACTGATCCACAGATCGATCAGCCACTTGTTGCCAGCCAGATCTCCATTTGTACATTCCCCTGATTCCAGCTTGTCTGCAAGCTCGGCTTCCATTACTGCTTTGACATACAGTTGTATAAACGATCTTTACAATGGGTGTCAGATCACTTTTAAAAAGTGAAACAATCCTTAGTCTTTAATACAGCTTTTCCCCCATTTCAGTCCATAATCAAAGGTACAGAAAAATAAAAAGGGTATGGTCTTTCCAGTAATGGAAGCCTGTGTGCTTGTAATCCTGATGGAATTGCTTCCTGTTGTTACACATTCTGTGGTCAGTTTTTCTCATTATAATGAGAAGTGCCAGATTTATCGTGGAAGCGCCCCTTGAAGTCACCGTTATTACACAGTCTTGCCACTGGATTCTCTTAAATTTGTCAGTGCTTTCTGAAAGCCAACTTCATTCTGTCTCTCTCTTTTGCTCAGTGATTGAAATGTTCAACATCCAAATGAAAATTGCTTCTAATTTACATTCACTTTGTCCATTTTAATTATTTGCTGTTTACTGCATACATTATGCATTCATGAAAGCTGCAGCCTGTCCTGGATGTGGAGTTAATAGTTTGCTAAGGACCGTGACACTGCAGTCTGAGCCCATGGGACATTAAAAATAGGAGATGGCTTCAGGCCTGCTCTAATGTTCATCGATGTCATGGCTGACCTTCATCCTTAACTTCACCTTTTGGCAGTATCTCTACATTGCTTAATTTCCCTCATTCTGGCATGAGTATTTCTCAAACAAAGACATTTTGTGAAAGCCTTTAGTATTTCTTTCATCAGAACAGTTTTCTCGGGTACCGATTCAAGGGGCACGCCAGCACTTTCACTGCATGAGAGAAGATTCATGATTGTTAGACAAGTGGATTCTGTTGGAGGAGTTGCCATGGAGAATGTGACCATTAATTCTGATTGACAGTTAACTGCCAGAATGTGTCTAAATTTTATACCAGACAGGTTGATTCTGGGTACTAACCCTCATGTATCACTTGTCTCAACCCAGGATCAAGCCTAGCAAATCTTCAATGCATACTTTTCATTGGATAAAGAGTTGAAAACTGGTCTTTGTGTATCTAATTTTAGACAATTTTGAAGTAATTTTGGTGAAGCCATAATCACTTTCTAAATGCTGTAAAATAAAGAGTATTCTGATTTAATGACTATTTAGCCTTTGATTTTATTCTACAACATTTAAAAAGTCAGGAAGCTGAAGGGGAGAACATTTTTAGATAGGATTTTATTTTAAAGAAATAGAAGTTAAATTTGAAGCTACTTCCTACGCCTGATAGACAAAGTAAATTCTTGCATCTGGATGACAGATTGATTTCCTTAAACAGATAGAGAAAGATGGATAAAAGCAGACATGTTGTTCCTTTCCCATTCCATTATTCTTAAAAACTTGTTTGCTTTGGAAGGCAAGCAAAGCCAAATATAAGTAGATGAAATGAAAGAAAATTGTATGCAGCTAGCTTTTTCCTTCCTTCTCTGTCCGTCTCCCTCCCTCTCTGAAAAAGGGGGGAATATGCTCTCAGAGACACTGCAAGGGCAAATCCTTAACCAGTGAATGTAAAGTTCAGAGTCAGTGTACCCACAGTTCATGTCACCAAATCTTTGAAAAGAATCAGAGGGAAACTGAAGCAAAACATCTCATTCCCTGTAATCCGGATTGGCACCAAACTGTGTTTACTGGCTGTTTTTTGTTGATACTACTTGTGTCTTGCCTCTCTGGGTGCCTGTATGCGTATCAGATTTCTTTTTGAAAGGGTTAGAATTTAAGTTAGAGAGGATATAAGTTAGAAAATGGTGTTTCTTTTGCGTCACTGATTAAATTGATCTGTTTGCAACAAATAGCTGTTATCCTGTAAAGTGCAGAAACTGGATTAGACTTTTCATTTGATCTGGGTTTGTCCATCAAGTAAAATGGGGACTTTGGACAGTTCAATTTAATGTTTTCACATTTACGATGACTCAAGGAAATTGGCTTGATTTCCAGAGCACTACCACAGTGAGCGTGACAGTCATTATCCTATGGTGGTTGGTGACTGGGTCCCTTAAGCTCACGGTTAGTCCAGAGTTATCAATTGCTTTTGAAAAACAGCCCATGTTTCATCGAAGGCCGTGGTCAAAATGTGACACAAGGTCACAATCATTGACAAACAGCCATCATCTCCATATTAGCTAAAGATTAAAGTCATCTCCAGTTGAAGGGATTATCATTTGGTCAGAACTGGATATGTATTCTGCCAACATTCCCATCAAATACCTCAGAATATATGGCAACAAAGAACATAGTGAAAAAAGTACAGAGGCTGTTATGTAACTCTGCTTCATACCTTGTGGCAAAGGGCCTTGGTGAATTTATGCAGGGTCTTTATGCAATATGTACAATCTTCAAGACACTGCATAAATTCACCAAGGCTCCTTATGCAGAACCTCCCAAATCCACAACGACTACCACCTGAAAGAACAGGGTAGTAGATATATGTGAACACCACAACACAAGTTCAGATTTTGACCATCCAGACTTGGAAATACATCATTTCTTCAGTATCACTGAGTCAAAATCCTGGAACACCCTCCCTAACAGCATCGTACCAAATAGACTGCATTAGTTCAAGAAGGAAGCTCATTGTCACCTTCTCGAGAGCAACTTAGATGGTTATGCTGACCGCACCCATATCTCATGAATGAATAGCAATAAAAAGATACTGGAGACACTCAAACTCTTTTCTTGGGGAAAGACGTGACTTTTTACACCAGATGAATTGCATAGTTTTAGTAAATGGTATTAGCAGGGAGTAAATATCCATACTTCTATACCACATCTATTTAGAGTGTGACATAATGTCTGCACTAGAAACTGTGATGCAGATTTACCTAAAAGTAACTACTCCTATTCCATTATGGCCAAATCATATCTGATCTTAGTAAAATCTGCTTTCCCCAGTTTAAGAATTTGATTTTAAATTTTCTAGTCTGTTAGTCTTACCTTTATTGTAAATGTCTACATAACTCAAGTTAGTCCAGTATCTCTTAGGTGATATCCTTATCACTTAATAAAGTGTAATATAGTTAAGCAGTCTCAAGTTAATGTGACTTCTTATCTCTTTGCTATATAACAAACAACTCTTTTTACCTCAAAGACTGAGCCTTTTCTATTAAGACAATGTGTGGTTTCCTTCACATTTACTATTAATAAATCCTCAGACTAATACTAATGAGGGATTGTAAGCAGTATATCTCCCATAAGAAGATCCTTAAAGAACCAAGTGTAACTGCTCTGTCAAAACTATTGGAACCTGATTCCTGCAGCATCTGCTCAATAATAAACTTCTGATCACTTTGCATACTCCCAATGTGCTGTGTTTCACTTTCTTTTTATTGCATGAGGATACCAACCTGAAATAGCTGCTCAAATGGTGCTTGAATTCAGAAAAGGATTGAAGCTATTTGAGTAATCATGGGATCCCAATTACTTTAACAATGCCCATTTTTAGCCCCTTACTTGTTTAATTGAGTTTTAGTGAAATTCCAAATAGACACTATCTTCCAGTCCTTTATTTTGCCAACTGCATTTACCTAGGACTCTGAGCTTTTCTGTTGGGTTTTCTTTCAAGTTTTTATGCTTAAAATGAAACCTACAAAAAAACAAGTGTTTGAATTGCAGTTTTCTTTCAAGTGAAAGGGCTTTGATTATCTATATCCAGCAAGTTACAGGTAAAGTGACTGTAGTCCTACTGGACATGGGCTGCTTTCTCATGAGACAGAGGTGACTGGTGATGGTTTAACCTGAGGATCACCATGCCTCAGATGAGTGGAAAAAAGATAAGACCTTCATGGTAACCTCAGCTGATGGTAGGGATGTGACCCAAAAGGATTGAACTTGTATCACAAACCAGCTGTCCAGCGAACTCAACTATCTGTCTCCTCTATTCTACTGTACCCTTACACTGACAGCTAGCTATTCATATTTTCTTCCTTTACCATCCCTGACACTACTTTCCTCAGCTGAAATTTTGGGATGTTAACTGTATTGTAACTCAGTGCTCCACTGGGGACAAAGCACGGAGAGAGGAACATGTTTGGAACAGTGTAACTGGCCAAAAGTGGCCAGTTGGGTGGCATGGTGGCACATTGGTTAGCACTGCTGCCTCACAGCACCAAGGTCCTCAGTTCAATTCCACCTTCAGGCAACTGTCTGTGTGGGTTTCCTCTGGGTGCTCTGGTTTCCTCCCACAGTCCAAACATGTGCAAGCTAGGTGGATTGGCCTTGCTAAACTGCCCATAGTGTTCAGGGATGTGTAGATTAGGTGGGTTATAGAGGGATGGGTCTTCGGTGGGATGCTCTGAGGGTCAGTGTGGACTTGTTGGGCTGAAGGGCCTGTTTCCACACTGCAGGGATTCTATAATCCCAGGTCTCCACTAAAACTGTTTAGCTGGCCCTGTTAGAGTTGAATTAAAGCTGACTGAGCTGGAATTTTAAATATTGACTTGCAGCTGATACCAACAGATGGCAGTAGTAGTAAGCAAATGAAGCCAGTGGAAATCTCAGTTTTAACTATAAGCCCTCGACTCCTGAATTCAATGTTGCTTTTGTTCAAAGAATTTAAATTAAGCAATTTAAATAACACAGCAGACAACTTCTTTTTGCGATTTGAATTAGATAGCTCAGATTAATGAGGAACTAACTGAAATGTTGATACTAATGTGGAAAATTCATTCAAGTAGACACTTATCCACACCCATCACACAAAGGTCTTTACAACAGAGCTAATTACTAAAATATAGACAACACTGTGTGGAGCTGGAGGAACACAGCAGGTCAGGCAGCATCACAGGAGCGGGAAAGTTGATGTTTTGGGTCAGCGCTCATCTTCAGAAACACTTAGCAGTTTAAAGATTTCTTTGTGTTGGAACTTTAAATATCTTTCCTTACCAGGTTATTTAACAGCTTGTACTGACTTCCAGCTAAGATCAGTTACCTCAACAAAGGTCAAGAGATCAAACCCAATACTTTCCTGCCTGTGTAGCATTCTATGCAGACATTTTGCAGCAAATAGAAATGGGTTAAGGAAGATGTTTTGAAGTGGTTTGTGGTCAGACTCTACAGTCAGTTTGTCTCTCCCAAATAGGTACGGATTAAAATCCTCACAAGCAAAGACAATAGCCAGGGATTCTTTGTCAAACTGAACATATCATCATTCAGTTTATGTTAACATCCTAGACACAAATGAAATGGGGTGACTTGTCACGTAAGAGTTGCTGTAAGTCCAGTCTTGCTGACATCATACTTAAAGGTGACTTCATTGTTGACATTGCAGCTTCTCCTGACTGCCATTGTTGTTATTAGTTGTTTGATTCTAGTGAAAACTACTTCTTGTTCTGTGCCGAAATACCATTGCACGTCCTTAGCAGTGAAGTTGTGTACTTTGCTAAGCAGTCACAAATTCAATTAATCATTGCTTTACTTTCACATTTATTAGTTGCCAAATTTGTGCTACATCTCTCATTGTGTCATGTTCCATCTACTGTCAGCACATGACCTATGTAGTTCACATCAGGCGTCTTCAAGTGCGCTTAATTCTTGTTCAGCTTCAAGTTCATCTGGTGAGTTTGCACCAGATTTTGCCCATGGTCTGTGACGGTTTCATCCATTGTATCTCCACATCCATTGACTAGGAAATAATTCACAACAGCTTTTACTCTGGGAAGATAACTAACTCATGCTTCCGCCTCAGATACTCTTCTGGAGAACTGGAAATGCCAAGGGGCATGCACAACCATCTGTATCTCCTTAACAACATCCAAAAATTAGTTAGAAAGATATTACTTACATCAAGTTGCATTTGCCAGTAATCATTTACGTGGAGGGTAGTAAAGAGCTTTGGAAAGTTGTAGCAGAATTTCTACAATTGTTGGCATGAGGTAGGGAGGTCTCTTTAAAGCTTTATTGAAATCCTTTGCACTTTATTTGAAATCCTACTTATGCTATCAGATTTCAAGCTTTTCTTTCTCTATCTCCTGTTAATTCAGTCTGTTGGAGTTGTTTCTTGATTATTCCTTTCTTTTCCAGTTCCTCTATCTTGTATTTTAGGCTGTTTTGAGGGCAGTT
Organism: Ginglymostoma cirratum; assembly: GCA_024137785.1. Classification (NCBI taxonomy): domain Eukaryota; kingdom Metazoa; phylum Chordata; class Chondrichthyes; order Orectolobiformes; family Ginglymostomatidae; genus Ginglymostoma; species Ginglymostoma cirratum. The sequence goes on along the minus strand of JAHRHZ010000022.1, from coordinate 30,687,361 downwards.
GAAACTCTTATTGGAAAATGTGGAGTTGTTCTCACACTCGCATCTCCTTCAAGATGATATGCACTCGGAAGATATCTGAGACCTGTAAAAGCATCTTAGTAATCTTTTAGGGTCTGTTCAGCAGACAATGATTTAGTGGCCTGTGAAACACTACAAATCTCTTCTGGTACAAGTAAGTTTATTAGTCTAAGGTGTAGCTGAGATGAGTAGATTTTGCTTTTCATCTGCCATCTGGAACTGCAGATGTTTTGTGTTCCCATTCCAATGGGCTCTTAACTTCATTGGTCCTGTTGGGATCAGCATTGTTCCATTCAAGGGCTTGGTTTTCAAGTCACCAACTTGGGTCTCTTTGCTTAGGTCTTGGAAATTCATAATGTTGCAAAAAGCTATCTCCTTCCACAGTCGTGATTCTAATTGTCATAAACCATTAGTCACCTTTCAACCTCATTATATTGAGTTTTTGCATTGTGTAGAGTGATTCATCAGAATCATCATATGACATCTCTACAGTAGCCATCTTCATAAGATTGCTTTGCTACTCATTAGCTAAACATCTATGGACAAAAGTCCTTCTTTGGTGCTGCTTTCCCCGTTCTAAACATGTTTCCTTATCTTTTATGTGGCACTTTCCACAATATTTACATCCTGTACACCTGCCTTGATCTTCTGCTGGCCATGCTGCAAATATTTCAGCTTTTTTTCATTATGCCTCGTCCTTTCTCCGATTAATACTCTCTTACTGATGATTGATAACTTAGTGCTTCTGTACATGTCAATAGCTTACTTGAGGGTAAGTTTCTGCACCCTCAGCAGATATGCTCTCATGTCGGGATCTCTTATACCTAAGACAATCTTATCTATAATTAGATCATTTGTATTTTGACCAAACGTTTTAGCCAGGATCCAGCTAAATGTATCAGTGCCGTCACATATTGACCAACATACTTCCTGCTCCAGAGCTCTGATGTTGAACTCATACCATTCATAAGTAATGTTGGGAGAGGGTTTCAAAATGAATCTTCAAAACCTTCAAAATTTTGCCAAGTTGGCTTTTCTGCTCCTTTTTCAAGTCCAGCACACAAATAGCTTGTAGCATTCTTCCCCCAACACTGTTATCTAATAATTTACACTGGGAAAAGTTATAATTCTGTCTCATATTGCCAATCATTTTCACAGCAGGGCCTGCAAACTTCGTTGACACTTTGACTCACCAAGTAATTAAAAGTTGCAGACTACTTGCTTTGATTCTTATTTGCTGTTTCTTATGGAAGTTGGTTCTCTTAAAGTTCTGAAAATGCACACTAAGAAAGTTGGAGTCTGTGCCGTTACTATCTGTAGATCCTAGCTACAGCATAGATTTAAAAGTGCATGTTGCCACAGCAACTCAACCTCCTTGAGTGGTACTGTTAAGACAGAAACATAGAGTTATTTGTTCAAGTCCCTAAACTTTCATCAAAGCACTTTTATTGGTATATCCATCAGTTGAAAGGGGACCAGTTCGCTCAGCTGGCTGGACAGTTGGTTTGCAGAGCAGTGATGCCAACAGTGTGGGTTCAATTCCTACACTGACTGAGGTTACCATGCAGGATTCTTCTCAACCTCTCCCCTTAACTGAGGTGTGGTGACCCTCAGGTAACGCCAGCACCAATTGTCTGTCTCTAATGAAACAGCAGCCTTATAATTTGGTAAGAGTATGGTTTTTACATTGTGATAAATGTTTTTGCAATTTCTATATTCAACATGTATCAGTGAGTAATTATTCTGAGACAGTCATTGATTATAATAAGTTAGTATGTGTTGTGAAGCGGTTATCCATCGTCAACTATCTACTGCACTGAGATAATCTGAAACCACAGTTTACTGTGAAATCACTGATGACTGATGTCCAAGTGGCTAACAGGCTGGAAAACAGCTACCCAAGGTTGGGAATAAAAGCATCAAATATTCAGATAAAACAGAACATGCTGAAAATATGCAACAAGTCAACAACTGAATGAAGAAAGCACAGGTTTGCAATTTGAGTACACAACTCATGACAATAACTGTGAAGGGAGACGGTTTGGTCTACTTGATGCTGCTACAATCAAACGGCATCATTGTGCAAAATTACACTTGAGTGGCTAGTTGAGCAAAGTACTGCAGAGCTTCAAATGTAAAGGTACAATATGACAGTATGAGAGGTACCTAATTTAGAGAGGGACAGGAAATTGAAAAAATTAACTAAAGATTCCCTAACTCAAGGCAGGTTCCACATGTTCTGGTGAGCTTACGGCTATGCAGTGGTCTTACAAAACTTCATGCTGTTTTTTTTTAACAGCAAGGGTCCATGGATAACAATCAAGAAACCAATATTAATTTTAAAAGTTCATTTAAAAATTGAGAGTACTTATATTTATATAATGCCTTAAAACAGAGGTACTATTTCAAAGTTTGCAAAGAATACCAAATTGAGAAACTGCAGTAAAATACGAGAAGACATTAAACTTAATGAATGATCTAAAAGGAAAATGACCTTTATTATACACAAGTGAGATACAAACATAAAAACATAGATATTAGGAGCAGGAGTAGGCCATTTGGCCTGACAAGATTGATTCGCCATTCAATAGGATCATGATTCATCCTCTATCTCAATGTCGTATTCCCACTTTCTCTCCATACTCTTTGATGCCTTTAATATCTAAAAAAATCAATCTCTTTCCTGAATATCCCAGTGACCCAGGTTTCTGTGATAGAGAATCCCACAGTTTGACCACCCTCTGAGTGAATAAATATTTCCTCATCTCAGTCCTGAATGGTCTACCCCATGTTCTGAGTCTGTGATACTTGGATTTAGACATCCAAAACAGGGAAACCCTAGAGAATACAGGCCAGTCAAACCAATTGCAGCACATATGACAGTCTTGCTATCCTCATTTTCAGACCAGTGAACCTTCATTGAACTCCCTCTATGGCAAATATATCTTCTGTTAGGTAAGGAGACCAAAACTGTATATAATACTCCAGGTGTGGTCTTACCAAGGCCTGTATTTGCAGTAAGACATCCCTATTTCTGGAGCCCAACATACTATTTGCCCTCCTAATTGCTTGCTGCACCTGTCTGTTTACTTTCATTGATTGGTGTATAAGGACATCAAGATTGCTTTGTACATCTGCATTTCCCAATACATCACCATTTGAATAACACGCTGCCTTTTTGTTTTTCACACCTAAGTGTATAATTTCACATTTCCACACATTAAACTGCATGTGCTAATGTGTTTTCCAACACATAACTTATCTAGATCACCCTGAAGTTTCCTTCTCACTATCCCGCCTAGTTTTGTGTAATCAGCAAATTTGGAAATGTTGCAGTCAGTTCCCTCATCCAAGTAATTTATAAAAATCATGAATAGTTAGGGTCCAAGCACTGACTCCTGCTTCATACATCTCGTGCCTGCCTGCCACCTGGGAAAAAAACACATTTATTTTCAGTCTGCTTCTGGTCTGTCAGCCAATTCTCAGGCAATGTGGCATAATTTGGTCAGAAGAACAAGGAGGCCATATCCTTGGAAAATAAGTGTCTGATTTGGTGAGGAGAACAGAGAAATTGAGGCACTTCCAATTTCCCCTGCCCTCACTTTCACCTGGTCTACCTCTGACTCCTCCCTTCCCTTCCTTGACATCTGTTTCCATTTCTGGGGATAGACTGGACACTAATATCGACTATAAACCCACTGACTTCCACAGCTACCTGGACTGTGCACCCCTGCACCCTGCTTCCTGTAAAGACTCCATCCTATTCTCTCAGTTCCTCTGTCTCCGTCGCATGTTCTGATGCCAACTTTGACAAGGGAGCCTCCAAAATGTCCACATTCTTCCTCAATCTAGGATTCTCCAGCACCGTTGTCGACAGGGCCCTCAACTTGGTCTTACACATCTCTCGCACTTCTGCCCTTGCCCCTTCTCTTCCCTCTCGCAACAGCAATAGGGCTCCCCTTGTCCTTACCTGCCATCTTACCAGCATCCACATCCAGAAGATCAGCAGGCGCCATTTCCATCACCTCCAGCACATATTCCCCTCCCATCCCTTGTCTGCCTTCTACAGGGACTGTTCCCTCCGGGATACCCTGGTCCACTCGTCTGTCATCCCAACAACCCCTCACAGTCCCACGGCACCTTCCCCTGCAACCGGTGAAGGTGTAACACCTGCCCATTTACCTCCTCCCTCCCCACTATCCAAGGGCCTAAACATACCTTCCAGGTGAAGCAATACTTCACCTGCACTTTCCAGAATCTTCACTGCTCACAATGTGATCTCTGCTACATTGGGAAAACAAAGCGTAGCCTGGGTAACGACTTTGCAGAACATCTATGTTCTGCTCGCAAAAAAGACCCTGAGCTTCCAGTTGCCTGCCACTTTAATACACCATGATAACAAGCATGGGGCTGGATGAACACAGCAGGTCAAGCAGCATCATAGGAGCAGGAAAACTTGACGTTTCGGGCCTAAACCCTT
>JAHRHZ010000022.1:30669649-30682463 GCA_024137785.1 Ginglymostoma cirratum | reverse complement strand
AAGGGTTTAGGCCCGAAACGTCAAGTTTTCCTGCTCCTATGATGCTGCTTGACCTGCTGTGTTCATCCAGCCCCATGCTTGTTATCTCGGATTCTCCAGCATCTGCAGTACCTTTTATCTCCGACTTTAATACACCACCCTGTTTCCTGGCCAACATCTCTGTCTCTGGCTTGCTGCAGTGTTCCAGCGAAGCTCAGCGCAAGCTGGAAGAACAATATCTCATTTTCCACTTGGGGACCCTGCAGCTTTCCGGACTCAATATTGAGTTCAATAATTTTAGGGCCTAAACTCTCCCATGTCCCAGCCCCCTACCCCACACACCAGGCCTTGTCATATCACATAGCTTGCCGTTACACACTACCTATTGTTAGTCACTAATAGTGCTCATTAACAGCTATTAACCCTACCAGCCTGATTGTTATCAACTCCTTTGTCTATCCAACTACTATTTCTCTCTTTGGGCTCCATCCTTTATCCCATCATTTACACCTTACCCCCACACCCCCCACCCTATTTTCTGCATATAAATCAACATTTTTTTTAGCTACCATCAGTTCTGAGGAAGGGTGACTGGACCCAAAATGTTAACTTTGATTTTATCGTCACAGATGCTGCCAGACCTGCTGAGCTTTCCCAGCAATTTGTTTTTGTTCCTGATTTACAGCATCTGCAGTTCTTTTGGTTTTTATTTATTGTTGGTCTTGCTCTTTGTACATCTTCTCTACAGCCATGTTCTATTTTTCCGTAATGCACTTTGTATGGTATGATCTGCCTGTAATGCATGCAAAACAAAACTTTTCACTGTATCTATGTACATGTGACAGTAATAAATCAAATCGAAAAGAATAACTGTAGAACTTGAGAGTTATGCCTATCCAAAACAAAACAAACTGAGTCTCTATAAGAATATGAAAGCAGTTGACAGGGCAGATGTAACAAGGATGTTTTCAGGTGCCACAACAATGACAGTCATGAATCTTAGAGGAAATTTAACTAGAAAGTGAAATCAAGATTCTGCGGGTCTCTGCTCAAGGTCATTAGCTCGAATGAAGTGAAGGAGAAGCTAGATAAGTGCGTGAGGACGAAAGTAATAGGAGAATGTAAAGGTTGGAAGCAAGCTCCTCTGCAGCATCCATACCATCAGGTTCTGAGGAAGGGTCACCGGACCCGAAACGTTAACTCTGATTTTTTCTTCACAGATGCTTGCAGACCTGCTGAGCTTTTCCAGCAACTCCTGTTACTGTATCAGGTAGGGCTGAATAAGTTTGTTTCCGTATAAACTACATTTCCCAGGATGCAGCATCAACAGACGGACCAGGAGGTGGATTGGTGGTTCCAGGGTCACATGGGAAAGGGGCTTTTGCTCATTAATTGGCCTCGATGAGGGGTCTCTGATGCCAATCCAGTGGGAGGAGCCAATAGGCGGCCCGCATATGCAGGGGCGGGGCTAACGTGTCGGAGCCGCCACAAAAGGATCAGAGGCTGCCGCGCGCTCCTAAAAAAAAGTGAGGCGGAGGAGGGAGAATCTGGGAATCTAATCAACCAGAGCTAGCCCACCGAAACCGGGGAGAGGAGGAGGGGGGGAACCCCGCCACCGAGATACAATCCCTGGGATCATGATGAAGTTTCGGTTCCGCCGGCCGGGCAACGACCCGCAGCGGGAGAAACTAAAACTGGAGCTATTCGCCTTCAATAAGGTGGGTGTGTGGGTGAGGGGAGAGGAGGGGAGGCTAAGGGCGGTAGGGGAAAGGGTATAGTGGAGGGTGGGGGCAGTAGGAGAAAGGGGGGTGGGTAGGGAGGAAGGAGGGAAGGTCAGAGGGGGGGAGGAGGGGATGTGGGTAAGGGGGAGGTGAAACTATATTTTAGCCTTTAGGTTACAGAGCCAGTAATCCAGAGGTCTGAACTAGTAATCTAAAGATTTGTTCAAATCTCAGCATGACAGCCGGGGAATTTAAATTGTTAAACGATGCTAGTGCTGCAATGATAGCCATAAAGCGAGTAATTATTGTAACAACTGATGTTGCTCACTGTAGGGGAGGAGCCTGCCATCAATTGTCACGTACAGGTATAGGTTCACTGTTAACTTGTTCCAGAAATGGCCTACCAAGCCACCTGCTTGTAATTCTGAAGACAGTTCATCACTCCTACTTTTTCAAAGGCCATTAGCCATGGCCAGTAAATGCTGGCCTGGCCTCTGATGCCCACACTGTGCCAATGCAACTAATTCTTGCTGGCAGCCCTCAAAGAGAGGCTCATGTTCCTCTGCACCCATCTTCTGGTTAATTCTGCCTTACAGGTGTTTCAACTCAACTTTGGCTTTAACTTCAGTGCTTCCTTTTTTAAAAAGTCAGGTTATTGATTTTGGTTATTGTGAGATGCCTGGCAAGGTTCCTTACTTAAAGAACAGGAGAGAACTGCAAAGGGATCATGTGTCCTGAGAGCTGGTTTTGGCGTGGCAGTGATTTATTGGCCTTCACATTGCTTGACAAGCTTGATTGCTACATGCTTAATTTATTTTGTGGCGGTACTTTATGCAATAAGTATCTATATTAGTACACTTTGGTAATGTCCAACTTGAACTGTTTGGTAAATGGAAGAATAAAGTCACAGTTTTCATCTGAGCATTGAATGCCTGGGTGCCTCTAACAAAGTTCAGAATTGGAGCACTTACCAAATGTGACCAGAAACCATATACTTTCCAAAACAGTGGCATTTCCTCACTGCATGGGCAGTGGATGCCCCAAGCTTTAGTGCGCACTTGTCATGTAGCCCTGGACCTTGGAAAAAAGCCAGTTTGTGCAACATTTGGTTGAGGGCACCTCTTTGCACTGGAAAATCATTTTGGGCAAACCAACAAATATCTTTCACTGTGTTGCTGGTCTTCCAGTTGCAGAGGTTTATATCTGTGAGCAAATGAGGGTACAGTCCATAGAGCAGAAAACACTTCTTCACTGTGCTGTTCAGGAGCAACCTCAACTATAACACTGCATTGCTTTCCAGATCTTCTATGCAAAAGCACATTCCAGAAGGGGTGCCATCTTGACGACAGTGTGCAGTGCTGCAAAGTCCAGATGTGTGTAAAAGTTGTGTAGGGTTGCACTTGGTGTTTGTGTATGGAAGGTTTTAGCACAGTTTAGACAGCATTTTGTGCTGTTGCACTTTGTCTACTCACCATCCCACTTCCAAATCTCCCTTGTATATGTTGTCCTCACAGCAGACATACTTTGCAAGATGAGATAGCAAGGACTGTAGATGCTGGAGTCAGATAACAGTGTGGAGCTGGAGGAACACAGCAGGCCAGGCAGCATCAGAGGAGCAGGAAAGTTCACGTTTCTGGTCAGGGGCCTCCTTCAGAAATAGGGGGAAGGGAGCTGGAAAATAAATAGGAGAGGTGGGGCTGGTGAAGGTATGTGGGATGGTGATAAGTGAATGCAGGTAGGGAGTGGTGGGGATTGGTCAGTGGAATGGTTGGGGCAGATAAGTGGGAGATAAGAAGGACAGGTTGTGTCACACCAAGGAGGTGGGGATGAGGCCAGGGGTGAGGAGATTTTATAACTGGTAAACTACATATTTAGGCCATCGGGCTGTAGGTTTCTGAGGTGGAATATGAAGTGTTGTCCTCCAGTTTCTGGGTGTTGTCATTGTGGCACTAGATGAGGCCCAGAATGATCATGTCGCCCAGGGAGTGGGAGTTAACAGTTGGCAACTAGAAGGTGATGTCGTTTGTTGATTGCAGAGAGCAGATGCTATATGAAACAGTCTCCAAGTCTCCGCTTGGCCTCACTGATGTAGAGGAGCCACATTGGGAGCAGTGGATACAGTAGACCAAGTTGACATATTCAGGTGAACCCCTGTCAGATATGAAAGGCTTGTTCAGGCCCTTGAATGGAGGTGAAGGGGGATGTGTAGAGGCAGTTGTAACACTTCCTGCAGTTGCAGAGAAAGATGCAGGCTGTGTTTTGGCGTTAGTGAGGAGTATGAAGTGGATGAGAGAGCCGTGGGGCGAGCAGTCCCTATGAAAGGCAGATGGGGTGGGGAGGGAAATATCTCTTTGGAAGTGGGGTCAGATTGTAGGCGGCGGAAGTGGTGGAGAATGATATGCCGGATGTGGAGGTTGATGGGGTGCTGTGAGGATAAGGGGATTCTGTCTTTCTTTTTGTTGGAGCCATTAGGATGTGAGGGCAGGACTGTGGGAAACACAAGATGTGGTTGAGGTCATTTTTCTTCACTGGAGGAGGAAGTTACTAACATCTAAGGAAATCATAATACTTTGCAAGATGTGTTTGCTCACCCCTGTTTTGACAAATTGGCTACTTTTCATGCAGGAGCTGTGACAGTGATCCTTAGTTGGCCTGTTTAGCCGTTAAGCCATGGTGATGGGTTCAGACTGCTCGTTCAGGGTGCAATAGATGAAGGTCAGAAATCAAAGAAATAAATTGTATGAAAAATGATACAACATTGTAAGATTTAGGCTTTAAAGACTGAAATAGTTTAAAAAGAGCAAGATAAACTTTGGAGGCCTTGTAAAAGGCTGAGATGAAGAAGGCAAATGCGTTGATGTTCCTCATCACAAACAAACCGTCTAAAGATGCTTTACAACCACAGAATGAAATGCTCCCCTATGAGCAAACAGTATTGTTTAAACATGTTTAACTTTTTCCTTGTTGAAAGATGACAGCTTAGTGAGCACAATACACTGACATTTTTACCATTAAAATAAATATTAAATATCATTGATTTTTCAATCTCTGTATTTCCCAGATTGTGGCCCCTTGCACATCCCTAATGGTAATTGTTCCATTATCTGTGACTCCAGGTGATGGAGTCCTAAGCTTTCAACATCTCTTTTTCTTTAAGGTATTTCTTTCCACTTGCTATTCAAGCAGTGTTTTTAGGTCATCTGTCCTAATGTTTCCTCAATGATTTAGTAGCAAAACTTGTTTAATGCTCCTCTGAAGTACCTTAGGGTGCTTAATTTCTAGCTTGTATCATAACATGAAGTATTTAGTTGCTATACAAATTATTGTAAGACATCTCTGTAATATTGAACAAATCATAAATACACTTTTCCTTCCTTGTAGACAGTGGAACACGGATTTCCAAATCAGCCAAGCTCCTTAGCCCATGATCCAAAGTTGCGGCTCATGGCCATTGCGACCAAATCAGGAGCTGTGAAAATGTATCCTTTTTAAAATCAAAAATTACCTTTGTTGTTGATCAGCATGAAGGTAAGCTTTAACACTTGTTGAAAAGCTTCATGAAGCAGCAGATATTTGTGTTGATTAGAAATGCAGTAAGCTTTATCGGCCAGGGTAAACACTTCACCACCTGGGAAGCATGTGTGGTGATCTGACTTGTTATGTGTCAACAGGCTTTTTCTTGTGGGAGTGACAGAATTTAGAATTTGGATTTACCTTTAAAGTATTTTTGTTGCCATTTCATTAGATTTACTAAAGATTAAAACACAAGAAAGTTAGTGCTTTCCCAAAATGGTATTGGAATTTGGTTTCCAAGTTTTTTGAAAAAGACGCATTAGTACTTTGCTCTTGTGTCATTGCATTTGAGAGAGCCCATTGTGTCGTCAGGTTGTTTGCTCATTGTGGTCAGTAACTTGCAGCAGTTAAAGGTTTTTTGTTGGCTGCCTTTAAAGTATGTTTCTGCCTTCTCCAAAATATTGTTAAAGGGCAGATTAGGAGTGGGATGGATGAGTTTAAGTTCAGTTATCCCAGTTATTAGATGATGACATGACTAGCTAATACAGCTTCCTGTGGGATTTGATCACTGCTTTCTTTTTTCAATGTGCACTGTTATTAGTGCAAACTTAAATCAGGCGAAGGTTATTCTGAATGTGCCAGAATGTTGTGATTTTGAAAGCACTTGGTGACTGGGGAGATGATTGCTTACAGATGGGATTCAGCCCTTGGCTTAAGGCAGTTCTTTTCTTTCCATTTCCTATGGAAAGAAGAGGTAGTATGAACTCTCTGATGGCTGCTGGTAGTAACTGTGACCTGGAGAGAATCTTGAACATGTGGCCAGCAACACTTCAGTCAGTCATTGCCATAGTAACTAACCAAATCACAGTAAGGATAGAGAGAAGAATGCCAGCCATGGTTAACGTGGGAGATGAATAGCAAATATTAATGTTATCTGGGACAATAGGCTTGCTGGTGAATTGAGTGGATAGAAATGTCTCTGTGGGTGCTAATAGAGTTTGCTGCATGTGCTATGCCTGTTCGCAGATTATTGTAATTGAATGTGGTCACTGATTTTGCTCTTGCTGAAGCGTTATTGACGATGCAATCAAATTGTAAACATCCTGTTTAAGTAAATTTAAAACTATTGCAGATGTCTGAGACAACTTGGATTTATTTCCTCCAATAATTTTTGTTTAATTTCATTATTGGCTTATTTTTAACTATTGATAAACCATCGAAGGAGAATATTTTTACACAGTGCAAAAATGCAGCACGTATGCAAAATCCACATCAGTATGTCAGTTCTGACAAATGTTCCTTCAAGTACAGCCTGGCTGCAGATCAGAATTCTCTCCACAAGCAATCTAAGAGGAAGAACCTGTCGAATTGTAATGTTCAAGGAGATGTATTGGCATTTCTGTCTCATCCCTGCATTGCTGAGGTCCTATTGTTAGCGTTACTATGTATTTTAAATGGACCGTGAAACCTGCAGTCTTCAGAGCAGCAAGCACAGTAAACTTAGGTGTCATGCATGACGTCCAAAGATGAACCTTCCAGCGTCCACACTTTGTTGATTGGTAAGACTGCATTAATTGTTTACAATGTTAGCATCACCTAGATAATAAATAAAATGAAGCCCAAAAGCTTCGCATTAACTTGATCAAATAAATAAGACGTCTGTGTGCAGCAGGAACAATTAGATAAGTCTCCCAGAAACTGATCTGAGATTTACTAGGAAGCTTAGCTTTGAATAACAAAAGCTGTAGCCTATGATGGGAGGTTACTCAAATGTGATGAATGTTCGTCTACTTCTGACTATGTAATTTGGAAGTCCTTTTAACATTCAACAGATGTAGTTGATTGAAGTTGATTCATGGATTGTGAAATGTAAAAGTTAGTGGTTTTCAAAATTTTAGAATATGGATTCAAGACTGTCTGAATTAATGTTGGTCTCCCAGCAATAAGAATGCAGCTTGGCTCCTGTTTGTCCGTCTGGTAACTTTGATACCATGACAGTTACATGCTTGTCAACCTGATTTCTCCAAATTCTAACTGCCATTATATATTCATAATTTGCAAGATTTATCCTAACATAACAGGTGCGGCAACATGTGGTTTTGTTGCACGAGTTAAACAACAACTGCCGTGGCAGAAGTTTAAAAATCAGTTAACTAAAAATATCTTCAATGAAATCAGTAGTGGTGGCCATGAAACCTCTAGATTACCATTCCGCATGTCCTTTATTTTGGGGAGGAAGCATCCAATCTTCCCTCAGTTTGACACAGATGCAATTTAACCTCACAGCAACATGGTTGACACTTGATGCTTTCTGATGTTGCTGAACAAACCACTCAGTTTGTTAACCCCGAGCTTGGGAGAGCTTAATGGTGCCTCAGTTGCAAAATGGAAGTGACATTTAATTCCAGCACCCGTTGCTCTGGTTAGATCAGCTCTTCCCTGACTGAAGAGCTTTTAAATGCAGAATGCCTGAGGGGAAAATTATTCGGCTTTGGATAGTTTAGGAATGGCATTACTGATCAATGAGCTGTCCAAAGAGGAGTCCCTTTGTTAATAGGAAGCTTGTGTCTGAGTATTGTATTGCATCGCATTAGCGTATGACTCAGAAGTTCAGCGCAACACACTGGCTCTGTCTTGTTGGACAAAGGATGTACTAAGCAGCCTTCTTAACGAGTTTGCAGTCTTTCTGTTTTGTCATGGCCTTCAATCTTTTGCCTGTTTCTGACCTTGGCGATATTGATTTGTTAGCTTTTTTGTTTTGTGACTCTTGGTTTCTTGGAACCTATTCCGCTGCCCCCCCCCCCCCCAAAACCCCCAACCACCGCCTCAGATAATTTGCACTAATTTCTAAAATAACTCCACAGAGCCAGTATCCCACCACTAAGGCTCACTTTATTTACATGGAGAGTTCCTGATATTGATACAGCTTCCTCTGGACCAACTGAGTGAACAGAACCTCTGTCACTCCTGTTGATATCTCAGTCAGGCCTCCCTGATTAGGGCTGTTAATCTGGTCCAATCAGGAAACTTGTATTCTGAAGTCTACCTGACTAACCCCATTACAATCACTACTTTCCATGACTACAGTATTAAAAAATGGTACTCTGATCAACAGGCAAGTGTTCTCTGGTAACATAAGTGAAGTTTGAGGGGAAAAGTCTCTTGACTAAAGACCAGGGACAATCCACAGGGAGCTAATGGAAATTTAGCAGTGTTTCATTTTATTCTAAAATCAAAGAACTGTAGATACCGTAAACTTGAAACAAAAACAGTGCTGAAGAAACTCAGTTGGTCAAGCAGCATCTGCAGAGGGGAAAAAAGTGATGTTTTGAGTCCAATGAATTAAGGTTTTGAAGTCAGTCACTGGATACAAAACCTTACTTGACTTTTCCCTCTACAGATGCTCCCAGACCTGTTGAGTTTTGACTGCACTTAATTTCCATCAATTCTGTTACATATGCCACAAGATTTGGTGCTGGGTCCACTGCTTTTTATCATTTAGGTAAATGATTTGGATATGAATAAGAGGTACAGTTTAGAAATTTAAAAAGGAAAGGTTTAGAGGGATCTGGGCCAAATGCTGGGAGATGAGACCAGACAAGTTTAGGATATCCGATCATTGCAGACGAGTAGGACTGACAGCTGTGGTTCTGTGCTGTATAACTATACTGCTGATTCTTACCTACCTTTTTTATGCAGTATTTCACAGGTCAAGTGTACCCGATCAATGTGTATTTCTTCCTCTGGCTCACTCTTTATATCCCCTCGTGCATTTTCGCCCCCAAATGTCCGAGGTGGATTTTCATCTAGCTTGCCAACCAGGTCTCATTATTACACCTTCTGTTGAGTACCCTGGTTGGAATTTTCTATATTGTTTGTAAGTAGAAGTGTGGTTTCTAGATACATCTAGCCACTTTTGCTTTTCCTTTATATGTAGGTTGCAGGACTTCAAGACTTGCAAGATAGTGAGACTTTTATTATTCAATAAGTGGTTAACCAAATTCACTTGGAGCTTAGCTTCTACTGTTAGCAGGATTAATATTCAGCAAAGTGCATGTTCTCTTACGTAAACCTCTTCGGGAGTTAGACCGCCTCGGTGTGATAATTACCTTGCCAGATATAGGACTTCATCAGCTTTTTATTTGTAAGTGACCTGAGTTTTGTTTCCAGGACTAGACAATTGTGTTCTGGCACCTGCTTTGACATGTCTCTTGTCCGTTTGATCTCATGGACGTGCTTATAACTTCAGTGGGTGAGTGGTTGAAAGTGATAAATGTTATTGAGTGCTGAAGCATGATGCCTCGGGCACAGCCACTAGAAGCCTGATTGTGAGGCCTGTGTTCTAACTTCAGTGTTGTCAAAGCATTATCCAAAGCTTGATCGGCTTAAATTAGATCCTAAGCCCTGGACATGCTGCAATGCTGAATCGGGATGGATGACTAATGCTTGCCCTATAGAGTTTTTGTTTCAAGTGTCTTAAATGATGAGCAAGTAAGATAGAGGTGTAGACATTTTGGGAAAGAATTCTACAGCTTGGGTCCAAGGCACCCGCAGGTGTGGCTACTAGTGGTGGGATAATTCCTAAATATTAGATGCACAAGAGCCTGAAGTGCGAAGAGTGGCTGAATACAAGGATCTGAGAATTGAGAATGTTACAATTGTGGCATATGCTCTTAGGAGCTAAAGTAACTCGGCAAGCGTGATAGATGATGGATGAACTGGGCTTGGTCCAAGTTGTCATGGGCAGAAGACTTTTGGTTGACCGAAATTTGAAAGCCTGGGAGGTTGCTGAGGAATGCATTCCAATAGTCATGTTTAACAGTAATGATATGGAAAATTGTTTTCAGCTAGAGATGAACTGGAAGTGAGGAGAACTTGGCTAATACAAAAATGGAAATGAAGGCATCAATGTGTTTGGAAACTGGTTTGATCAAATGACACCAATTCCAAATGGTCTGGTTCAGGGTCAGACAGTTGACAGATGAAGTTGGTGTCCAGGAACCGAGTTTAGGTCTGAAGATAAAGCTCTCCTGTTCCCATAGTTCAGTTGGAGGAGTCCACATTCTTGACCTTTGACATTTTTTGTGATGCTGATGTGTTTTGGTTATCTCCCTGGACAGCAGTCTTCTCCAATGAACTGCAGTTTTGTTATCGTGTTTAATATTCTGAACAAAGTGTTCTGTTCTAAAATAGAATTCTCCAAATCTATCCAGAGTGGATTTGCATTGAGCCAATTGCATTCTCTTCATTCTTGTTAAACTGTGGTTGAAATTAACATGTGGAAAGGTGACTTAAACAAATGAACACAGTGCAAAGAAATGCCTAACCAATGCCTCTGGACGTTTTAGTCGCTGGATACAAATTAACGCAGTTTTTATTCGCATGTTGCAGTGCTGTGGTGACAACATGAATATGCAGAGGCAGATGCTGCTGCCTTTTTGTATATACTGGAGGGAATACCATAATTTGGACCGTTCCAGAGTATGGTTCAAAAAGCGACTTTTTCTTCTTACATCCGCCCCCCCCCCCCCCCCCCTCCCCAAAAAACTGGAAGAGTTCCTCAGTGTTCTTTCTAGGAGCTGGGAGAGAGTGGGACTGTTAATGCTGAGCAGATTCAGTTTTGGTCCAGTTGAATATGAGGAGGAGGATGTCAGTTCATAGCATTGCGTTGCAGGTTTGATGTTGCCCTTGTTTTTAAACTTGTTTTCAGTCTGTCTTTGGATGATAAACACAAGTCAGATTCCATTTTGGTATAGCAGGTATTTTTAGCCTTAAATTTCTAAATAAAGTGTGAAGTGGACTAACTCATGAATTTGTGCTACCGAGGAAATTTGGAGTGGAGCTCGTTGCTCTAATTAGTTAAATCAGTAGAAGAATATCTTTGTCTTTTTAGTAAAAAGCAAATGTGAAAGAGAGCTCTCAGCAGAACCATTTTATAAAAAGGCACCTTTTGAAGCAGTCTCCATGGTTTCTGACAAGAAATCTGACTGGGGATGGTGTTTTTGACCATATGCTGCAGAGGGGTTATGGAGACGAGCTGAGTTTAACCAGCTTGAACAGTAAGTGTTTTAGGCTTGTTGGTGAGGCAAATGGGTATGAGTAAACTGTCTGTACTGATGCTTTGGAGTTTGGTAGCAGAAGCACCCTGATACTGTATGAACAATGGATTCTTGTGCTGCACAGAAACTACAAAGTTAAATTATGTCCCCTCTTCCAATTAAAATCAAGTAACGTGGCCTAAAGATAATATTGCCTGTTGCAGCTGTTCACCGTAGCTACTTATTGATTTGATGCTTCATATCTGTCCAGGCCTCTGTTTTGGTAATCACATGTGATGTAGGTGTCACTGGCTGACTGGGCTAGCATTTGTTGCCCGTCACTAGATGCTATTGTGATGGTGAACTGCCTCCTTCAACTGCTGCAGTTAATGTGCTGTAGATTGACTCTCAATGCCCTTAAGGAGGGAATTCCAGGATTTGACCCAGTGACGTTTCTAAGTCAGGATGGTGAGCGGCTTGGAGGGGAACTTGCAGGTGATGGTGTTCTGATGTAGTTGCTGCCTTCTCTTTAGATGGAGGTGGCCATAGGTTTGGAAGGTGCTGTCAAATGATCTTTGAATTTCTGCAGTGCATCTTGCAGATGGTAAACTGTTACAGAGCATCGGTGGTGAAGAGGGTAGATGCTTGGCACCACATCCACAATCAAGTGGGCTGCTTTGTTCTGAATGGTGTCAAGCTTCTTTGTTGGAGCTGCTGCCATCCAGGCCAATGGAGAGTATTCCGTCACACTCCTGACTTGTGCCTTGCAGATGACTTTTAGGGAGTCAGGATGAGAGATTTGCTGTAGTACTTGTAGCCACTGTATATTTGTATGGCAAATGCAGGCCTGTTTCTGGTCAACGGTAACCCCTAGGATGTTGAAAGTGGATGATTAAGTCATGGTAATATCATTGAATTTCAAGGGATGATGGTTGGGTTGTTTCTTATTGGAGGTGGTCATTGGCTGGCATTTGAGTGGTGCAAGTGTTGCATGCATTTCTTGGCCCAATTCCCAGTTGGAATTGTTGCTGTTTTTGCTATTTGTGGAATTGTACTTTATCATCCTAAAGTGACTGAAGTTTGAGTTCTAGATTGTTCCATAATTTGATGTTATTCCTTTTTGTCTTTGTAACATTTTGTTGTACAATTTCCTGAGTTGTCAGGATACTTCAATCTAGTCTATCATTGAGCAGCATCATTCAGCCACTTCCAGCTTGTCATTGTCTTCCTGTTGAACAATCCTCATAGACTGGAGAGGAGCAAATATTATCCCAGGTGAGAAGCAGGGGCTGAGGCATGTATAGGGGCTTTAAGGAGGTATTTGAGAGAGTGCAGCATAAGGTGACAGTTTAAAATTAGGCAGGTAAGAGAGCATGGATTGAGGATTGATTAATAGACAGAAACAAATGGGTCACTTTCAGCTGTCAAGATGTAACTGGTGCTGCAAAGATCTGGGCTGAGACCCCTGACTCCCAATCTGTATTGTTTTAGATGAGTGGATAGAGTGGAATTGTCCATATTTGCTGATAATATTTGCTGATAATATTTGCTGATAATATTTGC
>JAHRHZ010000022.1:30657168-30669639 GCA_024137785.1 Ginglymostoma cirratum | reverse complement strand
ATATTTGCTGATAATATTTGCTGATAATATTTGCTGATAATATTTGCTGATAATATTTGCTGATAATATTTGCTGATAATATAAAGCTTGCTGAGAAAGTAAGCTGTGAGGACGATACAGAGGCTGCAAACAAATAATCTGCATTGATGTATGAGCAATAATGGTGACTTTTTTAATAAAGTGGAAAGAATGAACTACTTGCTTTGTAAAAATATTTTTGCAGTCATAAGCCAATGAATTCCATTCAGATGAATTTGTACATAAATCATAAAGTTAACATTCAGGAAATGAGGAAGGTCAAGTAAATGGGATAATAGAAGGATTTTCTGCATCTGATAGGTGTAGGAGAGGTTCTGCATTTGGGAACCTAGGGACAGAAGATGCTTTTTTTGGGTTGGCCTGTTAGCGTAAGTGTCATCAAGCAAATACAAAAAATACTGCAGCAAGCTCTCAAGAGCATCACAATTGTAGTAAAGAACAATAATTAGATAGTTTCAGTAAAAGGATGTAAGTTGTTCATTAGAATGTTGCCTACCAGTAAGGCATTCTGTTTCCTTTGGTGTGCTGACCAGCATAGCATCTTTCCGTGCTTTTGCTGCCATTGAACTGGGAAATATTTGGTGTCCGGGAAGTTGGATGGATGTAGTTACTGCCATCTGTGAATTCCATCAGGTGTGGACTGTGCTTGATAGACAAGTTATTATAAAAATGACTAAGTGGGGCAGATCAATGGATTTGAATAAGTAGTGTACCTGTTGGTTGTAACCAACTAATTTTCTTAGTGATAAACTCTATGATGTTATCTGTTATAGTCTTCTCAAACCTAGCTGTGCTTATAGATGTTGCATACAATTTTCTCTATCAATGCAGTCCTCTATTCCTATCTCTCCCGTGCTTATTTCCCCCTTAAGTGCAACTATGCTAGTCACCTCAACCTCTCCTTAAAGTAGCAAGGTTACCTTAGACACATAGAATCCCTACAGTGTAGGTAGAGGCCATGTAGCCTGTTAAGTCTCACCAACCTTCCAACCATCCCAGACCACCCCCACCAAATATATTCCCATAACCCCACACTTGCCATAGCTACATATCTAACCCACCTAGCCTGCACAACCCTGGACTCCACAGTGCAAGTTAGAATGGCCAGTCCATCTACCCTCCACCTCTTTTGGATTGTGGGAAGAAACTAGAGCACTTGTAGAAAACCAGTGCAGACATGGGAAACATGCAAACTCCATAGTCATAGAATCCCCACAGTGTGGAAACAGGCCCTTCGGCCCAACAAGTCCACACCGAACCTCAGAGCATCCCACCCAGACCCAGACCCACCTAATCTACACCTTCCTGAACACTACGGGCAATTTAGCATGGTCAATCCATCTAACCTGCATATCTTTGGACTATGGGAGGAAACCGGAGCAAACCCATGCAGACACAGGGAGAATGTGCAAACTGCACACAGAGACGTCTGAGGCTGGAATTGAACCCGGGTCCCTGGCGCTGAGGCAGCAGTGCTAACCACTGAGCCACCGTGCTGCCCCAAGTCACAAGGCTGGAATCAAACCTGGGTCCCTGACACAATAAGGCAGCAATGCTAATCACTGAGCCATTGCTGCATCTTCAGTCCTTTCTCCACTGAGTTTGAGGTTTTTCTTGAATTGCCTATTGGATTGATTGCCAATCATCTTTTAGGTTCTTTCTGATCTCCCTGCTGATGTAAGTTTTTAACCTGCTGAGTTGCCTGATTTGTTGGGACATTAAGATGGGAGCAGGGGCCTAAAACCATTCGAGCCACTTGATTGGCACCGCATCTGCTCCTTCCATCGCTGACCCTTGGCAGCAGCAGCGTATACTCTATACAAGATGCACTGCAGAAATTCACCAAAGATCCTCAGACAGCACCTTCCAAACCCATGATCACTTCCATCCAGAAGGGCAAGAAAAGCAGCTATGTGGGAATACCACCACCTTCAAGTTCCCCTCCAAGCTACTCACTATCTTGACTTGAAAAGATATCGCCATTCCTTCACTGTTGCTAGGTCACTGTCCTTGAGTTCTCTCTCCAATGGCATTGTGGTTCAACCACATCGGGTGAACTGCAGCTATTCCAAGATGGCAGCTTGCCACCACCACCTTTGAGGGCAACCAGGGATGGGGAATTTTTGGAGACAAAAAACTGCAGGGTTGGAATCCAAGGTAGACAGACAAGAGGCTGGAAGAATACAGCAGGCCAGGCAGCATCTGGAGGAAAGGAGCAGTCAATGTTTCAGGTGTTACCCTTCTTCAGGACTGACAAAACATTGACTGCTCCTTTCCTCCAGATGCTGCCTGGCCTGCTGTGTTCTTCTAGCTTCCTGTTTGTCTACCAAGGGGAATTACTGCTGGCCAGCTAACGATGCCTATCTCCCACAAAAATGATTTTTTAAAAAGTGAACCTTCTATCAATTGCAGTTAATGCAATGACTTTCTCAGATTAGAAGACCAAAATTGTATGCAGTACTCTGGATGTGGTCTTGTTAATAGCCCAAGCAGTACAGTTGGCATAAAATCTCTCCTCTTTAATATGTTTAACTTGATAATGTATTTGTACTATGGGGTCATTGTGGTAGGTAGTGGATTACTTGGTGCACAACAGTGAACAGTCAAGGTTGAATGCAAGGAACTTGTGTCCACCATTGTTTTTCTCTGGTAGCATGTTCATTGAATGATGCTGTTTATTTTCCCCTCTAGCATCTTATCAACACAACTCAAGCTTAGGTGGCAAAGCTCTGCAGGTGCTACAAATCTGAAATAAAAATAGAAAAACCTGGATATACTAAGAAGCTGTCATCTGTAGAGGGAGAAATGTTAACCGTTCGGGTTGTTTACCTTTTTGATCAGAACTGCAGGGTCAGTGACCTGATGCATTAACCTTCTGCTTTTCACTGAATCACAATATATACAGTACAGAAGGGGTCCTTCAGCCCCTGTGTCTGTGTCACCAAAGCGACACTAAATCTATACGAATCCCACTTGCCAACACATGGCCCATTGCCTTGAATGTTAGGACATTTCAAGTGCACATCCAAGTACTTTTTGAAGGTTGGAGGTTGTCCCCCAACTTGCTTCTAAATCTCCTGCATTTAACCTTAAAATTATGCTCCCATCTTTTTGATCCTTCAACAAAGGGGCATAGAAAGCAGCTGTTCACTTTACCCATGCTCCTGATAATATTATACACCTCAACGAGTTCACCCTCAACCCTCTGTCTTCTCTGTTCTAAAGAGAAAAAGCTCAGATTATCCATCCTGTCTCTTCATAGCTAACTTGCTCCTTCACAGGCAACATCCTGGTGAATCTCCTCTGCACTCCTTCCAGTGCAACCTCATCCTTCCCATCATGCAGTGACCAGAACTGCACACAGTACTCTAGCTATGGCATAACCAAAGTTCTGTACAGCTGAAAAATAACTTCCCTGCTCTTATCTATGCTTCAACTGTTAAAGACTTTTCCTGTATGCTTGCTTGGCTACCTTAATTAAGCTGCCCTGCCATCTTAAGGGATTTGTGTGCATTCTCCCCAATATCCCTCTCTTCCTGAGTTTCCTGCTTGGTCACTTCCTCAAAATTTAACCTGATTTGTTGGCCATGACCTGGTTTGATGGTATTAGGTAAGAACTTTCAAAAGCTGATTGGGAGAGGCTATTTGCTGGTAAAGGGGTGGTTGGAAAGTGTAAGGCCTTCAAAACTGATAACGAGTACAGAGGCAGGCTATTTTCCTTGTGAAGGACAAGGCTGGCAGTGTAGGGAATGCTGGATGAACAGACAAATTGAAGCACTAGTCAAGGAAAAGGCATGTGGCAGGTATTCTTGGCTGGGATCAAGTGAATTCCTCAGTACAGGATAGGAGTACACTCAGGGAAATCAGGAGGGCAAAAAGGGGATACAAGATAGCCTTGGCAAATAAGTTTAAGGAGAACCCAAAGAATCTACAAATGCATTTAGAGCAAAAGAGTTAACTTGGGAGAGAATAGGGCCCCTTAAAGATCATCAAGACCATTTGTTTGGACACAGGAAGCGAGTGAGATACTAAATTAGTATTTTGTCAGTATTTACTACGGAGGAGGATAAGGAAGCTAGAGAAATTGAACAAATAAATTCGTGTCCACATTACAGGTGGTGGTGCTGGATGTATTTTAAAATGCTTAAAAGGTGGATAAATCCTTGGAATCTGATCAGGTGTTTCCCAGAAATACATGGAAACAAGGGAAGTGATTGCTCGGCCCCTTGCTGAGATATTTATCATTGATTACCGCAGGTGGGATGCCAGAAGACTAGAGGTTGGCTAGTGTGGTGCCATTATTTAAGACAGGTGATAAGGAAAAGCCAGGGAGCTATAGACTGGTGAGACTGAAATCAGTGGTAGGTAATTGTTGGAGGCAATTGAGGGACAGGATGTGTAAATCCTGAGAAAGCCAAGGACTGATTAGGGATAGTCAGCAAGGCTTTGTGCATGGGAAATCATGTCTCCCTGACTTGAGTTCTTTGAAGGAACGGAAGATTGAAGCCAGAGCAATGGATGTTGCCTATGGGGATTTCACGGTAGACTGGTTAGCAAGATTAGATCACATGGAATCCAGGGAATGCTAGCAATTTGGATACAAAATTAGCTTGAAGGTTGGAGTCAAGGTGGTGGTGGAGGATTGGCTTTTCAGATGGGCAGCCTGTGACCAGCAGTGCGCATGAGGATCAGTGCTAGGTCCACTGCTTTTTGTCACTTATATAAATGATTTGGATGTGAACGTAAGAGGTATGATTAGCAAGTTTACAGATGGTGTTGGGTGAAGTGAACAGTGAAGAAGGTAATCTGAGTACAATGAGATCTTGATCCGATAGGCTGAGGAGTGGCAGATGGAGTTTAATTTAGATAAATGAGGTGTTGCATTTTGGTAGGGAAAATTGGGGCAGGACTTGTACACCTTAATGGTAAGGGTCTGGCAGGTGTTGATGAACAAAGATACCTTGGGGTGAAAGTTCTTACCTCTGTGAAGGTGGAGATAAATAGACAGGGTAGTGAAGAAGGCGTTTGGTACACTTGCCTTTATTGATCAGTGCATTGAGTATACGAGTTGGGATGTCATCTTGTGACTGTATAGGACATTGGTTGGGCCACGATTGGAATAGTGTTCAATTCTGATCTCCCTGCTGTTGGAAGGATGGTGTTAAACTTGAAAGGGTGCAGAAAAGATTTACAAGGATGTTGCCAGGGTTGGGCTGGGGTTTTGAGCTGTAGGGAGAGGCTGAATAGGTTGGGGTTATTTTCCCTGGACTATCAGACTGAGGGGTGATCTTAGAGCTTTATAAAAGCATGAGGGGCATGAATAGGGTGAATAGTTAATGTCTTTTTTCCCAGGGTACGGGAGTCGAAAACTAGAGGGCATCGGTTTAAGGTGAGAGGAGAAAGATTTAAAAGGGACCTGAGGGGCAGTTTTTTTCATGCAGAGGGTGATGCGTGTGTGGAATGAGCTGCCAGAGGAAGTGGTGGAGGCTGGTGTAATGGCAATGCTTAAAAGCCATCTAAATAGCTACATGAATATGAAGCCTTTTAGAGGGATATAGGATTAGGTTAATGTAGGATATCTGTTGGCATGAACGAGTTTGCCTGAAGAGTCTGTTTCCATGCTGTACAATTATCTCTGTGACCTCCCTCTGATAAAGCCATGCTGACTATCTGTGATCAAATCTTGCTTCTTGTAAATGGAGATTAATTATCTCCTTCAGAATTTTCTCTAATACTTTCTCTCTGCCACTGAAACTCACTGCTTGATAATTGCCCTGGTTTGTCTCTACCACATAGAACATGCCAGCTCATCCTCCAGTCGTCTGACACCTCTCCAGTGGCCAGAGAGGAATTTAAATGTTTGGGCCAAGACGCTTGAGTCGGAGTCTGCTGTGAGAGGAAATCACAACTAATTTGCACCTGGGGATTTGTCCATTCTTAAGCTAAAACTGGCAATATCTCCTTACTCCTTATTATCAACCAGCTCAGGAACATCACTGCCCACCTTCTTGAGTTCCACACCTATGTCAACCTCCTCCCAATTGATGCAATCCAACTTGTGGCCTTTTTTCTTTCCTCCTGTTGCTTAATTTTCATCAAAAGAAGCTGCCCAGCAACATATTTCATCTCCCCTATCCTTTTTAACTTGGATATCTTACAGATTTTTATTTTGCTGAGCTTGAACCATTTTAAACTTGTCATCCTCAATCTTGAAGCTTTATCAGTTAGACTAGTTACCCACTTAAATGTTATTTAAGACTTGAATTATTACTTCTAAAATCATGCAGTCTGTAGGGCCAAATATGATATTTTCCACTCTGTTGGGCTGCATGTAATTAACATCTTTGCTTCATTTGAGTTTGGAACTGTTTTCCATTTATGATGCAACTTTGAAAAATAAGTAACCAAAACAGCCATAATTTTCCCTAATTCTGCAGGTGAGACATTTTCTGCTTGGGCCTGAAATGGTATAGCAGAAATAATAACTTACCCATCTGAGACGAATCCAGAATTTTGCTAATCTTGTCCACCTTCCCAAACATCTGAAGTTCTAACTACCAACAGATGAGACTGGGAAATGGATTAAGCCACTTAGCGTATTGCTAAATTGCTGAGCATATCTTTGTAAGGACACTCACTTGTGGGGAGAAAAAGATGAACTTCATTTGAGTGCCTGCTGCTTTTACAATAGCTTACTTATAGTAGATAATCTTGCTGTCAGGCTTTTTAAATTCATTCACAAATGTAGGCATCGCTGGCTGGCCCAGCTTTTATTGCCTATCCCTAATTGCTTGGAAAGCAATTAAGAGTCAACCATATTGCTGGGACTCTGAAGTCACATGGGCAATGAGACCAAACCAGGAAAGGACAGCTGCTTTTCTTCACCAATGGATGTTAGTGAACTGAGTTTTTATGACAATTGATACTGATTTCATGATCTATTTTAAACGTAATTCCAGATTTTTATTAAAGTTCCACCTTTTGCCATGGCAGAATTCAAAGCCAGAACACTACCAGTGGAGATGTGGGGTGGGGGGAGCGGCGGCAGTGGGAGGTAAAGCCTCAGCCTATAGCTCAAACCCTCCAATCCGGGCAACGTCCTTGTAAATCTTCTGTGAGCCCTTTCAAGTTTCACAACATCCTTCCTATAGCAGGGAGACCAGAATTGCATGCGGTATTCCAATAGCGACATAACCAGTGATCCAATAGTGACATGTACAGTCGCAACGTGACCTCCCAACTCTTATACTCAATGCACTGACCAATAAAAGCAAGTATACCAAACACCACCTTCACTACCCTGTCTACCTGTGACTCCACCTTTGTGGAACGATGAACTTGCACTCAAAGGTTTCTTTGTTCAGCAACACTCCCCAGGACCTTACCATTTAAGTGTATGAGTCCTGCTCTGATTTTACTCTAGCAAATTGCAACACCGCACATGTGTCTAAATTAAACACCATCTGCCACTCCTTGGCCCATAGGCTCATCTGATCAAGGTCCTGTTGTAGTCTGTGTTAAGCTTCACTGTTCACTGGAGAGGTTGCCAGGAAAACACTGAAAAATCAAAACTGTCAGTGGGAAACAAGACAAGACCACTGGTGGAGAGATGGTTTTAAAGAAGAGATTTTGGGAGGTTTTTCTCTTCTCTCCTCCCTCTGTGACCACCACCTGTGATGGTAGACACCTTCCTCATTTTTCTCATCACCTTGAGGCCAATTCCTAGGGCTGTGCTGTTTAGTGGCTATGAAAAATTTAAATTTGTAGTGTTTTGACATCTCACCACTCTTGGCTAACACTAAACTGAAACTCCCATTTAAATCTGGCATCTATTCCATGCAAATTCAATTCCATTGAAACTTGCCTCTTGCGAAGAGAGGAAGCTGTTTTAAGCAGAGTAATTCACTGCACCTACACCATTGTGAAAGTAAAGTTTTTAACTTTGGCTAAATATACATATAATTTTCAGTTCTCAAGTTCTGTCACTAGAAAAATCCAGTTTCTTGCATGGTTTTTTTATGTACAACAATAGACAGCTTTATTTTCTTTAATTGTTTCAGCTACGGATGTTTCCAATTAAGCCCCCCCCCCCCCAGTGTTTTTCAAGAGTGTCTGGAATATATCCCACTTTAAGGGAAGAAGAGGAGGCGAGGAAGATGGAAACTTTCCAAGTTTATGAAGCTTTTAAATCCTTAAAAAGGACACAGCGCTGGAGGGAGGCCTGAAATTAAACTCTGCAGGAAATCCATTGCAAGCTTGGTGGCCTCTGAACAGAGTTGTTTTTCAGGTGGAG
Organism: Ginglymostoma cirratum; assembly: GCA_024137785.1. Classification (NCBI taxonomy): domain Eukaryota; kingdom Metazoa; phylum Chordata; class Chondrichthyes; order Orectolobiformes; family Ginglymostomatidae; genus Ginglymostoma; species Ginglymostoma cirratum. Next base: position 30,661,307 of record JAHRHZ010000022.1, on the reverse strand, counting down.
TATTTCATCTGATGCCAAACTGCATCCAGGGGATTAGCTTATCTCAGGGTAACAGAGTCTGCATGGTCTTCAACATTTCTGTTGAAGTAATTCTGACTCTTCTGTTTGAAGAAATTAGAAGTTGTGGAATCCCAGTATGGCTTTGAGTGTGAGAAGTGCTACTGCTAACCTGATTGGCTGCATCAGTCCAGCAGATCTGAATGTATACGCAAGATTATATTACACAGGATTGGCAAGTATATTTTATCATTTGTCGACTAGCAGGTGGAGTGTTATTTGTTAGGTTTGCACACTAGATGTGAATGTTGTATTCACATTGTGGTCTACTTCATTAAGTGATTATCCTGATCAGTTCATAAGTGTGCTTTTTAAAATTACATGTTTCTCTCATTTTCTGTAATTAGAGAAACTTTTTTGTGAAGTATAATATTAAACATCGAAGATCCTATATTGAATGACTTGCAGCAAATCCTGTACAGTTTGAAAGTTCCTCCCAGTGTGCTTGTTAACTTTTAATTCTGTAAATGTTTATAATGTTGTATAATCTTTGTATTTCAAATATGATCTCACTGAATTTCTTGCCGGTTTGTGTCTTTGGAATATGAACAAAATATTCATTTGCTGCAAAGGAAGTTGCATTGTCATTTTAACAGTAAACCTACATGTGGCTGGAGCCCTTCAGCTCTGCAGTGACGGTTATGTCACTGATCTGTGCTGACATTTGCTCACCAATGAATTACATGATGCCCAAGACCTGAATTAAATGATGCTCCAATACAACGTTGAGAGCGCACTGCATTGTCAGTGGGTATCAGCTTTCAGATGAGAATTTAAACAGCCCTGTCTGCTGTCTCCAATGTAAAAGATCCCATGGCATTATGTCACATCGAGTATGGTGTCCTTTTCGTATCCTGATCTATATATTTATCCTGAAATCAACATAACAAAACTAAATTATTTTGCCATAATAACATAGTTGTTTGTGGGAGCTTGTTGTGCACAAATTAACTGTCATGTTTCCTACATTGCCTGCTCTTCAAAAATAATTAATTAACTGTAAAACCCTTTTGAGATGTCGTCCTGCTTTGGGCTTGTTGCTCTTACTTACTTTGTCACCTGTGTAGCAAACGAGTGAATGTTGGTTGGGAGGATCTTTCAAATAACCCTGAGTAACCTGCTGATCTTTGAATTCAAGTGGCTCCTTTTCACCCATCGTACTATTATGACCTTTGTTCAGCAAGAATAGGAATTGGGGCTTTTTGTCAGTTCAGCTTGAAATCTGTTATTTTCCAACAAAAACATTAGTTGTGGAGAACCTGAATTCTGGTGCAATTGACGGCCACGATTTGCACCATAAACAATTGCAGCTGAAGGTTTTGCTGCCATTTGCCAAGGTGTGATGGGCCTTTTCCATGTCTCCTGCCACCTACCCCTGTCCTAGCACTGATTCCCAGTTCAAGCAGTCTGTAAACATTTACGCTTGTGATGTTGGATAAGGTATATGTGGATTGGGAGGTAGGATGTTAGAATTTGGTGTTTGCAAAATGCTCGGGGGGTGGGGGAGGAGGGTGTGTGTGGGGGAAGGATTGTATGACCCCTTCAAAAGGTGTGCTTTTTCTATGCTTAGAGATTCAAACAAAATGTCTGTCTGAGCAGCTTGCAAGTCGAAGTATATAAAGAGTACCTGAATTGAAATATTTGTATTGAAAGGCTGTATAGTTAGCAGGCCAAGCAGCAGTTTTGTTTTGCTATCAAGACAAGTTTTGAATTTAGCCAATTAATTTGAACCAGGCACCTAAAAATTAAAAACCAATTAAATTTAAATCTGAGTTTTGACAACCGAGGACCAATCCTAGTGTAAGAAATAGATATGTCATCAAGGGTATAAGAGGGGCAGAGTCAACTGCCATCTGCTAGAGTTAACAGCTCTTGAGAATTGCTGCCTGTCTTTAAGTCTTAAAGCACAATCTAAATATCGAAGGTACCAACGGCACGAGTTAACATTCCGACAGAAGAATCAACGGAGAAGGCATTCCAGACAGAACAGTTGATGGAGAAGGCACCAAATGTTCCAGAAGACACACAACCTGTTGTAATTTTGAGACTAAATTTTCTTTTACTTTACTTTCTATATGTGGAACTTCCATTTAATGGAATGGCATACCATTAGAATTTTGTTTTATTCGGGAATAGTTAGAAGGGGTTTATTCGGTTTGTTAATAGTTCAGTTAATTTGTTCATTGTTAGAGTTAGATAAATTGTTACTTGTTGATTGTAAAATGTCAGGGGTTTACTTTATTTAACAACTAGAAATTGCAGAAAGGTGGGACACCATTTTTTTCACATTGATTTTGCAGATTACAGGACAAGGTGCTCCTCTTAGTGTTTTGGTTTTAGTTCTCAGAAGGGGGTCAACTTCTGCTTTGTAACACTTTTTATTGCTGCCTGGGCCAAGGTGACAGCAAAGGTGAGCATGGAGACCTGACTTGAATCGGATATTTGTGTCACAGTTGAGACTGCTACAGCATGGATGAGTGTCAAAGGCTAAAGGAAGCATTTGGTAACCTGATGAATTCTTATCTGTCAGCCACCGTCCTGTACATCTTCAGGAGGTCATGTACTGCTGTGGTCAGTGATAGGTATAACTGATGGAGTGGATTGTAAGACTTGATTACAAGAATATTCAGAACTCTGAATTGCAATGCAGAATGCAAACTTTATATACCTCGCAACAAATGCCTACTTGGGTTAATTTGGTTGCATCTTGGATTTGAGCAGCTGTGTTTGTGCATTGAGTACTATCCATCCTTTGCTTCCTTTCCCATGATTTTTCTTCCCTTTTACAACAGTGCCTGATGTTGAGACGTAGGGTGGTATTTTGATTGTTAACTAGCAATCATTTGAACTGTGGTGCACTCATTCATGTATGGGTGCTTCCTTGGCTTTTTCCCCTATGGTGTTGGGTGAAGTTGGAGAATATAGACTACTTCAGTATCTGTGGGCAGCTCCAATTCAGCAGCATTCGTTGCTTTCTGAAAATGGAATTTAAAGATCCCTGAAGTGGTTTTTTAGGCTCCCTTCAAATTGGAACAAATATTCTTGAAGTGATTTTATTGTGTTTAATTGACTGTAATTTCCTCTTCTGATTTGGGTACATTTTGTAGTACAGTATATAGATATTGAAAGAATGCCTTCAGGCATTTGTTTCAACAGCTTGTGTTGGTAAAAGTGAGTTGCCATGTTGGAATTCAAGTTTGCTTTCAAACTTGAAGGTTAATCCATAGACTGCAGAGAATTTTTAAAAAGCCATTGTTCTGTGTGGTTAAATTTAAATGTGCCGAGTGCTAGGAAATACTGGGTCTACTTGGATTTTATCTTCTGCTCACACTCATCTACTAATTAACAAACAATAAACAGTTAAGTGAGGAAAGTTGAATTGTGAAATTCTGTCCCTCCAGCAAACACTAAATTCTAGAAGAATTGGTCATTTTAAATCTGAATTTTTTTGTCAGATAAGAGTGCAAAAGGATATGGAGGCAGGTGAATGGAGCTAAAGTGCAGTTCACCTATGATCTTGTTTGCATAATTACTGGATGGAGAGGCTAAATGGCCTACTCATCCTTTTCCTCATGGTGCAGATCTCAGCCTGGAAACACTGCCTAGTCACGCTGTTTTAGTTCACCTCTGGACAGTGCCATTACCAAGTGACCTGTTCAGAAAATGGCTATCTGTTTGAACAAATGGACAGTTTTGAGTTGAGTTAGCATGAAAGGTTGTATGTGAAATACAAGATGACTGATTCTCAATATTAAGTGAAAACTGAAAGAACTGTGGATGCTGTAAATCAGGAACAAAAACAAAGTTGCTGGGAAGGCTCAGCAGGTCTGGCAGCATCTGTGAAGGAAAAGAAAGTCAATATTTCAGGTCCAGGTTCTGGAGAAGGGTCACCAGACCCGAAACATTAACTGTTTTTCCTTCACAGCAGGTCTGGCAGTATCTGAGCTTTTCCAGCAACTGTTTTTGTTCTCAATTTTAAGTGGATTGCTTTAGTGTATTGGTAACAGACGGATGGAGGGGAAACAGTTTTATTAGCTTACTTGACAGTGCGTTCACTTCAATTTTAGTTCTGCGTATCAGGA
>JAHRHZ010000022.1:30643411-30657068 GCA_024137785.1 Ginglymostoma cirratum | reverse complement strand
CCCACCAAAAAAAGTTGAAGTATCTGTATGTTGGATTTGTTGGTACCTTTTTGCTGTATTTGTAAGTGAAACCAATTTGGCCACTTGCATTGCTGTTGTGATGGTATGACACTAATGTGGGGTTATTCTCTGTAGCAGTAGTAGCTGCTACATTTGATCATTGACAAGTGCTGAATTGGTTAGATCCTCACAGACAAGGATGGTACAACTAACATCCCTAGACTGGCAAAATAAAATGAAGCTATGATTTTTGCCCTTGATTTGTCTGGAATACTGCCTTGTAGGCAATAGGTGAGAACTGGTTTAAGTCAATCCCCAGTGAACTGAAGTTACATGCCTGCAGAACTGTACTTGTGCATTAAATCAGCTTTCAGACAAGGAACACTAAATTTTGTAGCACTGGTGGTAATCAGCCTCAAAATCACTGAGCATTTTGCAAGTCAGAGATCAAAACAGTCATAGCATAAGGTATTTGAGCATGTTTATAGAAGTGCTTGCTAGACTTTTTGATGTTGTTGGAACAATACCCAGGTCCTGTAAAGCTGTCTATTGACTGAACATGTGCCTAATCACTACAATTGCTGTGCTATATGGTTGCATTTATTTTGTTCCAATGGAGCAGGATTACTTCCTATAATGTTGTGAATATGGCATCATTAAGGAAGTGGGAGTGTTGAACAATCTCACTATTGTGCAATGTAGGCTGCTTGTAAAAGAGCATTTGAAAGTTGGTAACAAACGGAAAGATGATTCTAGGTTCCTTCCTGTCTTCCAGGCTTTGTATGGTTGAGGGAGAAGCAATTGCTTGAGTTTTTTTGAGTAGTAATGCCACACAAAACAAGAACTAGATTGCTGACTGCTGTTCCCCAATTACTGTTTAGTATTCAGGTCCAGATTGAGATTGCAGTAATTTTAAACTCATTGGTTGTTAGTGCAGTTAATAGCCACTCTTGTCCATTCAGTCAGGTGCAAAGACTGGCTTGTCTTGTTGCTGTTAAGTAGTCTACTGACTGAAGCAGTGGAAAATCTCTCCACAATACTGCAAGAAATTATAGTCTTCACTGAGGTTTAAATATAGCATTACTTAAGATTGTGAGATTGTTCAACACTCCCACTTCCTTAATGATGCCATATTCACAACATTATAGGAAGTAATCCTGCTCCATTAGAACAAAATAAATTACTTAAGAGGTAGTGGATCATAGTGTATTGAAGCATATAGGAACAGTCTCCAACTTAATCCTGTTGAACTTGTATTCATTCAAGCATCATTGGCAGGAACAGTGTTTTTATTTTACTTTATTTTATTTGACTTTGAAGGCAGTGGTGATCCACTTTTTTTGAACCGTGGCAACTTATTTGGTGTGGTAGACAATTCTTGGAAGGGAGTTGGAGACTTTTGGTCTGATTTTTACTGACAGGTAAAGGATAACAGCATTCAAAGTCAGGACCTCTGTGGAGAATTTGCAGGTGATGATCCCTTGCATCCTTTTGAGCTGGTAGAGATCACAAGGCTGAAAGGTGCTAGCAGAAGCCTTAGTGAGTTCTTGCATATTCCAGTTCATGCAAGCCACTGCATCCCAGTAGTGAAGGGAGTGAAAGTTTTTGGGTACGTGATTGGGTACTATCACTGTGTATTGTTCTGGATAATGTTGAGATTTTTTGTTTTGATCATAAACTGGCTTTGGAGAGTCACAAGACAAGTAATTTACTGTAGAATTCCCACTATCTGAACTTCACTTGTGGCCACGCTAATTTGTGGCAGGTCCAGTTTAGTTTTCAGTAAATGATAACCCCTGCAGTGTGGCAACGGATTTAGTGATGGTAATGTCATTGAAAGAGTGGGTGAGCAAAGGAGGACTTTGAGATGTCTACAGGCAGAATGTACTATTGTTTGTTAACACTTTTTTTTCTTTAAATAAAAGGGTCTAGTTGTTTTATAACTGGCTTGGCAATTTGAGGATGTTTGAGTTGACCACATTTCTGTGGGTCCAGAGTCACACGTAGGCCAAACCATATGTAAAGATCACATTTTTTTCTGTATTTCTGATTGGACTGAAGTGGTAAAATGACTTTTTTAAAAAAAACCAAGGATTTCAGTACTTTTATTTTCCCAAGGTAGGCTAAGTAACAATCATAAAGGCTGTTCACATAACTGTTAGTTAAAGCAGTGGCCAAATGTGGTCACATGAGCTCGATTGGGCACTGTGAAATGGATATTTGGCTGTCAAGTAGCTGATTTGTCTGTGGACTGGTGACTAGTTCTTGATGACTGAGCCCTCTGCCCACAACTATGACTGGCTTCCAGATAGCTGAAAACCCTGAGGATCTAAACGTTTGGGGCAGAAACTATTTGATATCTGGAGAAGGATCTGTTTTTGCTCTGCAATAAAACATATCACAAGCCTGAAGACAGCCTGTTTATTTCCCCATTTCTTGTTACTAGAAGCTGTGATTCTTTTTAAATGAGTCCCTGATCTTTTGTGTGAGCCAGTCACCTGTGCCTCCTGCAAACAGGTGAAAATTCCTCCAAAGAAGATCAAGAAGCAGTGTTTTGATTAACAAAAAAAGAATAATTTCAGCAAACCCTGTGGATGAGGATCGCTGAAATGTCTCCCTGGTTTTTAATCTCCTTCCATTGAATTTTTTTGAGCTGTGAGTAGAGCAGGAGTTTTATATAAATGGGTTAAAGTTTTAACTAGTACTGATTGTCAGCGGTTCATAAATGTTTCTGTGGCTTGAACCTACTTTGTTTTGTAATATGTAGTTGTTCTCAATCACAGAAATCTGGTCCATGCTTTTTGTCAAGCTCGTTATTAAAGACTGATTTTTAAATGTGCAATACTGCATACTTTTCAAAGCCTTAACTTTTGTATTGACTCTAATAGTGGGGCTTGCTTTCCAGCATGCTACCCCAGTGAAGCTAACACAAATGGATGACACATTACCTCCCTGACTGATACGTGGGGTTTTATGACAATTTGACTGTTCAATCTTAGTTTTTAAAAAAAAAAATCCAGTCACAAATCAATCAATTGATTTTAAATTTCACCACCTATCATGGTGGAATATGAAAGTGTGATTCTTGAGCATTGATCTGTGCTGCTGAATTGTTAGTCCAGTAAAGTTATCCTTGTGCTACTGTTCCTATATACTGCTCACTGGAGTTCTAATGAATCTCCATGGCAATTGTATCTGTGCTTGGTGATGGTGGCATTACTTCAGACCTTTCTCTTTTTTTTGATATTTTTCCCCATCTGTACTCTTTTGCCCATGCCCCACTTAGCCTCATTTCTTGATGTCCTGATACCTGGACAATGCCCACTTGAGAGGATTAGACAGAAGTTTGTTGATGTAAATAAAACCTAAGGAGTGGCCAATTCATGATGGCAGCAGTTGACTCACCATTAGGATGATTATTTTCTTCAGAGGCAGTGTTTGCTTGATCTGATCGCTTGGTTTCTACCTTTCATGTGACTTTGTCATCTTTGAGAAACAATTTTCAATAAAATGTCAGATTTAAATTGTGCATACCAGGGAACTGATGTTAGGAAATATCAGTGGAGAGCTGAGATTACAGAAACTGAGATTCAGATTTATAAAATGACATTGGTTGTATTGCAACCATGACAGTACTTTTTTATGGCACTCTTTTCACAGGAACTCCAGTATTGTTGCTTTGTATTCGTGAACTGAACTAATTGCATAATTCTTGCCTCCAGAGCCATATTTATTCCTGTTGTGGTTGGTTGGTTCACTGAGCTGGTTCGTTGTTTTGCCGCAGACATTTCATTACCCTGCTGGGTAATGTCAGTGCAGCCTCTGTGAAACACCGTTGTTTTCCACCTGTTTATTTGAACTCTGGTGTCTGTTGAGCTGGATTATCTCACTTCTGGTTTCCCTTCACAGTGGAGTGTATGTGGGGTTGAGATCTGTTTGATGGCTTTCTTTGTGGAGCACCAGGCTTCTAGGAACCCCTGTGCCTGTCTCCCTGTCATGCTTGTCCCAGGATCTTGGTGTTGTCCCAGTCGAATTGGTGGTTTTCTTTATCCGTGTGGACAGAGCATTGGTTGTGTCTTTTTGCAGTCAATTGATGTTTGGGTACCCTTGTTAATTTCCTTCCTGTTTGTCTGACAGTGTTTGTCAGTCTGTGCAGGGAATCTTGTACGTGACATCGATCCTGCCCATTGTGGGTGGTAGGTTTTTGTATGTGCAAAAAGACACGACCAATACTCATCTCTATCCACATGGATAAGGTAACAACCAATTCAACTGGGACGACACCAAGATCCTGGGATAAGCAAAGCAGAGACAAGCACAGGAATTCCTAGAAGCCTGGTACTCCCCCAAAGAAAGCCATCAACAAACAGAGCTCGACCCCATATACGCTCCACTGCGAAGGAAAACCGGAAGGGAGGTAATCCAGCTCAACGGACTGCAAAGTTTGAATAACAGGCGGGAGAAAACAACAGCGCTTCATCGGAAGCTGCACTGATAATGTTACCCAGAAGGGTAATGAAATGTCTGCGAACCAGCTCGGTGAGCCATCCAACCACAACGTCCACAACCTGAGCTACAAATCTACTCTTAAAACTGTTTATTCTTTTTGTTTTCACGCCCAAGCTGTTTGATGGCAGCAAGACTTTTTTTTTCTGTAGACCTCTGCTTTGGTTTAGCTGCAGTGACCTGACTAATGATGGATTGTGGCATTTAGCCAAACAAAACACTTCGTAAGTGCTGCACAGCTATATGCAACTTAACCAGTGACTGACAGAGAAATACAGAAGTGTTATGGTTCAGAAGGATACCATTTAGCCCATGATTGTCTACACCAGTCTCCTTTTTCCAAATGCACCAGTAAAATTCTTTTGAACTGTGCAGAGGCTGGAAAAGGTGTATATAATTTTAGTAACATCGTGGAGAACAATGATTAATTTGTTGCTGTTAGCTTAAACCATCTGGTCTGTAAAGTGGAATCCAGCTGTTAGTCCCAAGTGTTATTGCCATTGTTATCCCGAGTGGCCTTGGTAATGTTTTGCTGTTCTTCTGGAGCTTATGCACCCTCATATTTTACTAACTTGTCAAGTTATGTGGCAAGCTGACTCATCAGGCTCCGTCACTGCTTTTCCAAGTTGACTGATATTTGAAGATTCTAGCTCTGCCATAGAATCAGCTCTGAAGTGTTTTGCAGGAGTTCCTTGTTTACTGAAAACAAAAAAGCTGGAGATCTCAGCTGGTCAGGCAGCACTCATGAAGAGAAAGCAAGCTGACGTTTCCAGTCTAGATGACTCTTCCCCTTGTTGCTTAAGTTGCCACAATTGAGTTTATGCTGTTCTGCTAAAATTGTTCTGTTCTCTTGAAATACAGTTGTGCTGCTAGTACAGCAAAAATTATGGGTTCCTTTAAGTATGCAATGAAAAATAACCACAAATGCGCTGAAATTCATTTGTAGAAGAAAGCAAGATGTGAGCATAAATAACATGTGAAATGATGCAGGATGAAACTAAGTGCAATATGGTATTTGTTTTTTACAATATTTTATACTCTTGTCAACCCAAGTTAGGGTTAAACTGGCGTCCGAATGCTGGGATTCTAATCTAGCACTGTTCAAAATTCTTTTTGAATGTTTGATCCCTTCTAAACCAGTGGCTTGGGTATAGTCAGAGACTGACTTCCATTGAGATGTGACTGCTTGTGCTGTGAGACAGATACTTCAAATCTCCGCTATGGAAATTGAGGTCAGCATAGTGCTGAAATAAGGAGGTGGAAATGGGTTGTGGACTTCACACATCTGAATTCCCGAAGTAATCTCATAACCATAATCAGGCTTATTTTACATTACTTTTTGTCATCTAGCATAGAAGGGTTGCCTAGGTCCGGTATTCCCATATCTTTGGGTTACATGAAAAACATGTCTGTCTGACGGAATGATGCACAGCCTACTACACTTCAACTAATAACAGTTAATCTATTCACTATAATTGCTTGTGCGGTTGCAATTAAGAATTATCTTGGATGACTTAATTGGATCCGTCTTGCATTCAAATTTAATTGGAAATGGAACAGTCAAATAGCTCCTTTTTCTCTAGAAGTTGGTCAGAAAGTTCTCTAATATTATCTACTAAAAACTTAGCTTCACTGATTATTTTGCACTTTCTGAATTCCTAGAGCTCTACCCATTATAAGATTTGGCCTGGCTTGGAAATTTTTAAATGGGCCTGAGCCATTTGTTGACTGTGCAAACTTAATGCTGAAATGAGGTGCGTCAAATACCCCCATTGCGCTATTTCTCGCAGTTTATCTGTTGTTCCTGAAAGATGCCCGGTCTATCTATGATTATCCTGAAAGGGTAAGCTACTGCAAATGTTTTAGTAACAATTGAAGCTAACTTTTTCACGTTGCTACTATGCAGTAGCAACACCTAATGTTTGCTGCTCACAGGATGCTGTCATTAAGCCAAAAATATGTTCTGCCTATCTCTGAAATGAGTAAATGGCACTAAAATTCACGTACCAGTGTGATGCCAGCTAAGTAGGCCTTGTGTCCCATAGAAAGGTTATGCTTACAAACCTCCCAGTCTGGTGTGTAACACTACATGTGATTCTACAGTTGGGCAACATTTACTGTACTGCCCTAAGTGTGCAAGAAATTACACTGGCAACCAATTTAGGATTCAGTCCTGCTCACTGTCATGCTTTTGCGTGCACAGGAAGCTACATTTAACACTCGAGGCCTTGTTCTTTGCAGGCACAACAGATGTGACAAAGCCCGGCTGTTCAATGTTAGCTGACAGTTGTGGATGCACTCTTTTTGGCAACACCACTACCAATTATTACCCTCCTTTTTTATGCCATAGAAATGTTGGTTTCCCTTGAAATTGTATTATTGTGAGTGTCCTGATAAGTACAAGAGGAAAAGCTTTGCTGTGGTTATTTGTTACTGTTTTTAGCAATTCTCGTCATTCCAAATGGCTTATTTACTGAATTTTAAATTGGATTTAAATTGTCTTCAGATCATTAGTCCTGGCCTCTGCATTACTAGTTCATGAAAGCTGAAGTCACTATAATCTTAACAGACCATTAAAGCTGCTGTCTAGGTTCTAGGAAGAACAAAATCTCGAATGGCTCCGATAGATGTCCAAAAACCTGTTGATGACACTCAGACAATTGAAGGATATGGTTTCAGGCATGAAAGAGGAGTTAAGATTGCAGCTTAGCCATGACCTTATTGAAGGTGGCACAGTGGCTCAGTGGTTTGCACTGCTGCCTCAGTGCCAAGGACTTGGGTTCAATTCCACCCTCGGGTGAATGTCTGTGTGGAGTTGGCACGTTCACCTCATGTCTGCATTGGTTTCTGTCGGGTGCTCAGGCTTCCTCCCACAGTCCAAAGATGTGCAGGCCAGGTGGATTGGCCATGCTAAATTGCCCATAGTGTCCAGGGTCCTTAGGTGGATTAGCGATGGGAAATGCAGGGTTACAGGGAAAATGTTCGGGGAGTGGGATGGTCTTTGGAGGGTCAGTGGACTTTTTCCACACTGTATGGATTCTATGATTCTATGAATGTTGGTGTTGACTTGATTGACAGTTTGGCATGCTTAATTGTTGTTTGAACAACTGCAAAAAATAATTGAACTGATTATTGTGGGTAAAGCTTTTTAAAAAGCAATAAGTTTCCATTTATGTGACCGCTATTGGGTAAATGTGTGTAGTCTTTTTTAGCTGTGGGCTATGAAAGATGTTCTTCTGTCCAGTGTTTAATTTCTATTTGCTGAGCAAGAGAGCAGATGATTATCTTGGCTCCTGCTATTCATACCCAAGTTTTATAATTGATCTTGTCAATGGGGCTGGAGGTCTGCTGCTTAAGTCCTGATGACTACTTTTGGGGATGGGAGAAGAGGAAAATTGGGGTTTTTAAAAACTCCTTTTTCAGGCCTCATTGCAGAGAAGCCCATACTTTGCAACCTAGGCAGATGGAAAAGCTTGTGCTTCAGTAATTGGCAAGCCAGGCACATAGCAATGTGATAATTGTTTAAATTGGCAAACCTAACTCTCTGCAAAAAAAAAAGCAGGAACTTTTTGTATAATTTGAATGCTGGAGCAGTGCCCAAAAGAATCTAGCCACAGCCCGATGTGAATATTTGGGGGTGGGGAAGCTCCTTGTCTCACTTTGGATCACCTTCAATGTTGATGTCAAAAATGAATCCACAGAATTGAAGCAGCATCCATTTAACGCTTGTGGATTGAGGACATAAATCTGATACAATTGACTCAGTCTTGCTTTTTGTGAAAAGTTGACTTCCCTTCTGCTCCCCTACCCATTCCCTCATTAAACACATCTGCTCCACAGCTTGCTTTACATTCTCTCTCTCTCTCTCTCTCTCTCTCTCTCTCTCTCTCTCTCTCTCTATCTATCTCACTACCCCCACCCCCCTCCAGAGGTTGGACTCATTTTGGGGGTTCTGGAAGCCCTCCAGCTATGTCTGACTGTGCTCTTGGAAAATATCCACATACTTTGTTTCAGTAAGGTCTTTTGGATCATGGTGTAGGAGCCCCACCCTTTGTTTCCCTGGATCTGATATTGTGGTAAAATAGGATGAGGGGCTGATTACTTTTAAACTCAGAAGTATTTATTTTCTCTCCCTTTCTTTCCAATATTCTACCTTTTTCTGCATGTTTTAATCTCTTGACTAAATGTAGCTATCTCCATTTAACAGGCTTTTAAGTGTCTTTTTTATGGTCTGGTGGAACATGTTTTGCTTTCCTTTTACTGTATATCTCTTTTTCATCTATTAAGTTTTTTGAAGCGGCTTGGGTGTCTCTTTGTAATAATTCCTCTCTTTTCAAAGCGAACCATTACTACCAGACCAAGTGCTCTGAGAATTTTGAGCAAAGACCCTGGCTTACCATAGATAATTGGTTTACTGAAAAATCAACATGGCAGCATATGCTTAACTGTGGTGACAATACAAATAAAACAATTCCATGCTTCATAGATCAGACTACTCTTAAAACTCAACTAATTCAGAATATTTTTTTGCCAGATCAGAGCAATTGTGACTGCTGAGTTACATACTTTTATATGCTTTTTTTATTGTGGTGATAGCCATCTTTCAAAGTTAATTGCTGGAGGATGTAACTGGTGGTGATTTCTCACCTTCTCACTGTTGTCCCCCCCACATCCCCGTACTAACTAAACATCGTTTTGGTAGGTGTGGTGGAACGGTCAACTCAGACCAAATTATTCTGCCTCTAACTGCTCAGTGAGTGAGTAGCCTGTAATTGGGAATGATGAATCATCTACGAGCACAATAACTGAAATTAAACGAATCTCAATTTCAATCACAATTTTGCATATTTTCAAGAACCTTTGGGGAAAGAGGATAGACTCTCCTTCCTTCTCACCCTTGCCCACGTTGGTGTCAGTGTAGGAGGATGAGCAATTGAAGCTAATATAAGGGGAAGAAGATGCCTACACAATCAATGATCATGATGTAGCTGTCACAAACCTCCAGTCAATTGGCACTGGTTTGTCAGGTACCACATTAGCCCCAGTCCCAAAATCACATGGCTTTTTGTGGTGTTAAATGGGGGTGCAGGGAGGGTGGTGACTTTCAACTAGCTTAATGAAGTTGTATTGCTGTCTGAAATATTAATTGATGTTTGTGTCTGTCCTCTGTCTTGTTTTACTTACTGACTTCTTAACAAATAAGAACACATCTAGTAGAGACGTATAGCATTGAACATTTTTTTGGATTCAGGTTTTAAATTCTGTTTTCTGATGATCATACCATGGAACCTCTGATTTAAGATGCATGTTGCACTCTGTACTCTCAGATCTGTCCTCTGACATGTAGGATATAACTTGAATTAATACCTGCTAGCAGGTCAAAAGAGCAAGAAGGATCACTTCCCATGTCTGCTGCATTAATTGCTTGTGGCTACAGTGAAGGATTTCCTTTCCTAGAGTGAAGAGGAAGTTCATTTCAGTCAGCAATTGTTCCAGGAGCCTGCCTTGTGCAACTTGCTATGCAACTGGTGGATGGCCAATCCATGAAAGTCAAATACTGTAACAGAGATGGGCATGGCAGCCACTTATATTAATAGCATGCCATTAATCGAGTGTTTAAGTATTTCAGAAGTGTTAATCATAAAATTTTGACAGCCACAACTGCTGGTAGTAGATTAAATGGCCAAAACTTTAAGTTTCAAGAACTGGTTTCCCCTTTTGTTTAAAACGAAATGCTAACAAGATTTTGTTAGAAAATCCTAGAGCCAAGGAACTGTGCACTGCCACTGGGGCTTGAGTGAGGAATGAGCAAGAGAAGATTGGGCACATACCTGAGGGTTTTCTTGCGAGAGGTGGTTAAAGGAAGGAGGAAACCAATCCATTGGTTTGAATTCGCGATGAGAATTCTTAAAGTTGAGGTATTGGTAGATCAGCAGGTGCAGGTAATGGACAAGAAAGACTTGGTATTATTTAGAAAATGAGCAGTAGCGTTTAATCCTTGGAATGAATGTAGTATTGGCACCAAAGGTTAATGCTTGATAAGTGCTAAGGCTCAAAGACTGTATGAATAATGTAATAAACATGGTTTTTGGCTTTGCATGACTTGCTGTCCAGTAGCATGTCATGAAAATGGTGTGATGGGCATGAGTACACATTGAGTCTCCCCAACACTTGGATATTTTGCATAAGCTATTTTCACATGAAATTTTCCAGAAGCAATTTATTGTGCTACTGAGAAACATTGAGAAGGAGCATTCCAATAAGACCAGAATGTAAGGTAGTTGCCCTCTTTTCCTCCAACCTCCAGTTAACTCTGTAGTACTGGAAAAGTCTATGGAATTCACTTACCTTTTGAAGTCCTTCGATTTTAAAAAGGAATATACTGTCAGCAACTGGCCTGTTTCTTGGTTTGGTTTCATGTGATGTGATGTGAAGTGAAGTGTTTGGATTTTCTGTTATAAAATATGTATTGCAGCTAATTACAATAGTTCTTCTGTAAAGCTGCAGTAATGTTGAAACCCTTATTACCTTGTTTGGAGTATTGTGCTGTGCTGCTGTTAGCTGTCCCAGTTCGTGCAGAAACTGACGAACTTGTCCAACAAGAAACCTTCAACATGCTTCAAGTAATGTTGAAACAACATCTTGTCTGTAGACTCCAGAAAAATGCTCCCAATTTTCATTTTTGCTTAATTGTTTCTCTCCTCTGTCCCTCTTTTTGGCTGGGATACAGTTGCAGAAGTAAAATTCCAGTTTGCCCAGTGAGGCTAATCCTTAATTGTTGACTTTAGCTGTTGAAAAACTTTGTTTACTGCCACTTCCAAATCTTGGTAGTTTGGGCAAATTGGAAGCAAATGGCCTTAATGCAGCATTGACCAGCCGTTTAAACCCACTTGCTCTTAATCAACACTTCTGCAGTAAAAGTCAAACTTGTCTGCAGTTCTGGAATGTCAGCAGAAAATATCTATTTTTTTAAATGCTGCAAAACCAGTGAGATTTTTGAAGCCTATTTATCACTCTACCAAATTTCCATGCCACCACAAAACCAAATTTCCTGGGTGATTTAGGAGGGGGAACTTTTCTTGCATTTCCCCAATGTATGTTGCAAGTAAAAGGTTGGTTAGTCTGCTTGATGAGTCCAATTCATTAAACTGTTGGACTGTTGTATCCAAATTATAGTTAACGAAGACCTGATTTCATTTTTGTCGCAAATCTAATTTTGTTTGAATAATAACTGAGTGGTGTAGTCTGTTCTATGATATTATAGACTTGAGAACTTTAATCACTGTCTATAAATTGAATGAATCAATAAAAGATAAACTAATGCTCAATCAGCAATAACTCTGGAATAAACTTGTACAAGAATTGAAAGCAATTAGCCATGTCTGGCAAAAGGAATGGTGGCTACATGAACAAAACTCCTGTGACACCTCAAAACTGGATGGCTTAGGCCGCGTGAACAACTAAGCAGTTAAGTAACAAGGAACAACAAAGCTACTTCACATTGCGAGGCAAATTGCAGACTTGTGTAATTTGGATTAAAGAAAGTGAGAATCATCAACGACTGGAAGGATGAAACTCTATAAGAATCGAACACTGAAACAAGGCAGTAGCAGAATTTGAGAACATTGCCTATGGACTGAACCCTGGACGCGTTCAGAGACACACTGTTGGTAGGAATTCTGGCCAGTTTCCACCATTAAGTTGAGGCTTAACTTACCTGATGGGACTTATTTTGATTCTTCTTGCAATACACTTTAAATCATTGTTTCAATACTCAATTATCTGACTAAATTTCTTATGCAGCTGAATTAAAGGTAACTTGTGATTTACCCACAAGTAATGCAAACTTCTTGGACTCTTTGCAATCCAACTATAGGCTTATGAATGCATTGCAAAACGTTCAAAAGGGAAGCAATTTGTTTCTTTTTTGTCTTTGTAATGCAGCTCAAATTGTTTCAGATTACAATAAATTCTCAATCTGTATGCACAACTACGTAAGGGTAAGATGATGGAATATCTTTATAGTGGTCTAGTAATATTGCAGCGTAATGAAAGATCTCTTGTCTGAAAATTGGGAAATAGTGGTGGTGAGAGTACTCTATTTGTAATGACAATTCTATAGGTTTTAGTTTTATTCCTTAACGTATGATTTTTTTTCAAGCTATGGAGCCCCAGGTGTGGAGTTTACAGGGCTACACAAGGAAGCAGCCACTGTGACGCAGATGTACTTTTTACCAGGACAGGTATGATGACACCGAAGATTGAAATGATCATGAATATTTACAATCTGGTAGAAAGCAAAGGGGCAGGTGGGGTGTGTAATTGGCTGAATAGTTGGGGTTTGCTCTCTTCAGGCTGAGGCAGATTCAGACTTGAAAGGTACTGCAGATGCTGGAGAATCTGAGATAACATGCATGGGGCTGGATGAACACACCAGGTCAAGCAGCATCCTAGGAGCAGGAAAACTTGACGTTTTGGGCAGAAATGGGGGAGGGGAAGAGGGTTCTGAAATAAATAGGGAGAGAGAGGCGGATAGAGGAGAGCATAGGTGGAGAGGAGGCAGACAAGTCGAAGAGGCGGGGATGGAGCCAGTAAAAGGTGAGTGTAGGTAGTGGGGTGGGGAGGAGATAGGTCAGTCCAGGGACGGCGGACAGGTCAAGGGGGCGGGATGATGTTAGTAGATAGGAGATGGGGGTGTGGCTTGAGGAGAGAGGAAAAACAGGTTAGGGAGGTGGAGATGAGCTGGGCTGGTTTTGGGATGCGGTTGGGGGAGGGGAGATTTTGAAGCTTGTGAAATCCACATTGATGCCATTGGGCTGCAGGGTTCCCAGGCTGAATAGGATTTGCTGTTCCTGCAGCCTTCGGGTGGCATCACTGTGGCATTGCAGGAGGCCAAGAATGGACATGTCATCTGAGGAATGGGAGGGGGAGTTGAAATGGTTCGCGACTGGGAGGTGCAGGTGTTCTGCAAAGCGGTCCCCAAGCCTCCGCTTGTTTTCCCCGATGTAGAGGAGGTGGTGTGGGGGCAGGTGTCCTCCCTCACCCCAATCCCAGGCCCCAAGAAGACTTTCCACATCAGGCAGATGTTCACCTGCACATCTGCCAATGTGGTATACTGCATCCGCTGTACCCGTTGTGGCTTCCTCTACAT
>JAHRHZ010000022.1:30549008-30643401 GCA_024137785.1 Ginglymostoma cirratum | reverse complement strand
AATGTGGTATACTGCATCCGCTGTACCCGTTGTGGCTTCCTCTACATTGGGGAAAACAAGCGGACATAGTCCCATTCCTCAGATGACATGTCCATCCTGGGCCTCCTACAATGCCACAGTGATGCCACCCGAAGGCTGCAGGAACAGCAAATCCTATTCAGCCTGGGAACCCTGCAGCCCAATGGCATCAATGTGGATTTCACAAGCTTCAAAATCTCCCCTCCCCCAACCGCATCCCAAAACCAGCCCAGCTCATCTCCACCTCCCTAACCTGTTTTTCCTCTCACCTCAAGCCACACCCCTATCTCCTAACATCATCCCGCCCCCTTGACCTGTCCGCTGTCCCTGGACTGACCTATCTCCTCCCCACCCCACTACCTACACTCACCTTTTACTGGCTCCATCCCCGCCTCTTCGACTTGTCTGCCTCTTCTCCTCCTATCCATCCTCTATCCGCCTCCCCCTCTCTCCCTATTTATTTCAGAACCCTCTTCCCCTCCCCCATTTCTGATGAAGGGTTTAGGCCCGAAACGTCAAGTTTTCCTGCTCCTAGGATGCTGCTTGACCTGGTGTGTTCATCCAGCCCCATGCTTGTTGTCGCAGATTCAGACTGCCTTGTTTCCTTGCCTGTCTTTATTTAAAAATAAAAACATGGGTAAGACCTGTGATTTGTAAGAATCTGACTATACGTGCAAAACTCGGCAAGTACTTTTCTCAAGATATTTCTGTCAGGGTTTAGTGCAAAGTATACAGAGTGGGAGTGCCAGCTGGTTCAGTATTGGGACAATTGCTGTGTCTCATTTGCATGAATGGATTATGAAATGCAATATGGTTACATCCAGCCAACTCCAAACGAGGTGAAATAAGGAATCTGAGGAAGCTTGGAAATTACAAAACTTCGGTTAAAGTGCACTAGAGGCTTGAAATAAGGGGGTGAAATATTAAAACACGAATGTGAAACATTACATTTGGAAGTTCCGTGAATGATTTTAGAAGTAGCTGAAAGGGAAACCCAGAGTCTTGAACAAATGTAGAACAATGCAAACAGCAATTTGATGACCAAACTTTCAAGTTCTAGTCAAAGCACAGTTGAGCAATGCTTTTCTGGAGCAGACAAATCTTGAGCGTATTGTCCAATTGTAATCACAAGAAACCAAGATATTGCATTGACTTTAGTGTTTTGATTTAAACCATTATGCATTGTCTAAGATCAGTGAGGGCAAACTGAGTTTTTAGCCTTAGTGGAGGTACCTGAAGCATGATATTGAAGGTACAGAAAATAGTTGTGGGTCTGGGGTGTTGAAGTAGGATGAAGGGAACTAGATTCTAACTCCAAGGCAAACTTGGGGTCAATTGAAATTTATGACATGTCCAGTATATGGAATGGATGCTGTGGAAAAGGAATAAAAGGAGAACTTCTAGAGTCCTATTAAGCTACTGGTAAATGTTAAAACAGTGTCTGACTCTTTCTGGGTTGAACTGAGAGGGGCTGAATGTTCTTTGTAACAAAATCTTTAATGGTGAGAATGAGGACATGACATTGAAGCATGTAGGAGTAGCCATGGAGCCAAACTATATGACCCTAATCTACAGGATTTATCACCTAATTTACATAGCACATTCTTCCTTTCAAGAAAGTTAGGTATTTATGGAGAGACAATCTTGTCATTGCAATGGTCCTCAATAGCTTAATATCATGAAATTTAACTCTTTGGCTTCAAGTATGAATTCAACTGGCAATTTTCCTGAATCAGCTCAGCAAATTTTCAAATTGTTTCTTCTTTTTGAGCAAAACTGGAAGTAAAATGCTTTCTATAAGGGAGTAAAGAACTGTAATAGTACAATAACGCACAACTTTTTAATGCAGGATATGCCTTCTGTACTTGGAGGCTGCAGTGCTCTATCATCTGACTGCCCTCTGAACAGGGCAGTGCTTTAGTGTGATTTGGTTTATAGCATTAAGTTTTCTACTGAACCCCAATTGTTTTCTTCCCGCAATCTACACGTGCACTGCCCATTTAGGAATGGAGACTAATTTTTGTTTTGAATATCTTTTATGCAGAGAACAATGGTTAGCACTGCTGCTTCAGTGCCAGGGACCCAGGTTTGATTCCAGTCTTCGATAACTGTCTTGTGGAGTTTGTACGTTATCTCCATGTCTGTATGGGTTTCCTCTGGGTACTCTGGTTTCCTTCTACAGTCCAAAGCTGTGCAGATCAGGTGGATTGGTCATGCTAAATTGACCATAGCGACCAGGGATGTGCAGGCTAGGTGGATTAGCTGGTAGACGTAGGGTTATGGGATATGATGGGGGTGATGCTGTTCGGAGGGTCGGCGCAGACTCAATGGGCTGAATGGCCTCCTGCTGTGTAGGGATTCTGAAATATCAGCTGACCAGATTTGCATGGAACTAGGTTAAAGAGTACAATGCTGCTGGGATGTGTATTGAGCCACCGTTCAGGTCAATGTCCCTATTTTT
This sequence comes from Ginglymostoma cirratum, assembly GCA_024137785.1. Lineage (NCBI taxonomy): Eukaryota > Metazoa > Chordata > Chondrichthyes > Orectolobiformes > Ginglymostomatidae > Ginglymostoma > Ginglymostoma cirratum. Next base: position 30,640,922 of record JAHRHZ010000022.1, on the reverse strand, counting down.
GTAGTTAATTATATTTTTGTACCTATTTTCCCTTCCCAGGGTCGTTTATTGTCTCTCCTGGATGATAATTCTGTTCATTTGTGGGAGATTAACCAAAAGAACAGCTATTCTTACCTGGAAGAGATCTGCACTTTAACACTTCCTGGACGACTGGGGTTCGACTGTGCTAAGTATAAAAGTTGCTTCTTTTTTTGATTTTTCATGTATAGTTTGACTTCAGCATAGTGACCCAAAAGTAAGAATTGTTGAGTTGGAAAATTAGCAGATTGCCAGCTTTTTTGTTTGTAGCCTGCAAATTGAGCAGGGCTTTGTTTAGAGCCTGACATCTATTTGTAATTCCATCGAATTCACTGTGCTGTTCTGGCTCTAGACTGTCCTGATTACTCCCATACCTTTTTGATGAATCAATTTTCTAATTATTAGAAAAAAGTTATTCTAACATGCTACTTTTGAGTCCATGCTCAAAAAGACGAGTTGAAAGAGACCTGCGGTGTTACCCATTGTGTCTTTCTCATGTCTGAATGTAAGATGGCAATGAAGTTGAATACTGGGCCATCGCATCACATTATTTGAATTTGAAATCCTTCTTTTCTCCAGCTGTATGTGGAGAATAATGGAACAGAACCATTCCAGATTTTTGCAGCACAGGAGGTCATCCAAAGTTTAATGAAGGGAGGGGCTGACTATTGGAAGGCCAAACTGAGAATTTTGGCTGTCTGGTATGTGGGGAGGATATCTGCTTGAAAATAACTTGCTTACCACAATCCACCGCTATTACATGTAAATGTAGGGCACCGTACCTTGACTCTGCACAAATTGAGGAGGTGCAAGTTTATAATGGGAATGAATTTTACTTACAAAGTACTTTACAGGATGTGCAAGTGGCAAGATAGGTTGATCTGCATTTGTGGTCGCTTTCATAACCTCAGCGTCCAAAGTGCTTTACAGCTAATTTCAGTTGGTTAACAGAGAATGCACTGCAGATTTTGAAGCTTGTTCCGGATATAAGATTTGGGGCCTGTCTCATTGCAATTTCTTCCTCCTCCTTCTCCTTCTCCCTATCCCTTTCCCTCCCCTTTTGTACCGCCCAACTCCCTTTTTGCTCCCTTCCCCCACCCCAGGCACACAGAAAACTCCTATGCTAATTGAATGAACTGTTTTGGTGTTCCAAATACAACATCAATAACATACTACACTTGTGTTCATTTTTTTCTTTGTGGATTTTCTCATCAATTGTGGTTGCACTAGGCAAATGATTTTGTATTTTCCTTTTTTCCCTCACCTCAGTTTTCCTCGAGCAAATGACTATCATAGAATCAATACAAATGGCTGCAATTTCTGTTCATTTTACCTTTTGGGTGGTCTGATGTACTTGGCATACACCGATGTCCCAGATTTTGTAAGCCATCAGTTGCATGTTTGTAGTTTGACAGATTTGGTAGAATCTAATAGTGACTTGTCAGAATTAGTATTTTTCAATTAAAAGTTAGTGTCTGCCTTGATATCAGGTGAATCAATGCGTCTCTAAATATTTGGGGATTGGCAGCAAAAAAGAGAAGGCAAGAAGCCAGATTAAAATGGGAGGTATATGTGTGACTGAAGATAAATAAGAAAATATCTACCTGTTGGGACACTTATGACCTACCTCCGATTGGGTAGGACTTGAACCCAGGCCTCCTGGCTGAGACTGAGGGACAGTACAGTGACTTGGTGGTTAGCACTACTGTTTCAGTGCTGGGGACCCAGATTCAATTCCACCCTCAGGTGACTGCTGGAGTTTGCATGTTCTCCTGGTGTCTGGGGAGTTTCCTCTGGGTCCAAAGATGTGCAGGCTAGGTGGATTAATGCTGAAAAATGCAGGGTCACAGGGGTAGGGTAGGGGTGTGGTTGTGGGGGTGCTGCTGTTCAGAAGGTTAATGTGGACCTGATAGGCTAAATGGCCTGCTTCCACATTGTAGGGATTCTGATTCTCCCATTGCCCCACAAAAATCCTTATGTCTGAAGATAAGTTGATCAGAAAGAATTTAGAATTTTTTTATTCAACTGTTGGATGTAACAACTTCTCCAAAGTACCAGTGCTTTTTTCAATCTGAGGTTAATGGACAATCAGTTGCTTTCTACTGGACACTGGCTTTTGAAACAAGATGTCTTATGATTTGAAGCATACAGTGATAGGGCACGGCGTTAGCCTCTTTTTCCTCCTTTTTCTTGAGGCAGCAATTAACCAACTGGATGAGGTAAAACAGTGAAGTCTACTTTGGGCATGCTCTTTCTGCCATGTCATTTATTAGCAATAAACATTCAAATCTCTGAACAACTTGTCAGAAGTCAGAACCCTGTACTCGTGTCCCTCTCAGCATTAGCCACCGGCTTGAACTACCTTGGCATAGATCAAGAACTAAACCTACACATTGTGCTGTGCAATACCCCATTCCAAAAATTGGACAACTTAGAAACTTTAAGATAAGACAGTCATTATAGGAAAACATTGGGTATCAGGTGGCAACTAGTGGAATTGAAAATGTGAAGTCATAAAATAGGCTTGAAACGTTAAAGGTAGGAGAGATGGCTAGCAATATTTTAGGAGCATTTCAGTGCAGGCAAATTTTATCTGAAAGTTCTACCATGTGGCTGGGATATAGAGGGACAGTCTAGAGTGGTATGTGCTGGAGTAAAAGAGTTTTTTCCTCCGGTGCAATGAGGACATAATCCTACAAAGTAAGGAAGATCATCTTTGACAGTAGTGTTGAAAATGACTGCCAGTAGAAGCAGTAAATACAGCTGCATCTTACTTATTTATTGTAAGTGGAAACCAAAACAGAAATTGCTGTAAATGCTGAGCAGGTCTGACAGCATCTCTGGAGAGAAGTCAGTTAACGTTTCGGGTCCAGTGACCCTTCCTTAGAATGGATTATTGTAAGTGGGTGGGACTTCTTGAATGAAACTGAAAGAGTATAGAACATTACAGCGCAGTACAGGCCCTTCGGCCCTCTGTTGCGCCGACCTGTGAAACTAATCTGAAGTCCATCTAACCTACACTATTCCATTATCATCCATATGTTTTGTTGATGCAGAAGATGTGAATTGTTTCTGTTGTGCCGTTGAAGGGTTGCCCCTGCTGCCATTAAGGACAGCTTTAATGTTAGGTTTGCTGCAAATTGAGATTTGGTTAATTTTCAAACCTCTGGAATAGGCACATGTTTTGGCATCAGATCCTTCTTAGTTTTCAATGGTGAAAGTGTTTTCCTGTCAGTTATTTTCAGATTTAGTTTCTTCAAGTTAGTAAACTTCTTAATGACACTTTGATCATATACTTGAACTTTTTGAGGAACTATGCAGTATCCTGACTTTTAAAATCCATTTTTTTATTTACTTTGTTACTGTTAATTATCTGTACTTGCAGAGCATTCCTGTATGACAGTCCTCTTCACGGTTCACCATGCGAGAAAGATTGTCTCTTTATTGCTTTTTTTAATCTTGCTCCCCATCCATTTTTCCTATCTTGTATTCTGGCATAAGATGCTGTTGAACTCGACTTGTACTGGAGCCACAATCTGTAATGGGGCTGAAACTGCAAAAGACACCAGTGGTCAAGACATGATTCTTTTGTCCCCTTGACCTGGTTGGTTGTTTTTGTTTTTGGACTAGTGTTTAATTTTAACCATATTGCACTGATTGATTCAGTAAGTGAATGTTGTAAGGTCTCGGTTTGCACTTTCCAGCAAGGATTATTAGGATAACACTGTGTGGTGATTTGTGGGTGAAGCCAAGGCCGGGATTGTCTTGTATCCCCTGTGGTTTGAAGGCCATGCTTATGAATGATTGATTGTGTGTGAAGAATTGCCCCCCTTTGGATGAAATAAGACTGCTGACACTGATGGAGACCTAGAACAATTTGCATTTAGTGTTATCAATAAAATATCCCATGCCTGGCTGCCTTCAGGGAGAGGATGACCACTAGTAGGGGATAGAGGAAGAAAATTTTGTTCTTGCATTTCCAGAAATCCATACCCTTTTATGCTTGAATCCATAAATCTATCTTTGAGTGAGGTGTAATGAATCAAACTTTTCTATTCAATCCAACACCTTTTTTTGGTTATAGGAATATGGAATGTGCACTAAACCAGTAAGTAACAGGCAAAACTGTCTGATTTCAGCTTATTTGCTGAAAACATATAGATTTGACAGGTTAATGTAAAGAAAATAATACCCTTGGGTGTCTGTATTTTCCTAATATTGAAGAAAGCAAGCTGAGATGCTTATGTTTTTTCCCTTTGTACAGTTCTCCCAACATTACTAGAATTACTGTGATCATGCTGAAGTCTTGCTGTAGCGTGGCATGTTTGGGAACAGAAGGTGGAGGTGTGTATTTCCTGGATTTACCGTCACTGCAGCTAATGGATGGCAAAACTCTCTTTCAGGATGAGGTTTTGCAGAGGTAAGTGTGTATTAGATTTTCAGAACACTTGTATTTGACTGTACTCAGAATTGTTTTTAAATGTGTGATTAACAGTATTTCTGGCAAACCTATTGCTATGTCGTGTTTCACATTTGAACTCTCTGCAGTCCTGCATTTAACCAAACCAGTAGTTTATAGCTGGATTGTTGATTCTGAATAGTTACTTCCAGGATTGTTTTAAATGGTCATTGTACCAAATGTTAAATGTTTGTCTGCCTTTCTTTTTAACTTAGTACAAATGTTTAGTCTCTACCGTGTTTTCTTGGAGGAAGAGTTGATGAAAATAAGGCAGTTAGATTATTGATTGACAGTGGAGTTGATATTGGTTATTAGAGACTGGCAAGAATGTAGAATGGAAGCCACAGTTGGAACTGCCATTATCTCATCTAATGGTAGAGCAGGCTTGAGGTGTTGGATAGCCTAATCCTGTTAATTTGTATGCTGATAAGTTAATTGCTTTTGTGGAGCAGAGGAATAGAGGATGGCTGTCAATATTAGGCTGCATATGTGTGCAACCACACGGATCATCCATGATAGGCATCAGTATGCTGATTGCAGCATTGACTTCTGATTCTGGAAATTGCTGTGCGCTGGAGGCCTGTGCAGCAAGGAAGAAAATTTTGACGGAATGCTGGTAGGGTGGGCTCAAGGGGCTTAATGACTCCCTCCTAACTTCTTTAGTCCATTTGTTAACAACTTCACTCTGTATAATGTACTTGATGGTTCTGTAAATGATATTATTCAAGGTGGCAATTGAAATGGTGATCCTGGAATTGGGAAACTCCCTGCAGCCAGCCTCAATACTGGGTGTAGCTTAAGGAGGCAGCTACTCCCACTCTCCAAACCCCCTAACCTGCTCACTTTCAGGAGAGAGCTGATATGTTCAAAAGAAATAGTCTCTGCCCAGATACCTTCACACCATCTGACTTAAATTGCTAGTTAGTTGTTTTCATTTATTAGCGTTATAAAAGGCTGGATAGGCTGAAACCTTTTTTCACTGGAGAGTAGGTTGAGAGGTGACCAGACATAGATAGTTTACTCTATCCCTCATTTTATAATCATAGTTGTCTCACCCCTAGGATAGGGGATTTCAAGACTAGGAGACACATTTTGAAGGGGAGTAGAGAGAGATTTTAAAAAAATACATGAGGGGCAAGTTTTTACACTGAGGGTGGTTCGCACGTGGAATGAACTTAGGAAGTGGTGGATGTTGGTACAACACTTAAAAGACATTTCGATAGATAAATAGGAAATGTTTGGAGGAATATGGGCTGGGGCAGGCAAGTGGGGTTAGTTTAATTTTGGGATTGTTTGGCATGGACTGGTTTGGACTGAAGGGTCTGTTTCTATGCTGTAAGTCAATATAGTATTCTTGTTTGTCGTTTCTGTTGTAAAAAGCCCTGTCTGGGTGTGCGTGACTGGTTGCTTATCCATGTTGCCCTGCAGTGGTGTGGAGATACTGCATGTGCTTGTGGCCTGCAGGATTGGAGGGAGCTGTGGTGGGTATCCCTGTAATCCTGCAATACTTGTCTTTGTAACACCCTGTAACATCAAATTTTGTGTATAAAAGCAAAGTTAATAGTCTTTAAGGATTATAACCAAATTTTTTTCACTCCTCTTGCTCCTTTTTCAATTAAGCCATCATAATTAGATAATGCTACTCAAGTTTAGAATGGTCCATTACTTGGCCATCCTGAAATCAAGTGACTCCTTTCAACTTTGGTACTGATAATCATTAAACTTAAATCTTGTCTGCAGGAGGCAAAAATCTGCATTTTTTAAACTCTTGAATCAGATGTTATAAAAGTTTCACATCTCTTTATAGTAGGAGTTCTTATTGAAAATTGAGCACTGCGGGGAAAGTGCAGATCGCAAGGCAATTCTGGGTAAGAAGGGCCACTTGACCGTTCATATTTAACACTTCCTGTCCCTTGTTAGTGGAAGAACTCGTGTTGAACCAGGAGTTGCTTATCTGTTAAGACAGCCTGATTTAATTACCTGGTGCTGTGTTCAAGCTCACATCTGGCCTTTTTCTTGGGTGCCAAAAATTGCTAGTTTTCTGGTCAAGGAACATGAGGAAGCTGTCTTTATTTGTGATTTTATGCATCACCTCAGCAGCAAAATTTAACCTTCCTCCTGAAATGAGGAATAATTTTTAAAATGAAACCTGGTCATCAATTGTGCCAACTACCTGAAATTGTTGTGTTAGCAAAATTCCTAGAGTGTGGAGTAAGCCCGAATGTCATTACCTCTCCTCTCATTTTTCCACCCCCCCCACCCCTCTCATTTCTTATGGGGATAGACCAGGATGTTTGTTGGTATTTCAATCTCCACAGTGTGCTTATAACTAAAAGTTGGCTAAGGACCAGCATTTTTATTAATGTGCCGTTTCCTACCTTGCTTACAATTAGTGGCAGTCACTTTGCCACCCCACACTCTTATTATCTGCTCTCTCAACTGACTCTGGTCATTTTTTTTAAATTGATGTTTTATTCTCTAGAAATGATAGGAAAACACTTGTAGAAGCAGCAACTACATTTAGGCCTATATTTCAGATTGGGCCCTGACCTCGTGACAAACCTCCAAGTAGGTCCCACTATGGCTAGTAGTTAACTTGCTTTTCAGAAAACGAATTCACCTTTTGTTCAACTCCAAGCTGGAAAATAGTGGCCCTTCTTCCCCCTTCAAAATTCCTAAAGTACTGACTGTACTGGAGTATGTCAGTGCAGAGCGTGTGCAGCATTGTGATGGGGTCTATGTGGTAAATGTTTTCGAAAATGCTCAAGGAAATATGACTCTACAACTCACTAGAATGTGTAGTTGTTTCTTAGTACAGGCCTTGTTCCTGCTACTTGTGAGAAATGTGTAATTCCTAGCTGCCTAGGTTTTTAGTGGCATGACTGCACTTTGTTCTTCACTTCAACTGTGTATCTGCAATAATTCTGCAGTTCAGAATTTTTTTGTCTTTTTTCTTTTGGTTATCCAACACCTGTTCTGTTTGTGAATAGCACCAACACACTCCATTTGGCAGAGCGGTCAGTCAGCAAAGGGCCCACTTAAGCATGCCCTTTGCCATAAAACCGTCTTCTATTCATGGTCGTATGTTACCACCTACACATTGCTTTGCTTTTCTTTTACACAATAACATCTTGTGGCACCTTTTGACAAAATCCTTCTGAATTCAAGTACAGCATGCCAGTGGGCTGTCCTTTATTCATGGCACGTCCTTCATTGTGAGAGGTTTTGAGTACAGGAGCAGGGATGTGTTGCAGTTGTACAGGGCCTTGGTGATGCTACACTTAAAATATTGTGCAGTTTTGGTGGTCTTCTCCTCCTCTGAGGAAGGATGCTCTTGCTCTTGAGTGCGGCAAAGGTTTAGCAGGCTGACTCCAGGGATGGCAGGTCTGAAGTACAAGGAGAGATTGACTGACTGTTTGTTTGTTTTTTGCCGGAGTTCAAATGAATGGCAGGGAAATCTCAAAGACTTATAAAATTCTAACAGGACTGGACAGGGTAGATGCAGGGAGGAGGTTCCAGATGGTGGGTGTGTCTAGAACCAGGGGTCACAGTATGAGGATTTGGGGTAGACCATTTAGGACAGAGCTGAGGAGACCATTCTTTGTCCAAAGTGTGGTGAACCTGGAGCGGTTAAAGTCCCATGTATGGAGGCTGATATTCTCTGCAATTTCTTTGGATTGGCCTTGCTGTGAAGATCATGTCTGCTGTGCCTTTCCACAGAGCAAATCTGCATTGAGACTGCAGTAGGAATTCTTCGGCCTTTGAGGGGAGACAATTGAGGGTTTTTGCATTGACCATCCCTGTGGCAGACGACAGAAAGACCTGTAGTTAATATAGTTGGTCACATTTCCCCTCTTGCAGATGAGATCATGAGATGTTGAAGTCACTGGGGTGCCCTCTTACTTCCAGATGAGGTTTTGTATTTGTATCGAGTGTTTCTCTACCATATTTCCAAGGTGATTCTGTCTGCACTGGTGGTCTTGTTGATCCTTTGTTATCAGACCTTTTCAGCCTTCCATTGGTCTAAGGTGTGCTGAGGTGGGGATTGCATGCTGTGGGATGTGGTTGAGTGCATCCATCATCAAGAATTGAGTTTTGGTTGAGGACTTCCTCTGGGTGCTCCTTCCAATGACTTCTGACTGCTTGTCTGACCTAGTGTCACTTTTTGTTCTTGGCAGTGTGAGTTTGGCCTTTGGGTACTTCGGGCATGGATGGTTTTGAGTGCACCAAAGAATCCAAGAGTTTTATAGCTGTCAGTGAGTTGCTGGATTTCTGTGCTCTTTTAACCTGCCATCTATTCCTTTGGGGGTTTTTTTGGAGCCCTGGTCCCTTCTTGCCTGCAGACCTTGCAGATCAGGAACCGCCCTCTTCATATCAGTCTTGATGACCCTTGGTAGAGAAATTTTGTGCTGCACGGGCAGGTTTTAAGCAGATCAGGCACTGTATATTAAATGTTTTTGTTTAACATCACCCAATTAGTTGGGTGGCACTAAACAAAAAAACAAAGAACGGTGGGGTCTGGACATGCAGAACAAAATCAGAAATTAAGTGCTAATATCCAGAGTGAGGGTGATTTGTCATGTATTTGTATGGCTGTAATGAAATATAGTTTGACCATGCCATGCTTTAGGCATTAAGCCAGGAAGGTTCCATTGGTCTTTACTATTTTTTTCTGTGCCTTTTCATGCCCGTCATGTGTTTTCTTTCCTTCCGGAAATCTGTATCTCTTCAAACTCTGATAATTAAAATCATGGGGAACCACCCCTTTGTCTTCCTTTGAACGTTGGCCAGTGACTGACCGAGATTGGAGTAGAATTCCTCTTGGCCTCATCCATTGTTTGAAGGGTTGGGTTATGTGTGCTGACCGATGTACTACTGAGTTAATGTGAGCTGAGCAGTCATGAGCCGTTATCCCAAATGTGTGTGGTGAAGTGATAAATTAGCTTGGTTTTAAAGGTGAAATTAACTTTTTAAAGGTGAAGTTGACACTTCCTCAGATTCTTCCTTCCAGGAGAAGATGTATCTGACATGTATGTTGTGCTGACCACCATCTGCCCACTGCCTTTTTAATCAGGACAGCAATGTCAATGTGATAACATCCAGGTTCCAGGGCTATAATAGTGATGTGGAGGTGCTGGTGTTGGACTAGGGTGGACAAGGTCAAAAGTCATCTGACACCAGTTATAGACAAAGTTTCTTTGAAATCACAAGCTTTTGAGGTGCTGCCCTTCGTCAAGTGAAGTGAAGAGATCCCCCAGGTACAGAATCTATAATTGGAGATCAAAAGATCATACAAGTGGAGTGTTGACATGCTGAATAATAGGTCTGTGCAGGTGATGAAGGGTATCAGGTGGTGTGAATAAAATGCCACCAGCTGAATGACAAAAGAAGGGGTGATTTATAATCCAATTAATTGAGGCAGAGAGATTATTACAAAAAAACTAAAAATAAGGTGCTAGAGAGGAACTAAATGACTAAAATAACATGATAGGTTTAAGAGTTGCATGACTAGGGTCTAATCAAAGTAACAAGTAATCCAAAACTTGCAAACTAAGGTAGAGAGATCGTAAATTACCATGGTGGTGGTGCCAAAAGACAGCAAGGAAGATCTTACAGATTCAGAACAGTGTGGTGGGTTTACATGTAGCATGATATGAACTTAAGATCTCGGTTGATGCTGTCTTCATGGGTATAGAACCTGGCTATCCATTTCTGCTCGGCGATTGTGTTGTTATCTCGAAGACCGCCTTGGAGGAAACTTGAAGATCAGAGGCTGAATGTCCTTGACCGTTGAAGTGTCCCCTGACAGGGAGGGAACATTCCTGTCTGGCGATTTGTTGTGCGGTGTCCATTCATATGTTATCTGAGCATCTGCATGGTCTTGCCAATATACTGTGCCTTGGGGCATTCTTGCCTGCAACATTTGAGGTAGACCATGTTGGCGTCATGAGTATCCGCCTTGTACATGGTGTATAGGATGGGCCGAAGAGCTAAAAGTTAATGATACTGGACAGCTGTATGAGAAAATAGATTGTATAGGATGGGCTGAAGGGCTAAAATTGTTGATACTTGACAAGCTGCATGACCTTTGAGTCCTGTGAACATTCCTGTACAGGCTGAAGACAGCACCAGCAGCCTGATCTCTCTTGTTTCTGTAGCTGTGTCTTCTGTATTAGACAGTTTTGTCTGCGATACTTATTTTCTTTGCTGGATGTTAAGCATAAGATACGGAGGGGGTTTCACTCTGGCTCGGAACCACTTTGCTTGTTTTTTCCTTTCTCTCCCATTTCTTATTACCACTGATTTGTTTATTAAGTCATAAACATGCATATTTAAGCAAATTGCTGTCGTTGAGCCTTCTCTTAGTTATATCTACCCGAATCTGAAAAGAACTCCTTGAATACGTGCTGAATCCAAGATGTGTGGTAGGTGGTGTTCCCAGTTGTGATGGCAGTATCTGTTTGTGATCTGGCATGTCTTGCACAGGTTGCAATGACCAGGGTTGTGTGGTGTTGTGATTGATGTCCTGAAGGCTGAGTAGTTTGCAGCAAACTAGTGGTCTGTTTAAGGTTTGAAGGTGAGAAGTGGAGGCATAAGGATGATCTTGGTGAGATGCTCATGGTCGTCGATGGTGTGTTGGAGGCTGTGAAGAACGTGGCATAGTTTCCCCACTCTGGGGAGTCTGTGCCTGGGTGCTCTCTCACTTCACCTTTCAAAGGGGCAGCGCTTTGAAAGCTTGTGATTACGGATAAATCTGTTGGACTTTAACTTGGTTCACGTGACTTTTGACCTATAATACAGTGAGACATTCAGGACTTTGATGCTGGGCATGTCCAGGAGGGTCCTGATGTTGTAGGGATAGCCATGATGCTTGGAGACCAGGCTGTGCTGCATGGGCCGACACATCTCTCCCCTCCCCGCCTTCAAGCTATTGCTGCCACCAGCAACATTCTCGTAGACTACAGGGGGTGGTATCAGAATGGGGAGGATGCTCGATATCTGACAATCATGCAAGATTAGCAAGCACACTTGCAGCATCTACTGCGGCAGCAATATACTTGACAAATGGTGTCAGATCTGCCGTGCTACTTTTTTTATTGGTTCTTTGTCACACTCCAAGTTCTGGACCTGCCCTCCCTTGCTGTTTTCAAGCTGTCTAGCTCCATCTTTGTTTCTCACTCCTCCAATGTAAGGAGACTATCATCTGTTTATACATCAGGTGCTTGCTTTCCCCATACATTTTTCACTGCCTATGCTCACTGTATACTGCTCCTGGCCACTTTGCTATCATTTCCCCCATTGTGTGTGTTGCGATAGCAATCATTGAGGTCAGGGCATCGAGGACAACTCCTTACTCATCTCAAAATACTGCCAGAGGATCTTTACATTCACCTGATGGGACATGTGGTACCTTGGCTTAATGTCTTCCCCGAAGTAGTTACCTTCTGACAGTGCAGCACTCCCTCAGTACAGCTTTGTATTGTTGTAGATGAGAGTTAAAATATCTAGTGTGGGACCTAATCCACTTGAAAGGGCCACTGAGTAAGGTGGGAATGAACAAGAATGATTTGCAACAAAAACAGAAACTGCTGGAAAAGCTCAGGTCTGGCAGCATCTGTGGGAGAAAGTTAATGTTTCAGGTTGAGTGACTCTTCATCAGAAATGATGGTAGCTCTGAGAATGTCTGTATATGCAGAAGATAGGGTAGGGGGAGGGGTTAAGGAGTAAACCATAAGTGGGGATAAAAATCAGAAGAACAGATGGACAGACAAAGGAGTGGATAATGATCTGACATGGGGATGATGGGGGGGCAGTGAATAGATGTCGCTGGAGACTTAGCGGCTAACAGCAGGTAGCCTGTAATAGACTGAGATAACAAGTGGTTTGCGACTCTTCTCCCTGGATTAGGAATGCCTTTAGGCATTGTGTTCTGAAAACCATGTAGACCTTAATGCAACTACAAACCGCTACAAATGTTTCTGTATCTCTTGGATTGAGCATTCTGGAACTATCCTAAGTTTCTGATTTTTCTTAATGACTCCTGTATTTAAGGCAGAGCGAGTTGTATTCTGTAAGATTTAGTGCTAATCAATGTAACTGGCCAACAGCTAATAGATAATATTTAATGTAGTTTTGCTTCCTCTGGTTTGTGTGGGGTTCTTTCTGTTCTCATTTGTGCATATTTGTCATTTTATCTAGTGAGTTAGAGCAGAGCCTCGGCCCTGTTTTGTACCTTGCCTGACATTTGAATGCATTATTTACCCTCACTTAGCTTCGTTTTAAAATGATAGGCCTGTGACCTTTGGGATAGAGCCAAGATGTGGGCATTTGTTTTACCCCACTATTTGCCCTGAATGTGAAGCTAGTGGCAACAAAGGGCATATTCGCACTGCTGCTGAACTTTAATCTTTGTAGTTGAGCAAGTCGCTGATTTGCACGTAACACTTAAGATTGAAGCATCCTCTGATCCATTGTTGAATCTGGGGCAACAGCATGAATCAGTTTAGTAATTCAGACTGTCAGATTACAGATGTCTAGAATCACTAAGTTGCACAAAATGCCGACTGTGATAATTGTTTCCTGGTATCCTTGGGCTGCAATCTTTTAAGCAACTTGATTTATGTAAATTGGTGCCAAATAAGCAGTTCTTGTAAAAACGAACTTTTATCTTTTGAGCATTTGTGCTTGGATTAAGGACATGCATCCTCACTGCCAGCACACATTCAAATCGTGAGGCTGTGCATAAATGATTTCAAACTTTAATAAAACTGTTCTTTAGAATTTGAAAAGCATTCATTTTAAATTGGTTTTTAGAAATTACTTTGTAGGTTTAATGGTTTATTGTTTTGAACTAATAAATACATATTGATCAAACTGTTTTTGTTTGCCTTCCCTCCAATCTCCTCAGTTACTGTCTTGGTTTCTTTGGGTTTTTCATTCCATGGGATGTGGATGTTGCTGAATTTATTGTCTTTAATTGCTTTTTGAAAAGGTGGTCATAAGCTGCTGCCATGAATTACTGTGATCCATTTAATAAATGCACCATTGCACTGTTGGAGGATTTTTCAGATTTTGGCAATAGTTTGGATTTTTGCTACCAAAATAAATCTCGTGTTGGGAAATTTCCTGACTTGGCAAATCCTCCTTAACTTATTATCACATTTTTGCAGTGGGTAGTGATCAAGTCGGGTATGCCACCTCTGGGGGCATTTTAAAATTTGGGAAAATGCCGAGGCATGTTAGTTTAGGCCTGCTTGGTTCTAAGTAATTTTATGAAAAGCTGTTAGACTCTAGTGTACATCATCCAGCTGCCCCAATGGGGCAAAGGTGCAGAATGTCTGACTTTTTTTGCGCCTAGGATAACGGCGGGTGAAATATTGCTTTTTGTCTCTCGACTTTTGTGCAGTGGTTTGCTGTAATTTAAAGAAGCTGCATGGGGCCCTTTATTTTTTTGTGGGACTAATGAAATTAGTTTTCGCTTTGCTTTTTTATTATCAAACCAGTTTTAATCTTTATGGTTTTAGTCTTCCAGATGATTACAAGTGTGGGAAAGCTCTGGGACCAGTTGAATCGCTCCAGGAACACCCAGCTGATCCAGATAAGATCCTGATTGGCTACAGCAGAGGCCTAGTGATACTGTGGGGCCAGGCAACACGCTCCGTGGAGAATCTGTTTCTAGGCAACCAGGTACCTATATGAGAGGCCCCATGAGATAATCTGCTCTTGTATTTGATTTTTGGGCTATTTGCACGGTTGAAGAGTTGGGTTCAACACCATCTCCATTACGACTTACCTTTTGATCCATTCCCAAATCTCAGTTCCAATCTCCCCTGGAAATTTTGCCCCAGTAGGGCAATCTGCATACGTGGACAATGAGGTCAAGACACATGGAATGTATATCAACTGTTAGCACAGATTATCAGTAACTGACTTCAGGAAGACTGTATTTGCAGGAGGCCATCTTGATATCCATCTTTGCAACCAACCATCACCTGATTTACTAATTTAGTAAGTTAGTAATTACTAATTTAGCAAAACTGGCTAATACCTCAGCTATAATCTGGAATTGGTACTATATGCTTCCTAAATCCCAACATAAACGCTTATTTGCAACATAAACAATAATAAAGACTGCAGAGGAGAATCTTTATTGGCCAATGGTCTGAAAAGCAAATGGTAGAATTTGACAGCTTCTCAGTCCAGCTGTTATTTTTGTAGAGTCAGAGTTGTACAGATCTTTTGGTCCAATTGTCCATGCTGATCAGATACCCTGGATAATCCCACTTGCCAGCATTTAGCCAATATCGCTCTAAACCTTTCCTATTCATATACTCATCCAGATGCCTTTTTAAATTTTGTAATTGTACCAGTCTCCATTTTCCTCTAGTAGCTCATTCCATACACGCACCACCGTGTACATGAAAAATTTGCCCCTAAGGCCCCTTTTTAATTCTTTCCCCTCTCATCTTAAACCTATGCCCCCTAGTTTTGGACTCCCCCACCCTGGGGAAAATTTTAATTGGCTGTTCACCCTATCCATTCCCCTCATGATTTTATAAACCTCTACGGGGTCACCCCTCTGCTCCTGACGCTCCACAGAAAACAGCCCCAGCCTATTCAGCCTCTCCTTTATAGCTCAAGCCCTCTAATCCTGGCACCACCCTTTTGTACATCTTTTCTGAACCCACTCAAGTTTTGCAACATCCTTCCTGTAGTCGGAGGACCCAGAATTGAACCCAGTTTTCCAGTAGTGGCCTAACCAACGCCCCATACAGCTGCAACATGACCTCCCAACTGGCATACTCGATGCACTGGCCAGTTAAGGGAAAGTGATGGCCTAGTGGTATTATTGCTGGATTGTTAATCCAGGGACCCAGATAATGTTCTGGGGACCTGGGTTTGAATCTTACTACAGATGGTGGCATTTGAATTCAATAAATATCTGGAACGAAGAGTCTAATGATGACCGTGAATCCATTGTCGATTGTCAGGAAAAACCCATCTGATTCACTAATGTCCTTTTAGGGAAGGAAACTCATCCTTACCTGGTTTGGCCTACACGCGATTCCAGACCCATAGCAATGTGGCTGACTTTTAACTGCCCTCTGGGCAATTAGGGATAGGCAATAAATGCTGCCTAGCCAGTGACGCCCTCATCCCATGAATGTGTTAAAGAATAAAGACCAGCATACCAAACGCTGCCTTCACTATCCTGTCTACCTGTGACTCTGCTTTCAAGGAACTATGAACCTGCACTCCAACGTCTTTGTTCAGCAACATGCCCCAGGACCTTGTCATTAAGTGTATAAGTCCTGCCCTGATTTGCCTTAGCAAAGTGTAGCACCTCACATTTTTTAAAATTAAACTCCACCTACCACTCCTTGGCTCATTGGTCCATCTGATCAAGGTTCTGTTGTACTGATGTGAAATTGTTACAGACAGCCAAAGACTGATGGAATATCTTCTGGGCAAACTTAATTTTAGATGAAAATTGAGCTGGTTCCTAAGCTTTGGAAAATGATCACAGTTCATCTTCTCGGGGTTTACCAGGTGGTCAGCATACTGCAACACAAACTTTAGGTTCTGAATTAATTCAACTAAAGAAGAGGGAGACTTGCAGACTTAATATAAGGTTTCTTCTTTCCCCCTAGCTTTTTGAAACCAAGACGAGAAAGGGCTGCTGGGCAGCCATCAGCACAGGGTCCCATGGTCCAGTTTTTTGGCAATTAAGTGGGGGAGGAACCCTTCTCATCTCCCTAAAAGCTTGCTTGGTGGTTGTTTCCAAAGTCATTTTACTTCTGTAATTACTATGGATTCATAGTCGATATTAAGCTGTTGACCTCACCTCTTCAAGAAACCTTGTTCATTCTAACTTGGTGGAATATGTCTAAATAGCTCAATATCTTCCTTTTTTCTTCATATATAACTCTATAGATGTATATTCCCAGCAGCCTATGCTCTTCAATACTTACTGATTTTAAATTGTCCCAGTCCAACAAAGCCTTGATTTTTTTTCTTTAAGAAAAGTGTTACTTCCTCACTACTTTTTTCAAATCCCTCCATGATCTGTGTCTCTTGAACAATGCTCCTGACTTTCACAATATGTCTCCAACTGTGGCTACTTAATTTACTTGTACGTCTTTCTGTCCTAGACTCTGGAATTCCCTTCCTAAAATTGCTTTGCCTTTGTTTCTTCAAGACTCCTTGAAAGCTACATATTTGGAAGGTTGTTTTTGTTCAAGTCCTACTCTGGTCAGCATTGTTAACCTTTTTCCAGTACAGTACTGTTCTGACCTGAATGGGAAAGTTTCTTCCAATTTGCTTTTGATTTTCTGCCTCTTTTGCTTGTTCATATGGTCTGTTTCCAACTCTTGACTTCCTTAACTTTCCTCTGTCTACACACCCTCAGTTTATCTTTTTTGATTGCTCCCACCCCCTGCCTATTTCCTGTGAGGACTGTCTAATTCCGTCCACCTTTTCCATTGTATATAATTGTTTCTAAATCTTTGCTTCTTTGGCAGGTTCTTGGTGACTTTATTAAGCAACTGTTTGCCTTTTGGGACGAGTGCCCTCAACTGCTGCTACCAGCTGTCGGGCATGACTTCCAATCTCAGCAAGCTCAATCTATTCTGACACTTGCCACCTCCTATGCTAGTGCTTCAGCTGTATTTTTTTCCCACTCACTCCAAACAAGGATCTGACTTCCCACCACCATTGTCAGGCTTCTCGATGTCCATCCTATTTCCTGTATTGTCCCCTCATACTTTCTCTCCCTCTCCAAACCGCAATCGTTTGGTGTAGGAAGCAAGGACAAAATGTTCAAAGGATCATCCTTTCTATTTCCGACAATGCAAAACTCTTCTCAAAACATTGAAAGCATTGGGAAAGGGCTATTCCTTCTATAGCTCTGAACATTCTTCCAAGATGCTCTCTTCCCTTCCTGTGCAGAGAATGCATTCTCTGCCTCCTCACCTCTCGCTCCACTATTTTAAACCTCGAGCATTCCTTTCATTGATTTTTGCTTGTACGTTTGGTTTGGCATGATGTTTGCTGATCATGATCGACTCTCCTCTACCTCTTGCAGAGATCAAATGATAGTTGAGTGATCACATTTTGCTGAACTGTAGTGTTCAGCAAAATAGCAAGTCTGTGCTCTCCTTGCTGTTTAAGTTGCACAACACACTCCCACTTTTTGAGTTCTTTCTGTATTCAAATTAAGCTCAGTAAGACATTAAGGAACAGCATATCATCCTTTTGGATTCTTAACTCCATGCTAACTTCAGTGGCTTAAGTAACTACTTCTCCCATTTTTTTCTAGATAGCAAATGTAGTGGTTCTGTTGCCTTCTAAAGTTTCTCAATCACCAACTTTTAGAATTGTATTTACTGCACAGGCATTCAGTCCAAATCAGTGGCAGGGTTTATGTTCATGAACTTGCATTCCTTTTCTGCCTTGTTTGTCTGGCACTTCAATGTATTTTGTTTTTCACCTCAACTCTGTAGTAGCTCATTGAGGTATATCAGGAGTGTAAATTGCTGTCCTTGCCCATATTGTTAGTAATATAGCCCAACTGGTGACTTGCATATCTTACTGAAGCCTATTAGATTTTGGACAGTAAAATTCCGTCTATGGCAACTGATTCTGTTGCCTTACAGTATCACATCTATTGTTCAAGGAGAAGAAAATCACAAATGTACAAGCGTTTTCAAAGACTATAAACTTGGTCAGCCATAAGGCCCAAGCTGGAATTGTCCCTTTCAAATGTTGATCACTTTCTAATTGAAAATTGGAAAGGTTTCTTCTTAAAGCAGCATGGATTAAGAATGCATTTGTTTCTACAGCCTATCTGCCATGTCATCAAACTCTCGAGCCAGTTTAATCTCCTTTCTCTGTTTGCCAATCCCCCTAATCCTGGAGGCTCCAGGATATCAAGATTCCCAGATACCCAAACTTTGCATGTGCAACCTTGAAGTATAATTAGGACACAAAGGAAAATGACCGGGTGTTGTTTTAGAAAAGACAGGTTCAGTGGGTGTGTGGCATGGTTTTACAGTACCTTTGCCAAGAGTCATGTTTTCCACTATTGATTTAAATGCCTCAGTGAGACCAGTAGTTGCAGTGCTGGACAATGCATGGTGTTGGTTAATGACTGAGGATTGTTATCCTGTAGCAGCTCGAGAGCATAAGCTGGGAGAGGAGCAGCAGGACATTTGTTAGCTCTCACAGTGATGGAAGCTACATGGTGTGGCCAATCAACGGTTCAAGGTGCAAGACCCAACCCCTCACCTCTTCTGTACCTTACGGTGAGTACATCAGGACAAGGTACAAGCCACGTTCAATTTTACATTTTATCAAAATCCAGTTTATGGTTAAAGAGGGTTAATTGGTTTAAATCTATTTGTCTTGCTTGTCTTGGATTAGAAACAATTGCGGAGGACTGTAATTCTGACTTGAACAAATAAGAACGTGGCAATGACATTCAAGTCCTGCATTCAAGAATGAATAAATAAAAAATGTGAACTGAATTAGAGATAAACTGAATTAGGTTCTCTTTAGTTTGTGTGGGAGGAGGTTATGAAAGCTTTGAATCCATTTCCCACTGAAAAAGCTGGGGATTACGGCCACTGCAGCTGGTTCTTGTCTACACATGAATGGCTGTCTTAGACAAACGAGCTTTTACAGTAGAGGGTTGCTGGGGGAGGCAGAAGATTGACTAAAGGACATGACTTCTTGGAAGTAACGTGACTTGGTGTCCTGCAGAGATTCACATCCACTTGGCAATTCTCTTTTTAAGGCCCTTCAGGCTCAAAATTTGTTTGAAATTGCAAAACCTGATAACACTTCATTGTAGTGGCTGCTTCCTGCTGCTTCCACAACTATCTTATTTTTCCTGAAAAATGTGGCTGTGTTTTTCTACAATGTTCAGACTTGCTGATTTGCTTATTTTGTAGTTTGAATGTTCCTTCAGCTTTTCTGCATAGCTCGCTTTTCAGATTTGAAAACATCAGCGCAGTTCCATGTTTGAAAGTTGCACTGGCATTTGATCAAGATTTGTTTGCAGGAAGGAGTGTGCGTATATTGAGGTGGAAGTGTTTTTGGTGGCTGAGTGCCTGTGGAAGGTGTTGAAATGTTGTGTCCTCATCAGTTGGATTGTGCAGCTATAGCACAGATGTGGGCCACAGGGGAACAATGGTATTTCCTCCAGCTTTCCTGGACAAGTTTCAGCTTTGGGAATGCCTCAAAATGGTTTTATTGCATATGCGTGTTGTTCTCTGTTCTGCTATTATAGGGTTCCCACTGGATCATTATCTTTTAAAGGAATGAGTTTCTGCCTGTTTGCAAGAAATACAGGAAATCATTATTCCTTGTCATTTTTCTATTCCATGAGGATCAAAATTTTTATTGGTCAGTTGAATAAATTTGTATTTCTGCACTCCCCCCACCATTATCTCTAACCTGAAATAGATGACTCTGCAATAATGCTGATAACTGCTGTTGTTCCTTTTTTATTTTCCCAAATCTTCAGTATATAACTTTTGGACTCTGGGAAGCAAAATAAGTGACCTTTCTGAATGTGGTTGTCTTTTCCTTTTTTAAGATGGTCTCACTTAAATCCAATTAATACTGCCTAATGATGCTTCCTACTTTTCATTCTTGCCCTTCCTTTTTTGCCTGGGATTTGGGACTGTTTCTTATTAAAAACTAACAAAGAGTGATACCCTGTCATTGCAGCTGTGTCTAACCTCATTGTGGGTGGGCTGCACAGCCTGTAACTGAAATCAACCTGAGCTAAGTGCTGAGCAGTCTCTGGTTTCTTATTCGCTCCAGCTGATTCCACGGGAAGGGGTAAATGCTGGGTTAGGAAGTCAGTGAATTAAAGTATCTTTTGACACCAGATACTTTCCCCTCTCTTTAATTCTGAGAACTTCAAAATTACTCTTTCAGGAATTTTGTCACACTGATTTCTTTACAAAATCACCAAAGTGTTAATGTCTTAATATGTTTTCTTAGTGAATAAATTGTTTCTTTCAGGTCCATTCCCTTGCAAAGCTATCAACAAAATACTTTGGAGAACATCAGAAAGTGGGTAAGTATATTTTTGACTTAAAGCCAAAGCACTAACAAGTGACTTTTCTGTGCTCTTTAACTTGCTGTTCTAAAGACTGAAAATAGAATTAACATGTACCTTACTGTGTGGCACTGTGCCAGCATAGGTGTTTTCTTTGGAAAATCTCATGCTTATGCTGACCTGTTCTTTTTCTCTAACCCTACGGGGGAATTTATTCAGCTGCTTGTGCTGCTCTCTGATGCCGTGGATGCTACTTGTGGTTGTCTTTTTTTTTGGCATGAGGCCAGGCGATTCTTCCAGTAGGTCATCCCAACCTAGGGCAGAAGTATTTTGCTCTTGGACATGTTTGAAGGCTGGAAATGCATGCAGTTAAGCAGAGTGGTGTCATAGCCAGGCCCTGCTGCCATACTTCCACTAGGAATGTCCATGGTCAGTCCTCCTGTTCTGCCACCAATCCAGGCCCTTAAATGGCCATTTGAGCACTACTTGTAGTGGTCAACTTGTGTGATCCACTTGTGTTGTGGGGAGGCAGTGGTTATTGGTCTAAGGCATTATTTGTTCAAAGGAATGGACATCGGGCAGCCTGCTGGGGCTGTCTCCTGTTCAAGAATGCAATCCCTCTTCTAAAATTAATCCATTATTTTAGCCCTGGGTCTCCGCAGTTCTAGAACACTGGCATTGCTCTTCTGGCAGCAGCCATGGATTGGTTGGCAGAGATAATAGGTACTGCAGATGCTGGAGAATCCGAGATAACAAGGTGTGGAGCTGGATGAACACAGCAGGCTGAGCAGGAAAGCTTGACGTTTTGGGTCTAGGCCCGAAACGTCAAACTTTCCAGCTCCTATGATGCTTCTTGGCCTGCTGTGTTCATCCAGCTCCACACCCCGTTATCATGGATTGGTTGGCAGCTCTCTGCTACACAGGACTTTTGCCCCCAGGGTCTCCATTCCAGCTGAAGGCCTGAAAGTGATCTCACCACAGCCTGATTGGTACGTGAATCAACTGACCTTTCCCAGTGGAGCTACCACATGTTTTTTTGAAGTTCTCCAATTGGCTGCTGAGCCCCCTGCTGATTTGAGATTCCATCTGATGTCTGCCTTTGCCCACTTCAGTAGGAAAAACAGAAAAACACTATTACCATTTTAAATGGGAGAGATTACAGAACTCTTTTTGAGAGATTGGGATGTCCTGATACACACAATACCCAAAATTAGTTTACAGGTATAGTAGGTGATTTAGGAAGTCAAATAAGATGACTTCATTGCAAGGGCAGTATACAAGTAGAGAAGTTTTACTACAGCTATACAGAGACTTTATACGCAAAATTCCAGATGTGGTCTTCAGTTTTGCACTGCCAGATTGAAAAAGGATGTAATTGCATTAAAGTTCAGAAGTTTTAATCAATTCCTTGGGATGAAGGCTTACTTTGAGTAAAGGTTGACCAGTTGGCCCTGTTTAGAAGAATGAGAAATGGTATTGAAACAAGATGCTGAGGATTCTCGATAGGGTGGGTACTTGGAGAATGCTCCCTCTTGTGGTTGTGATTCAAACTGGGGCAACACAATTTAAGAAGCACTCTTCCCCTTTAAGATGTAAATGAGGAGTATAGCTGAGACCACAACAGGAAACTATTATTGAATGGCGCAGCAGGCTTAAAGGGTCATCTGGCATCCTCCTCCCAGGCCCCATGTTCTTTTACCTAAAATAACCTGTGCTAAGGCATGCTTTGACTGACACTTGCCCTTCATAGTCCAAGTATCATTAAGGAGGTTGCAGAGGGTATCATGATTTGGCCTTGTTCTATGCTGTGCCTAACAGATGGGAGACTTGAGTGGATTATTATAAATGGTGCTTGTGCTTGGGAGATGCCCTATGCCATCCTTGGATTTTAATTATTTTGTATTTGCTTTTCCTCTAGGAGCCCTTTTGTAATCTTTAGTGGTGGGATGCCAAGAGCCAGCTATGGAGACAGGCATTGTATCACCATTATGCAGGGCAAGGTCCAAGTAACATTGGACTTCACCTCACGAGTGATAGACTTCTTCACTGTGCATAACATTGACCCTGAACAAGGTAATGGTCTCTTTCTTTCTTAGGTGTAGTTTGAGACTCGAAGCCTGTATATTAGGCAGGAGAGAGCTGAGCTAGTCCTGGGTTCTGTTGCACTGTGTGAAGGAGTTGGACTCTTCAGGTGCTTTGGATTGTTGTTATTACGGGGTGAAATTTTGACCTGTGCATCTCTGCAGTTTGCAGTGAGGCATATATGATTGGAAAGCTGATTCCCATTAGTGAGGGGGAGTGCTTCCCAGTTAAACATGATTTCCAACATTGTGTTGGAATGAAATTAGTAAGGTAATGGAAATTTGGTGTGAGTGGGAGGCAGATTTGAAACTGAGGCTAAAATACAATGTTGTTTCAATGTCTGGGCTGGGAGACCGGCATCCTCAATTGAGAGGAACTGTGTATTTTTGTACAAACTGGTTTGTTTTCCACTTGTCATTCTCTGTTAAGGCAGTTTGTCTTCCAGAGTATTTAATAAAGAACCTGTAATTGGTCAAAACTGGTAATTGTTAAAGTTGTAATTTAATGTGTTTTTGGGTTGAGAGGTACACTTTTTGGTCAGAAAACTGGTAGCAAAATGTTAGTGATTTGCTGCCTTTTACGCATTTCCAACTGATGCAAATAGTGATTTGACTTTGTTTGCCTTGTACAGAGTATGACAACCCCACAGTCGTCCTAGTGCTGGTGGAGGAAGAACTGGTGGCGGTGGACCTACACACTGCAGGTTGGCCTACTGTTACTCCACCTTATCTGGCACCACTTCACTCCTCTGCCATCACATGTTCCTATCATATTTCCAATATCCCAGTCAAACTTTGGGAGAGACTCATCTGTGCAGGAAAGCAGCAGAGCCCTCAGCATTCAACAGTGGTGAGTAACAACCAAAAAAGATTGGGGATGATGCATGGACTTCTTCTAAACCAGCTGATATTGTTACTGTAATATCTTTATGCTAAGATCATTTGAGCTCTCTATACACAGTCCAACTTATGGAAGCCAGTGTGTTTTTACTCAAATTAAATTACTTAATGCCACCTAGATGTAGCCATGATAGACTTCTTCCAAGTTTGCTGGGGCCACTAGAAGATTTAGACCCTTGATACTAGGCTGATTGAAGTCTGGCAGTTTTGTAGTAATTTTGCTTTAGTCTATTCTTTTGAGTCCAAGCACCAAAGGAAAAACCACCAGGAGCTGGTCCACCAATACTGCGCCAAGACACGATGCCTTTCTAAATTGAAAGCCTTTGTCTCTTCGCGGTCTGTATTCCCTATTCATATCTGTTGCGATACTACTTAAAAGTATCTATTGTGTCTGCCTCCTCCATGACCTCTGGCAGTGCATTCCAGGCACTTACCACCTGTGTGCAAAGAAAATGCCTCTTGACACTCCTTTTTAAACAATCCTTATTTACCTTTAAAGCTACATCCCCTATTGACATTTCTATACTGGGAAAAAGACTCCGGCTATCCATGCCTCATAATTTTCTAAGCTTCTATCGGGACACCCCTCATCCATCTGACTTTCAAGTGAAAAACAAACCAAGCTTGTTTAGTGTCTCCTGATTGCTAATACCCATGAAACCAGGCAAAGTCCTGAAACATTTTCTGAACCCTCTCCAAAGCTTCCATATCCTTCTGGTAGTGTGGTGACCAAAACAGTACGCAATATTCCATATATGGCCTAACCGAAATTTCTATCTAGCTGCAGTAACTCTCCAATTTTTAATGTCTGCCCCACCGATGTAGGCAAAAAGGCCATATGCTTTTTGACCACCTTGTATGCTTGTGTTGCCACTTTCAAGGAGCTGTGGGCCTGTACACCTAGATCTCTCTGTCTAGCGATGGTACGAAGGATTCTGCCATTTATTGTATACTGCCGTCCTGCATTAGATCCAGCCTATCTATATCCTGCTGTGTCCTCTGGCAATCCTCCTCACTATTTGCAGTTCCTCCAATCTTTGTCATCTGCAGATTTACTAATTCAGCCACCTGTGGAACACCAACTGTCTCGGATCTCCAGTCTGAAAAACTCACTCTTCCACTGCTGCAGAACCTTCTATGAGTAAACCAGTTCTATATCGATCTTACCAGCTCACCATGGATCTCTTGACTTCATCTGTGTCAGCCTGCCAATTGGAACCTTCTCAACTGTGACAAGGGAATACAAAGATTACATACAAGACCCCAGCAATTTCTTCCCTTCTACCTCAGCATTCAGGGATGGATCCCGTCAGCCCTTGGGGTCTTGTCTCCCTTAATACTTCGCTAAATGCCCAACACCACTACCTGTTTTACATTGACCTACTGTAGAATTTCAACAAGCCCGTCCTGAGATTCACCATTCGCTGTGTCCTTCTTTGTGAATAACAATGCAATGTATTCATTAAGAGCCTCAACTACATCCTCCAGATTGGCGCACACATTGCTTACTTTGACCTTGAGTGGGCTTACTCTTTGCCAAGCTACCCTCTTGCTCCTTTTGTATGTCAGATTCTCAGATGTACAACATGGAAACGGACCCTTTAGTCCAACTTGTCCATGCCAACAAGATATCCTAATAATTCGAGTCCCATTTGCCAGCATTTGGACCATATCCCTTTAAACCCTTCCTATTTATGTACCCATTTGAATGCCTTTTAAATGATGTACCAGCTTCCTCCACTTCCTGTAGCAGCTCAGTCCATACACACACTCACCATGAAAAAGTTGCCCCTTTTAGGTCCCTTTTTAAATCTTCCCCTCTCTCCTCAAACCTATGCCGTCTAGTTTTGGACTGTTTGCTCGCCACTTCACCCCCACCCAGGGAAAAGATCTGTTCACCTTCTCCTATAGCTCAAACCCTCCAATGCTGGCAACGTCCTTTGTGCATCTTTTCTGAGCCCACTCAAGTTTTGCAACATCTCTCCTGTAGTAGGGAGACCCAGAATTGAACACAGTATTCTAAAAGCAGCATAATCAATGTCCTGTACAGCCATAATATGACCTCCCAACTCCTGCATTCATACACTGACCAGTAAAGGCAAGTATACTAAACACCGTTTTTGCTCTGCTATCTACCTGTGACTCCACTTTAAGGAAGTATGAACCTGCACCCCAAGGTCTCCATTCAGCAGCACTCCCCAGGACCTTGTCATTAAGTGTATAAGTCCTGTCCTGATTTGCCTTAGCAAAATGCAGCACCTCCCACTTATCGAAACTAAACACCATCTGCCACTCCTCTGCCCACTGGCCTATCGTGATCAAGATCCCATTGTACTCAGGTAATCAGTACACCTCCAATTTTGGTGTCTTTTGCAAACTCACTAACCATACCTCCTACGTTGACATCCAAATCATTCTATAAATGGCAAAAAGCAGTGGACCCAGCTCAGATCCTTGTGGCACATTGGTCACTAGCCTCCAGTCTGAAAAGCAACCCTCCACCACCACCTCTTTTCTACCTTCAGGCCAATTCTGTATCCAAATGGGTAGTTCTCCCTGTATTCTGTGATTTCACCTTGCTAACCAGTCTACAGTGAGGAACCTTGTCAAATGCCTTGCTGAAGTCCAGACAGATCATGTCCACCACTCTGCCCTTATCAATCCTCTTCAACCTTTCTTCCAAAAATTCAATCAAGTTAGTGAGACACTATTTCCCACGCACAAAGCCATGTTGGCTATGCAAAATTGGCCCTTGCCTTTCCAAATTCCTCCCAACAGCTTGCCCACCACCAATGTCGGACTCGCCAGTCTAGTTTCCTGGCTTTTCTGACCATCCTACTTAAATAATGGCACCACGCTAGCCAACGTAACCACAGTAGAGGTGCTGGAAGACTATCTGATACAAATGTCAGCAAGGGGCCCAACAATATTTCCCGTACGGTCCTAGGGTACACCTGATCAGGTCCCAGGGATTTATGCACTTTAAGCCGTCCAACCGCACCATCTCTGTAATACGAATGTTTTTCAAGATGTTGCTATTTATTTCCTCATGTTCTAAATTTTCAATATCCTTTTCTACAGTAAACACTGCAAAACATTCACTTTAGTATCTCCCCAATCTATGCAACTCCACACGTAGGCAGCCTTGCTGATCTCTAAGGGGCCATATTCTCTCCCTAGTTGCCCTTTCCTCAATATATTTAAAATCCTTTTGGATTCTCCCTAACCCAATTTTGCCACAGCCATCTTGTTTCCTTTTTTTTTTGCCCTCCTGATCTTATAAAATGCCTTGGGATTTTCTTTAATCCTGTTTGTCAAAGACATTTCATGGCCCCTTTTTAGTCCTCCTAATTCTGTTTATTTTCTGCTAGCTTTGTATTCTTCAAGGGGTCTTGTCTGTCCTCAGTTTTCTAGACATCACATGTGCCTCTCTTTGACTAAGCTTTCAATTTCTCTTGTCATCCAAGGCTCCTGGATTTTGCCAGCCTTATCCTTCATTTTTCAGAGGAACGTGCTGGTCCTGAACTTGAATCGAGGCTTTTTTTTTGGGGAAGATTCCCACACGTCAGATGGGGAATTGCCCCCAAACAGCCACTCCCAATCTGCATTCCCCAGTGCCCAAAACAGGATTTAAAGATAGTAGGAACTGCAGATGCTGGAGAATCTGAGATAACAAGGTGTAGAGCTGGATGAACACAGCAGGCCAAGCAGCATCAGAGGAGCTGGAAGGCTGACATTTTGGGCCTAGACCCTTTATTTCTAAAGAAGGGTCTAGGCCCGAAACATCAGCCTTCCTGCTCTGCTTGGCCTGCTGTGTTCATCCGGCTCTACATGTTATCACAGGATTTAGATATTTGTTTTGCTTTTATATTAGCTGCTTTCCTTTAAACCTGCAAAAATCTGAAGTCTGCCTTGTGTTCAATCACAATTGATTTGAATAAGATGCTTTCCATCTTTAACTGGTGAATTTTGAAATGTCACTTTTATCTACCATCAGTTCCTTGCATATTTGGTAACCTTTTTATGCTAATTTGTTGTTTAGGAGTGGCCAATTAATGGTGGGAAGAATCTAGCTCCAGAGCCCCTCCATAACGAACTACTTTTAACTGGGTAAGGGATTTTTCATGCTGGTTGCATTTCATACACCTATGATGATTTGTGATGAAAATCCTTTAAATTTAGCAAACTATTGTATTTTCAGTTTTACTTGGTTTACTCCTGTCTCTCCTGCTCCTACCTTGTAATTTTTTTCTTTTCTCTCCCCAGCCTTCCTGCAGCTATGAAAGTGATGTCTTTCCCCTGTGGTCATTGTTGTGTGGCCTCGTAGCATAATGTGCTCATAGCATAATTCAGACTTACAGTAGCCAATAGTGTTTCTTCTTGGTGATCCTTTTGGTGTGACAAGGATGCTTGCAACAGATTGAGTAAAATTTGGAGTGTGGGGGAATGGGGGATGCAGAAGTAGAAAAGAGGCCTAAGTGAATTTTAGTGAAGATAAAGGAATTGGTAAAGGGGAAAATATAAACCTGAGAAAAACTGGATTTTTAAGAGCAACTTGCACAGTAAGTAGTTGGTCAAGAATCAGTCTGAGTCTGTGATCATCTGAGGGGTTGCAAGTCAGCTACATCTTGGTGAACCAGGGTTTGTTGTGATGGGTGGTCCAGTGGAAACTCTTCCCAGCTGTTCAGGTCAAAGGCAATTTTAAAGCAAGCTTCTTACCCCCCACAAGGTGGCTTTGATATGTTTCCACTGAATCTTGTGATCTTTGACCATAAGTGAAAATTGTGGGGTGTGCATTAGAAAAGAGTGGTCAGCATTGTGACAGTTGCCATAAGAGAATGGTTGCTTCTTTGCTTAGGATATGTGGAGGATGTTTGTGTTAATGTGGTGATCCATCCAGGTGACTAGTATCTTCTATAGGCAGTGCTGATGGTGTTCCTTGAGTTTGCTTGGTTTCAGGGCTATGTACTCCAGTTTTGCAGCTGTAGAGGAGCATTGGAAGGAAGACTGCACTTTTTTTTTCTGTCCATTTGCAGATGATGAATGAAGACTTGTCTGAGTAGTTTCCAAAAAGAGGAACTCGCATGATGGAACTTCTGTAGATTTTCCAAGCCTAGCGTCATTGACTTGAAGGCACATGATAACTAAAGTAGCTGAAGTGATCAACTTTCTTCATCAATGACATGCAGTTGTAGCTCTAGAAAATGTGATGTAAGCTGTGCCTGGTTTTGGCTGGAGGATGACCTTTGTCTTATCAAGAATGTTCAGAGGCACCTCTAGAGCTTTTTTTGTTATGGAATGTAGGTGTCATTGGCTAAGTGAGCATTTATTGAGAGACCCTAATCTCTCGAGAGGTGGTGAGCTGCTGCTTTGATTTGGTGCAGTTCTTGAGAATTCCTGGACAAAGACCAAACTCTCTTTTTTTTAATATTCAGGATTGTATGGATCTTAAGAATTTGCCGGTCAAAGTGTTCCCATGCATCTTCTGCCCTTGAGTCTGCAGGTAGTTAGAGTTGCATTTTTTAAGTTCTATCAAAGGAGTCTTAAGTTGATATAGTGCATCTTGTAGATGGTATGCACTGCTACTGTCAGTGATGAAGGGATTGAACATGGCAGATGGTGGCTTTGTGCCGTTCAACTGGACTGCTTTGTCCTGAATGGTGTCTAGCTTGAATATTATTGGGACTGTACTTCACTAGGCAAGTGGAGAAAGTTCCATTGCTCCTGACTTGTGCCTTTTTGTAGATGGACAGACTTTGGGGAGACAGGAAGTGAGTTGCTGGATATACAAAGTCAAGAGTAGTGTCCAAAACTAGTTATGTTAGACTCTGAAATTAGCATAAACTGGATCGCACAAGGTCCTGAGTAGATTTGGTCTTCTACAGCAGATCCTGGGCTTGATTCTTCTGCTCAGCTGCTGTTGTCCTCATGGCTTTGGATGGCCTGTGCTATTCCTTGAATATAGAAAGTCCCACTGCTGGCATTGTTGGATCTTGATTGCTATCTAGTGACTTGTATCAAACATGCACATGGAAGCCTGTTTGTCACAGGCTCTTGACTTTTTTTTCCAGTGGTCAAAAATTTGCGAATGCTTTAACTTGTACATACTGGCTGCATGAACTGAGTCCTGTCAGTATCTGCTGAACCTGAGCACAAACCTGTGCTGTCAAAGGAGAAAATTGGCAGGCAAGTATATAAAATGACTTACTGCCTTATCTATGGGGTCAGTATTATTGATATGGACATGAGTTCTCTTCAGCCATTCCCAAAGGGGAACAGGCCAGGTTTTATTTTTAGATCTGTCTGGAGAGTTATGTTCTTTTGCACTTACTGTGGTCTTCCCTGGTGTAGTGAGATCCCACGTTAAAAATTGGTCATTATAATCTAATAATAAATCTGATCTTTTAGATGAACATCTAGTACAAGCATCAAACAAGGATGCAATTTGCTCATTGCGCCTTTTGCTCTTAGGCATGAGGATGGAACAGTACGGTTCTGGGATGCATCCGGTGTGTCACTGAAATCTCTTTATAAACTGACCACAGCAAGTATTTTCCAGACGGAGGCAGACCACAATGAAGGGTTTCCACAGTCTGGGGAGGAGGAGTGGCCTCCATTCCGCAAGGTAACTTTTCATCTGGTTCAATATGGATATTGATCAGATGGGCCAATGGGTTGAGCAGTGGCAGATGGAGTTTAGTTTTGATAAATGAGGTGGTGCATTTTGCTAAGGCAAATCAGGCCAGGACTTGCACACTTAATGGTGAGGTCCTGGGGAGTGTTGCTGAACAAAGAGACCTTGCAGTGCATGTTCATCGCTCCTTGAAAGTGGAGTCACAGGTAGACAATAGTGAAGGCGGCATTTGGTTTGCTTGCCTTTATTGGCTAGTGCATTGAGTGTAGGAGTTGGGAGTCATGTTGCAGCTGCATGGAACATTGGTTATGCCACAATTGGAATATTGTGTGCAATTCTGGTCTCCCTGCTATAGGAAGGATGATGTGAAACTTGAAAGGGTTCAGAGAAGACTTACAAGGATGTTGCCAGGGTTGGAGGGTTTGACTTGTAGGGAGAAGCTGAATACTCCTGGGCTACTTTGCCTGGAGTGCTGGAGGCAGAGGGGTGACTTCCTAGAGGTTTATAAAATCATGAGGGGTATGGATAAGGTGAACAGCCAAGGTCTTTTGCCCAGGGTGGGGAGATTCCAAAACCAGAGGGCATAAGTTTAAGGTGGGAGGGGAATGATTTAAAAAGGGACTGAAGGGGCAACTTTTTCATGCAGGGGGTGGTGTGGTATGGAATGAGCTGCCTGAGGAAGTGGTGGAGGCTGGTATAATTACATCATTTAAAAGGCATTTGGATGAGTGCCTAAATAGGAAGAGTTTAGGGGGTTATGGGCCAAATGCTGGCAAATGGGACAACATTTATTTACCATATCTAGTTATAGGCCTGTTAGACCAAAAGGTCTGTTTGTGCTGTATATCAGTAGCTCTAATTACAGGTGGTTCCATTGAATCTGAAGATTTGCTGTTTCTAGTGCTTTGGAAAGTATTGGCTGATGGGAAAATTAAATTTTCAATGCAATTTTTCCATTACAGTAAAGAAGCATGTGCTGGGAGGAGACATGGGTGAAGAATAACTTTCCAGTAAGACACTTTGGTGCATTTCTCAGTGCCCAGGAATGTGATTAGGCCCCTTTTGTTCATAGCCATAAAGCTTGGGTGGAAGGAAACTGAACAGGGGCGCACTTGAGTTTGGGAAATGTGGGAGACGTGGAATCAGACTGGATAATTTATTGAAGATTCCAGGAATGTGCAAGCAAGTGGAGTTGGATTTGATGATATATTGACAGAAGGTCGAAGTGGAAAGCCCCATGACCTACTTTGCAAGTTGTTCCTGTAGGCCCTTTTGAGATGATTTGATATATTGCTAACAAGCTGCATTTTGAGACATGGGTGCAAACCTCCATGAAATTTGTTAAATTCAGCAGAAATGTTCAATAGAGTTCTTGTTACAAAACATTCTTAACAGCTAGGCAATGCAAGACGCTTAGACAGGATCGTTGAAGTGGCTAATGCTTTACTTTAGATCAATAAAGTTGATTTTAAAAGTAGTTGAGTCTGAGTCTTTGGTATACCCAGAGTGAGGCTAATGATCTGAGCAATTTGGCAAAGAGCTCTTTATTTCTATGGCCATATGAAAATTCTGCCCTTCCCTCTAATCAAATTGGCTGTAATCCTATAATTCTGATTAATCTGCTGGGTACAAAATTAAGAGCTGAAATCTCAAACTTCCATTTGAGAGCAAAGATCCAGAAGAGTAAAAGAGCATATGCATTATGATTATTGTCCCTGATAAGCAAGTTTATTATTTCTTTATTTTTAGTGGTGATATCTGCCCTCTTGCAGGTTGGCTGCTTTGACCCATATAGTGATGATCCCAGACTGGGAATTCAGAAAATTTCCCTGTGTAAATACAGCAGTCAGCTGGTGGTTGCTGGAACAGCAGGACAGGTAATTACTCATTGGATGTCTTTATTTAATATTGTGAAATGCATGGTCTTTGGGTTGAAATTATGCCTGAAGTTTGAGGCTATTTGATCTTCTTTCTTGGCCAAGAGTCCTGATATGTCCCCATTGAGAATGGAGAGCAAGTGCCTCCCAGTTTGTCATCAATGTCTCAAAATGTTAAAATAGAAGACTGGTCACTGTCTTGTCTTGAGGGCAAATTTTTTATTGAGCAGAAATGATTTTAAAATTGCTGAGGTGACTCTGTAGTTATAGTTTTTACTTCTTTGGACTGGCATGCATGTGCAGCTGATACTGATAGGCTGTAAGATTCTTTCATTTCAGACACATCCAGTCCTTCTGCCCTGGGGTCATGCTACGACTTCTCATTTTAAACTGGCTTCTAATGATGATCCTACTCAGTCATGGTGTGACTGTGGTGGGGTATTGAATCATTTGTGTTATTAACAGCACTGAGGGACTCCTTCTAAAATAGTTTCTCCCTGGGTGGTCTACTTTGTATGTCTGAAGTGAGAGCTTGATGCTGACACTGACCATGACATCTGGGAAGGAGAAGTTTCCAAACCCTGAAAACACACAATACTGGAAATCACAGCGGGTCAGGCACCATTCATGGAGAGAGAGCAAGCTAAAGTTTCCCTGATATCCCTCTGACCAAAATTGTCTGTCTTTTAAAAATATCATTTAAGAAATGTTTGTTTGTTTTAAATTCTCAGGTTCTAGTTATGGAATTTAACGATGAAAAGTCTGAACAAAAGATCAGCCTCTCTTCAGTTGACCTCCTTCAGGACCGCGAGGGTTTCACGTGGAAAGGTCATGACCGGTTGATCCCAAAAAGTGGTCTTGTCAGTTTTGCACCTGGCTTCCAGCCAAGCTTCCTGGTTCAATGTATTCCACCAGCTGCTGTGACGGCAGTGACACTGCACACTGAATGGCAGCTTGTGGCATTTGGCACCAGTCATGGTTTTGGTGTCTTTGATTACTACAGACAGCAGGCAGTATTAGCCAGGTTTGTGCCGAAGATTTTGGTGTAGATTGAATTTTTCCTCCTCTCCAAGTTGAAGATGTGGTAGTAAAAGAACAAGGCTGCTTGCTGATGCCAGATTAGTTACCTTTGTAACTTGCTGTCTTCCTCTTAAACGTTCTTGTTAAATGCGATTGATCACTTTTTTAATCTGTAGGTAATGATAAATTGTTTCAGCAATTTAATTTCTATCTCGATTTCATGGCTTTTTGAAAGCTATCCCCAGAGAATTGATCTTTTTGTATTTTTTAATGCTGATTTTTACCTATATTGCTTCTGTTTTCTTCTCACTGCTCCCTTACTTCGACCTTTTGGGTTGGATTTAAAAAAACAAGCTTGACCATGGGCAAGAGGCCTTCAGTATCAGACAGTTATAAATCATTTGTGGTTAATGAAACTGTGACTTAACCTAATCCAGAATAAATAAGGATGGGCATTGAATGAAATGATTCCAACTACTGGGCCACTGTAGGCCATCAGGCTGAAATATGTATCCTATAATACTTCTATAATCTACTTTGTAGACATTGTTCTTGTATTTGCTGATCTAAGAAACCTCCATTTCCCTCCCTGCTATTCCATTTGTTCAATAGCAATACAGGAAAGTTAAATCTCATCTCCTAGATGACCCATTTCCTTCCTGTCTTCTGTCCTACTTTTCAATCTTGCTAGTCTTGTCCTAGATTTGTCAAGTTTTCAGTCCTGCCATCAGAAATATAGCAGTTTGATGTTTATTGGGTTGGCAGGTGCACACTGCATCCAAATGACTCTCTGGCAATGGAGGGCCCACTCTCCCGGGTGAAATCACTGAAAAAGTCGTTACGTCAGTCATTCAGGAGGATACGAAAAAGCAGAGTCTCTGGGAAGAAACGGCTGACTCCTAGCAGCCCTGCCAGCAAGGTACTGCTCAAGGAGCGTAAAAACTGGATTGTCTGTTTAGTGAATCACTGCTGCCGAAATACATTTCAACTTGTGTTCCTCCTGTCATTGTAAAGAAACTTCATAACCATGGTGGTGGTCTCCTGTTTTTATAAATTTCTATAATAGTGCCATTTTTGGCAGAGGGGATGAAATTGGACTAAAGTGTTAGAGATCCTTAACTTTTCTTCCTGACATTTGTTGACTTGTTCAGTGCTTTTACGTAGTCAATAATAATGCACTCGTTCATGGAAAATGTTAATAGGTTTGTATTTTTGAAGTATGACTTGTACAATATAATTTAGTCAGTCGTGGCACAGGATTTGAATTTTCCCTCCTGATTGAATGAATCAGGTTTCAAACTCTGGTGTAATATAATATAACCTTAGTCTGCATCAGGCTTTAAACTGGATTTGACCCTTGTATCCAGATGGTTGTTGTAATTGAGTGCCTTTGCAAGACTGCAGTTGTATGCATGGTTGCTGGTCAGTCCTCTGCTAGGTTGATTGATGCTTAAAAACAAAGTATTTGTTTGAGAATTTAGTTTTAAAAATCCTTTTCTTGACAATAGGTCCAGGAAGCAAATGCCCAACTTGCTGAGCAGGATGGCCCACGTGAGGTGGAGGTGACTCCAGTACAGAGACGGATAGAGCCACGGTCTGCCGATGATTCTTTGTCAGGTGTTGTCCGCTGCCTTTACTTTGCTGACACCTTTTTGCGAGATGGTAAGTGTTGCTTTCAGTGTGTAATTTTAGAGGCGTTGGCATGAAAAGAGCAACTAATCCTGCCTTGTCAAGTCACATTGAATTGTTGAAGCACCAGCTTCAAAAGTGCTTTCTGCTAAATGTGCATAGTCTGTTTGTTAACCTGTGCTGTTTACTTCACATTGAAGGTGTGACCAATGGGCTGAACTGCAGGACTGTATCCTAATTCTTTGATCCCAGTTGTGTTTCATGGTATTGGCATCACTGCCACATCCCAGTCAGGATCTCCTTGCTGTCACAAAGTCTTGCAATAATTAGTGAGGGAAATGATGACAAAAATAACCTGAGTAATACATTTTTATTCATAATAATTAGAAATAGTGGTTTACGTTTAGCCAACTTTAAAGTAAAACAGTTGCATTCGTTATCATTGAATTTCATTCTTTTGGAACTAGTTTATGTATCATTCCAGCGCCTCTGCAGGCAGCAAGTGTGTAGTAATTATAATTTTAGCATCAGCCAGATTGGGGTCAATGGCATGTTGGTGCTGGTTTGTTCTTGCTCAATTTGTCAGGTCTCTACCTGTGCAGTTTCTTTAAATTAGACTGCCTGTCACATTACAACAGTCTGCTCTTTCTTTTGAGTAATGCTTTGATGATCTTTTTAGCCACACACCATGGCCCTACAATGTGGGCAGGAACTAATGCTGGGTCGGTTTATGCTTATGCGCTGGAGGTTCCATCCAGAGAGAAGTGGATGGAAAAATCTGCAGAGGCAGTATTGGGTAAGATGCTCTCCCACCCTCTTGCGCATGCTCTCGCTCTTGCATGCTCTTTGCTAAAATAATGCCTTTTTTCTCCAATCCAAGCCCTGTTACTGTGGCAAAAGTATTTTAATTTTGAAAGCCACAGTGACTTTGCTAATGCTACCCTTTTTTGAGGCAATACATTTCAGATCACTACAACTTGTTGCATAATTTTTTTCTTTTTTTTTGCCAGATGCTTTAACACTGCTTCCTTGTTACCAAGCTCTATCACCAGGAACAATCACTCTACACGTTTAGTATCAAAACCATTCATGATTTTGAAAAGTTCTCTTAAATATTTGTCCTCTGAACCATCTGTTAAAAGGAGAATAACTCCAGTTCCTGTAGCCCCTTTAATATGGTTAATCCACTTTTAAAATCTGTGGAACCATTCCCATAAAACCCTTGTGTCCCCTCTCCAGAGTTTGCATCGCTCTCTTGTCTTTTGTTCTCTTCCTCTTCCCACCCCAATCATATCACATTTGGACATATTGCTCCATCCAACTATGACCTATTATAGATTCCTTACTTCGTAGATTTAAAAATAAAATGCAAGGGAGCTTGTTTAGTATTGATCTGAACCTGTTACTTTATTGAAAGATTTGTGTATGTGCTATTGTTAATTTCTACTGTTACATTTCAGAGGAAGAATGTGAGTATTGTTTCTCCTATATCATATCTGTCCTATTTCACCAGTTGTCTATTACTGGCCTCTTTACTGTTTAGTCCATTGGACACTGATATAATGTGTAGCCTTTGAAATTATATTGTTTAAAGTCCTGATTTATTTATATTTGAGGAAAGTTGTGTTTGGTGACCCTTGAGACACCTCTTCTACTTCCCTCGAGTCTGAGAAAATAGCTTATAAATGATATCTGTTTGGCGATTTTGTATTCACATTGTTCTTGTACCTTGAATTTCATGGGCTTAATTTTACTAGCAAATCTTTGTGATATTTTATTAAATGGTATTTTTTTTGAAAATCCAATTGTTCATCAGTTAGGTTAGCCTTAACCACCATCTCCATTATTTCAACAAAAGTCAATCAAACATTATTTGTCTTTATCAAATCTAGTTTTAATTTTTATTCCCTAGCTTTTTCTAAAAGACATAGTCCTTTACTACAGTTGAGACTTGTTCATCTCATTACACTAGTACCAGCTCCCTATAGAGCAATCCCATCAGTTCCACTACTTTGCTCAATCTCCATAGCCCTGCAAAGTTCCTCCCCCCGCACCGTATCTATTGAATTTTCTTCTTGATTATCATTGCTTCTGCTTCTACAACCCTCCTAGGCAGCAGTTTCCAATCAATACTTAAATTGTCATTTAGGGGAAAAGTGCCCTCCTCCTGGAATGGGTTAGGATATGCAAATTTCTCCTCCAAAGTTACAATCATGTTGGTTTTTTTCCTAACTGTAGTGAAATTTGCAGATTGAGTGTTAAAGTAGTTGTAGTGATAAAATGTGGTTTCAGAACCTGCTTTATCATCTGGTATGACACCTGTCTAGGGTGGTGCTGCAAGTTTCATCCTAATAGTGCCATGCCCTTACCTATGTTGGTCTGGAGACTAAAATGACAATGGTGGTGGTGAGAAAGTGGAAATAGTTATGAGTGTTCCCTTTGAATATGTAACTTGGCAGGGAATGAAGAATAAGAATATAATACGAATGATTTGAGGGTACTGTCCCGGGATGAATAGTAAAGATCAGATAATTTGCTTGAAGGAATTTAATATTTGCGCAAATCAGTGAGTGGATCACGTTTTCGACCTTGGGACTGACAGCTTAGTATGTACCACTTAATAAAATGGCAGTTTCAATTGCTTGCACTTGTTAATTTTAACCTTGCTATTGAAACACAACTTGTAGTTGAGTGAGGGAAAGGTTGCTGTGCCTATAAATTTCCTGATTGTATGATGCAGTTATGATGGAAAGATAAGAGCAGGCTGGCGTTCTATGTATGCACAAAACAAGTAGTATCAGGAGTTCCCCCACATGGCTCCTTGAGCTTGCTTTGTCCTTCACGAAGATAGCAACTGATCAGATTTGTGGCCTTAACTCTGCTATCCTCCTTCTTCCCCAGTACTACAGTTGTCTCAAATCAAGAATCTGCCTATCTCAAACTTGAACATATTCAATGACGCAACCTCTGTAACCCTGTAGGGTAGAGAAATCTAAAGATTTGCATCGTGCAGAGTGAAATTACTACTTGCCTGCCTTGATGGATGACCCCATACATGCAAGTTAAATAGGAGCTGTTCGATAAGATCATGGCTGATCTGCCCTGGCCTCAATTCCTGCTTCATGCCAACTCCTCATAGCTTTCAAATTTGATATTTCAAAGACTTATCTACCTGCTGCCTTAATACTTTGATTTAGTCTTCACAACATTTTTTGGGGTAGAGCATTCCAGACATTCTGTACCCTTGGAATAGAAATTATTTAAATATCTGTTCCAAATGAGTGTCCCCTTATTCTGTAGCTATGTCCCCGATTTTGAGATACCCCCACTAGTGGAAACATTTTCTCAACATTTATTCTGTCAAAATCCCTCAGAATTTTGGGTATTTCAATAAGATCTCCCTTTTTCACTCCGAAGCTCCAAACAACATAGGCCTAACTTGTTTAGCTGTCCTCCATAAGTAAAGGTCTTCGTCCCAGGGATCTTTTTTGAATTGCCTCCGATGCCAGGATATCCTTTCTTAAATATGGAAACAGAAATAGTGCACAGTACTCCAGCAAATGCCTCACCAATGCCCTGTACAATTGTAACAAGACTTCCCAATTTTAACCCCTTTAATGAGCCGAAATTCCATTTTGCTGCCTTTATTACTTGCTGCACCTGCATGCTAACTTCACCGAATTATGGAAATTCTACAGTGCAGAGTAGCCATCTGGCCCATCAAGTCTGCACCAACCCTCAAAGAGCATCCCACACTGTGCCAATAACACTACATTAACCGTAGCGTATCCACCTCACCCCCACATCCCTGAACACATGGGGTAATTTGGCACAGCCAATCCATTTAATGTGCACACATTTAGACTGTAGGAGGAAACTCTGCCATGGGAGAATGTGTGAACTCCACGAAGTCACTTAAAACTGAAATCAAACCCCTAGTCCCTGGTGCTGTGAGGCAGCAGTGCTAACCACTGCCACCCACATCCCTCTGTGCTGCACTTTTTGGTGCAGATAAGGGGACAGCTGCGAGAAGGGGGATGGTCAATACAGGACTGAGGACTGTACTCAAATGCACACTGGTAAACCAGGTAAATGAGCCTGTAACATTGAAATTGGTGGGTATAATGTGGGCATAGAGACATGGCTGCAAGGGGATCCAGACTGGCAACTAAATATCTAAGAATGTGCATCCTAGGAAAAAAAACAGGCAGATGAGCAGTGTTGCCTTCTTAGTAATAAATGAAACTAAATTAATAGCACGAAGTGGTTACAGGGTGGGAAGGTACAGAATCTGCAAGTAGAATTGAGGCACTGCAAAGGAAAAAAGACTGAGGTTGGATTATGTACAGGCCTCCTAGCAGTAGTCCGGATGTAGGGCAGAAAATAAATCTAGAGATACAAAATTCATGTAAGAAAGGTACTATAACAATGGGAGGCTTCATTATACAAGGGAGCTGGGAAAATCTGTTATCCTAAGAAAAGGAATTAGTGGAATGTTTGAGATTTTATTTTCCTTTGGAGCAGTTTGTGGTAGAGCCTGAGGGAACAGGCAATCCTGGATTTGGTCAAGTGTAATGAGGCCTATTTAATTGAGAACCTTTTTAGAGGTTTATACAATCACGAGGTATAGGTAGGGTTAATTGCAGGTATCTTCCCCGATGATGAGGGGTATTTCAAGACTAAGGCACATTTTTAAGCTGAGTGGAGAGAGATTAAGGACATGAGGGAGTATTTTTTAGTGGCTCATGTGTAGAATGAACAACCTGAGGAAGTGGTGGATCCAGGCACAGTTACAACATTTACAAGACACTTGAATAAGTACATGTAAGTAAAGGTTTGGACGGATGTGGGCCAGGAGCAGGCAGGTGGGACAAGTTTAGTTTGGGTGTGTTCGGCATAAACTGGTTGCACCAAAGTGTCTGGTTCCATGCTGTATGACTCCAATACTAAAGCCGTCAATGATCAGATATAACAAGATAAGTACCTGATAAGTACCAAGTAATATTCGTACAGTACATGCTAGACAATGACCATCTCCAGTAAGAGGCTGTCTTACCACTGCCCCTTACGTTGAGTGGCATTACCGTTATTGAATCCCTCACTATTGATCTCCTAAAAGTTACTATTGATCAGAAACTGAACTGGACTCTCCATATAAATAGTGTCAGCAAGAACATGTTAGAGGCTAGGAATACTGCAACAAGTACCTCGTTTTGACTGCTCAAAGCCTGCCCATCAGGTACAGGGCTCAAGTGGGAGTGTGATAGAATACTCCTCGTTTGTTTGCTTGAGCACAGCTCCAACAACAAGAAGCTTGACACCAGGATAAAGCAGCCGCCTTGATTGGCGCAACATGCACGGACCTCCACTCCCTAAGCCACTGATGCTATCTATAATGTGCACTTCAGAAATTTGCCAGTGAAAATCCAGTATTATTAACTCTATGGTTCGGCTTTTAATTTAGCCACTGAACCCTCACTTGTTCCTTGCCAGAACCTACCATATGAATTACATAGGTTAGACTATGGACACTAGGCAGCTGGATCTTCTCCCATTTCAAATTCCTATTCAGCCCTGAAGATTAACACCAGCACCAAGAGTGCATCTGTCCTGTGACTTGTGCTGTTAACTGCAGAGAACAGTATCTATCAGTAATACTTTTATTGGTTTCCTGCACCCGCAGCCCCCCCTCCCCCAAAACAAGCTGCTTCTGTGACCACAAGCAATCTTGAACCAATCCCTGTAATAGTGTTGTGTACAGTTTGCTCATTGGGATCTTGATCAGCCTTCAAGAACCCATTCTCCAAAGCCACCTTCTGAATCCCATTCCTGTCTCACTTGTATTTGCACCTTCCTGGTCTTGATCGTAGTCCAACTCTGAAATTGTTTAACCTAAGGGATGTGCCCCCCTCCTGGAAACAAGTGAAGATGAAACTTCCACCCTAATGCATCACAATGTCTGAAGATTAGGCTGCAGCTCATCAAATTTGAGGTAGAAGGTCTCTGCAGATATCATTTATGGATCATGTTGGTGTCACCAGCTCCCACATCACGTGCCTTCCCATTATATTTTCTTTCAAACTAATTAAGTTTTGAAACCATTCCAATGTCTGCTTATAGCTTTTAATCTAGGAAATACGGTAAGTATTTAATCTTTAATGCTTTAAACCTTTACTTTAACAGCCCACTCTTCTAATTTGCTACTGTTGAGTAATACCTTTTTATTACTGACATATTCCCCCAAATTCCTGCTTGTTCTGAAGCTTGCATTTGGGTGAAGCTGCTCTGATTATTATTATTAATTCACTCACTCCTATGTATTCCATTGCAATCTTGGATTCAGCATTAATTTTGTGGCACTTTATTTAGTATAAACCAGATTAGAGAAGGGAGAAGTGTTCACCAACTTGCTTTTCTGTGCCAACACATTTTTGGTTCCTCCTCCTCCTCTTTTTTTCCCCAACTGAACTCCTTGATTATAAAGCAGTTCGTCTGCTCCCTGCTACATCTGGAAAAGTAAAGACTAAGACCTAATGAAGGCTAACTTTTAGTTTCAATTGGATGTAGATGCTCTAATCTGAGTCAAGAACAAGGAAATATAAATGATATTACCATAATCTGTTTAAACAACAAAACCACAAGCATTTTGGAGTGACAAAAAATAACTCAGTACCTCTTAATGTAAGAGAAGAGAGCATTGAATTTAAGAAGTTGGAGGAATAAATGGACAGGATGGGAGGAAGCATGTAGCAAATAAACACTGTAGCAACAAGGTGACCCGAATAGTCTGTGGTCCCAGAGACACTTTATTCAAAAGCTGTGTTAACCCAGTTACAATGACAATTGCTTGGTGTACAGTAATGGGAATGATGTTACTCCATGCAAATTTAGGTAAAGAAATTCAGCTGATGCACCGAGCCCCTGTGGTATCGATTGCAGTATTGGATGGACGAGGAAACCCTCTCCCTGAACCGTTTGAAGTCTCTCGTGATCTCGCTAAAGCTCCAGAGATGCAAGGCAGCCATTCTGTGCTAATTATTTCTGAAGAACAGTTCAAGGTAATACGTGTAAGAAAAGAAATGGCCTTAAGTAGTGGCCAGTGACTTTGGATAAGGAATGGCTTCTGATTCTGGGATAGATATAGGATCACTTTGATTAAAACAAGCCAGAGACACAAGACATACAGGAAACTGAGGTAGCACTTGAAAATCTATTTAAACCAAATAGACGTGGGAATCTAGGGGTGTAGGAGATCTAGGCAAAATGAATTACGGAAGATGCTAATCTGTACGTAGACCTGAACCATACCAGCAAAGAATGTCCCCATCTCTTCCAATTCCTGGTCTTGCAAAATGGAAAATCCACATTAGAATGTACACATGCAAATGAAACGGAGATGTGGGAACTAGAAATTTTGGCAGCAGAGAGCTGTGATGTCGTAATTAAAATTTAACTTCAGGTTTGGTAATACACAGCAGTAAAGAATGATTGGGAGGTTTAAAGGAGGTTAGCCTATGGAAAGGTCCATCGAACAATGCAAAGAAAAGCTAAGCTAACAGTAGGGGATATTAGACCAAGTGTTTTTGGTCAAAAGTTGCTACTTCCCAGATCAGTCTCTGTCTTCCATCCTCAAACCTGGTCTCCCCCAAAGTGCTCTGCATCCAAACTCATGCCAAATGCCATTTACCTACATTGTGTCAGCAAAAAAGCCTTCATTTTTAACAAAATGAAGAACCGTGGATGCTGTAAATCAGGAACAAAAACAAGTTTCTGGAAAAGCTTGGCAGGTCTGGCAGCATCTGTGAAGAAAAGAAATAACGGTTAACGTTTCGGGTCTGGTGGCCCTTCCTCAGAACTGGTCAAAACGTTAATTGACTTTTTTCTTCACAGATGCTGAGCTTTTCCAGCAACTTCTTTTTTTTGTTCTTCATTTTTAACACATTCTCTTTTCAACTTTTTCTATGGCCTTAGCTCTCTCTTCTCTAACTGTCACCTAGACCTACAGTCTTCTGATATGTTTCTGTTTCGCCCACTTGCCCATCCACCTGCTCCTCT
Source organism: Ginglymostoma cirratum (assembly GCA_024137785.1). Classification (NCBI taxonomy): domain Eukaryota; kingdom Metazoa; phylum Chordata; class Chondrichthyes; order Orectolobiformes; family Ginglymostomatidae; genus Ginglymostoma; species Ginglymostoma cirratum. Next base: position 30,598,180 of record JAHRHZ010000022.1, on the reverse strand, counting down.
TGGCAAACTATTTGCAGGTGTGCCTTAGCTTCTGGATCCTTGAACTCTGGAATTGCCTTCCTTTCCTGCTCCAACCTTCCCAGGTAGATTTAAAAATATAAAATCGATCTTGGATTTTGAAGATTTCCCTTCAGCTGTTTGATTAGAAGCTTAGTTGATACGTGTTGAGGTTCTAGCCTTTGGCAGCAATTTTTATTCTGGTTTGGTCAAATTTATGGAAGAAATTTCCCACTTAACAAAGACATTAGTTCTGCTCTGTTCCCATTTTCTGTGTTCATTCCAAAAAAGCATGAGTTGGATTCCAGCTCTTAATTATTGAAAAATAACAGCCAGTAGCACACCACCCCCCCCCCCCCCCCCCCCCCAACCTCCAATTACTAAACTAGAAAGTGGCCGTGTAGAGATTTGAGTGGTGATGGGGTTGGCTGTGATGAATTCCCAAAGCGTTAATCTTTGATTTCTATAATGACAAATTTTGCAGAGTATTGAAGGAGGATTCCTTGGCTGACCCCTGTGAGGAATTGACATATTCAACAGGGAGTTGGAGGGCAGGGAAAACTGTGATTCTTTGCAGTGATATTTCACTAAAGCTTTTTTTTTTGCATGTAGGTGTTCACGCTGCCAAGAGTGACTGCTAAGACGAAGTTCAAACTCACTGCCCATGAAGGTTCCAGAGTGCGGAAATTGGGGTTAATGAGTTTCCCAAGTGTGGCCTCAGATGATTATTCGGAGAACTGCCTGGTGTGTCTAACAAATCTGGGAGACATTCACATCTTCACAATTCCTGGGCTGAGACCGCAGATGCGCTATGATTGCATAAGGAAAGAAGACATCAGTGGCATTGCTTCGTGTGTTTTCACAAAGACAGGCCAGGGTAACCTTGGTTTAAGTAGCGTTCAGTATTTTTCTTAGTAATTTGCGGCAATAGACACATTACCATTCTCCCTTCCCCCACCCCCAAGGGTATAGCCAATTTACTCATCCACTTCCCATTAATAGCACTTGGCTTCTCCTCAGTGATGTATTTTCAGAAAGAATGATCCCAATTACTTGACTGGGATTCCCTATTCATCTGGTGCTGTGTGCTATTCTACCTTAAGTGTAAAGCTCATTTTCCCCTCCCTAATCAATCAAGAGTCAGATTAAGAATGCTGAATCTTGCAATACAGAAAGGCCATTCAGCCAATCATTTCTTTCTCTTTGAAAGAGACTTCCATTTCTCCTTTTAAAAATGAAAATGAAAAAGCTACTTTATTTTAAGAGGCAGGATGCTGTAGTTTATTTAAAATTTGATTTTTGTCTCCAGGTCCACCTTTGATTTCATTCTAGACTAAAGTAGTTTTGATTTGTCTGTTTGCTAGTCCAAAATAAAATTAGTTTTATCTCTGGTTGCTTTTTGAGTGTGAAGACTGATTTTTATGACCATAATATTTTTTGTCATTTGTAGTGGAAATTAATTTGGTAAGAACAAGTAGTTGAAATAACAGAAGCAAATTTTGGTATTACCATCCCTTGTTTGTAACTTCAGTCGAATTAATACATTGAGTTGCTGCTGTTCAGATGTATTTTTGCTGTTTCAGGCTTTTACTTGATATCTCCATCCGAGTTTGAACGATTCTCCCTATCTGCCAGGAACATAACTGAGCCACATTGTGTGGTGGGATGGGCAAGTTCAAGAGATCACTTGAGCCCAATCACCAGGCTACGGTGAGTTACACTTCGTAGGTGTTTACAGTAGAGTCAAACAATCTGTGCAAATACAATTGTGTATGAATGTACAGTAAACTTTTATTAACCAGCACCTATGAGACTAGGAGTGTGCCATTTGATCAAATATTCCAGTTGATCAAGAGGTCCACATAATCGATGTAAAAACACCAAGTAACAGAAACAAGTGCAGGTGGTATACATAGCACTGTTTATAGTTTATTTACAGCATGAATCAGTTAAACCAACAACGCATCTTTACCTTGAATAAAACTTACCAGCAGACAGCCTTTGCACCAGCGCCCTCAACTGACTAATTGGACATCGGAGATCATGATAATACAGTAAACTTCCTGTATATGAGATGTATGATTTTCGCTGAGAGGGCTGGTTTATATGGTGCTGGTTTAAAACCAAGCTTGCTGTATGTGGTAAGGAGTGTGAGGATGTTGGTTAGGTAATACTTTGTCCCACTCTCATACGTAGAATACAGAAAAGAACAGTACATCATTGGAACAGAACCTTTAGCCCACCATGTCTGTGCCAACCATGATGCCATTCTAAAACTAATCCCATCTGCCTGCACATGGTCCGTATACTCTCTTCCCTGCCTCTTTTAAACTTTTATTAACCTATCTGCTTCTACTGCATCCCCTGGCAGCACATTCCAGGCAGTTACCATCCCTTTTTTTTAATTTAGAAAAACTTTCCTTTCACATGTTTTTTTAAAACACTTCTCCCCTCACCTTAAACCTATGCTCTGTGGTATTTGACACTTTCACCCTGGGGAAAAAGACTCCTGACTATCCACCCAATTCATACTTTCCAACATTTTATGTACTTCTATCAGGTCATCCCTCAACTTCTGGTGAAAACAATCCAAGTTTGCCCAACCTCTACTTATTGCTAATACACTCCAATCCAGGCAACAAGCTGGTAAACATTTTTTTAAAACCCTCTGACCCTCCGCATCCTTCCATTAGTGTGGTTCAGAACTGCGTACAATACTTCAGATGTGCCCTAACTAAAGTCTTGTGCAGCTGCAATATGACTTTTCGACTGTATACTCAGTGCCCTGGCCAATGAATGCAAGCATGCTGAACACCTTCGTCATCACTTTTATCCACTTGTGTTTTCATTTTCTGGGAGCTATGGACTTGGCCCCCAATGTCTCTCTCTACATCAATGCTTATAAGGCCCTGGCATGAACTGTACACTTCCATCTTGCATTTGACCTCCCAAAATGTGTCATTTCATACTTGTCGAGATTAAACTCCAGTCACCATTTCTTTGTCCAACCTTCCAACTGATCTATATCCTGCTGTATCCTTTAACAACCTTCCCCACTATCCATAATTCCTCCAATTTTCATGTCTGCAAACTTTTATTAATCAGACCACCTACATTTTCATCCAAGTCATCTAATATCTATTACAGACTAGAGGCCCCAGCACTGATCCTTCCAGAACACCCCTGGTCACAGATCTCCAGTCGCGGGGAATCCCTCTAAGAATCCTCTGGCCAGTCCAGTTTTCCAACTTTACATGGATCCCATGTGACTTCATCTTTTAGACCACCCACCATGAAGAACTTTGTCAAATGCTTTAGTGGAGTTTATGTAGACAACATCCTCTGCCCTACTTCATCAATCATCTTTGTCACTTCCTCAAAACAACTCAAGTTTGAGACAAGATCTCTCCTGCTGACTATCCTTAATACGTCCACTCTTCTAAATGCAGGTAAATCCTGTTCCTAAGAATCTTCTCCATTAATTCTTCTACCACTGTAAGGCTTACTGGCCTATAATTTCCTGGATTATCCCTTTTGCCCTTCAGAAACAACATTGGCCTCTGGGACCTCACCTGTGGCTAAAGAAGATACAAAGATCTCCATCCAGGCCCCAGTGATCCTCCCTTGCCTTGTTAGTATTATGGCATTGATTCCATCAGGTCCTGGGGATTTATCTACGTTTGTTTTTCAAGACTCTCAACAGGCTCCAGAATATCAACATATCCCCCCTCAATCTTTCCATCATCTGTGACAATATGCCAGGTTAGGTCATTGCTATTGTTTGGCCCTCTACAGTAGTGTCCTGTCTTCAACCTAGTTGCTTATGGCTGCTGTTTGGTTTCCTGCACAAATGATATTTTTCCTTCCTGAAAATTCAGCAACAACTTGCAAGGATCTCCTAAAATGAGCCAAGCGAATGGAACTCACAAGCCTCAGAACAAAGAGGAATGCAACTCATTGGGAGCAGGTGATGGTATGTTCCTGCTGCTTCTCCTTCGTCTTGGTAATGTTTAATAGGCTGTTAGAAGCATTTAACCACTTATCTGTGAAATGAGTGTGATACCTTTTTTGAAAGTGGAGATGGAGGGAGAATAGCTTGACAGGCAGCTAGTACAATCCGGACCCAAGAACTATGTAAAAATATCTTAAATCAGTAGGTTAGTGTAGTTGTTGTATTGATGATTAAGCAGAATTGTTTATTGCTCAGTAATTGAATTCAACCAGTTTTAAAAATGTACAGAATACCTCGTGCTCTGCCTGTGTCTAGTAGCTAATATTGAATTTCTAGAAGCAGAACAGTTTGGAGGCTGGAGCAAAGTTAGGACCCAAGTTATAGGGAAAGACCAGAAAGGAAGTTTGAGGTGATTTTGGATCATATTATATGAACAGTTAATATGAATATAAACTGCAGAACAGATTTGTGTGCAAATTTGCACTAGTAAAAAGGGACTTCTAAGTCTGATATTATACAGTACCATGCAAAATCAATTCCAATTCTATCACTGATCTCCTCACTGCAGTCATGTGCCCTCATCTGCAAGATACTGTCTGGTAGTTTCCATCTTGCAGTGAGTCTCGGTAAAACACAGGGGAAGCCAAACTGCAGTCCTGAGGGTTTGTAACAGCTGTTCAAGCAGAACCAGCTCAGAGCTGAGAAACTGAACAGCTACAGAAATGCAAGACATTTATAATGATTTTGAACTGGCTTGTTATAATGAGAGATTTCATGGAAAATAATTGTGGGCTCTTGAGTATGAGGGTGAATTGCCTCCAGTCTTTTTTATTGGAGCAGAAAAATGCCACTCCCTTGTGGTTAACTTTTGATTTTAGTTTTTTAATTAAATTGGAGCCAGGATATTTCTCCTGTGGGTGCTTTAATGTCATAGTCATGCTTCAGAAAAGAGGCCCTTAGGTCAGCACAGATTCAACAGCCCAATCTACACTAATTCCGTAAAAACCAAAAGCACTGTGGATGCTGTAAATCAAACAAAAATAGAGATTGCTAATAAATAGAGATTGCAGGTCTTGCAGCATCTGTGAAGAGAAAGCAGAGTTAATGTTTCCGGTCTGGTGACCCTTCCTCAGAACTAGTAGCTAGAAAATGTCAGTTTTTATATGCAGAAGATAGGGAGGGGGGAAGGGGTAAGGAGTAAATAATAAGTAGGGATAGAGCCAAAAAAGAGAGAAGAACAGTTGGACAAAGGAGTGGATAACGATTTGACTAGGAAGGGGAATAGCTGTTAATGGAAACAGTTAATGGCAAACAATAGGTAGTCTACCATTACACATTGATAACAAGGCCTGGTTGGGGGGCTAGGACACAAGTTCAGGCTATAAAATTATCGAACTCTATTGAATCCAGAGAGCTGCACAGTCCCCAGGCAGAAAATGAGTTGTTCCTCCATCTTGTGCTGAAGCGGTCATCCAGTCTACGCTTCACTTCCCCAATGTAGAGGAGACCATGTGAGCAGTGAATGCAGTAGACTAGATTATGGGAAGTGCAGGTAAAGTGCTGCTTCACCTGGAAGGTATGTTTGGGTCTTTGGATACTGAGGGAGGAGGTAAACAAGCAGATGTTACACCTTCAGTGGCTGCAGGGGAAGGTGCTGTGGGGTGGATGTTGGGAATGAAGCAAGGGTGGACCCAGGGTGTCCTGGAGGGAACAGTTCCTGCAGAAGGCAGACAAGGGGAGGAGGGGAATGTGTCTGGTGGCAATATCTCGTTGGAGGTGGTGGAAATGGCGGCTGATGGTCTTCTGGTTATGGATGATTGTGGGATGCTAGGTAAGAACAAGGGGAACCCTATTGCTGTTGCAGGAGAGAAAGGAAGGGCAGAAGTGCAGCAGATCGGTCGGACCTGGTTGAGGGCCCTGTCGACAACGGTGCTAGGGAATCCTCTATTGAGGAAGGTGGTGGACATTTCAGAGGCTCCCTTGTTGAAGTTGGCCTCATCTGAACATATGTGACAGAGACTGAGAAACTGGGAGAATGGAATGGAATGAAGGCTTTACAGGAAACGGGGTGCGAGGATGGGTGCAGGTAGCTCTGGGAGTTGGTGGGTTTATAGTGGATATTAGTGGCCAATCTATCCCCAGAAATGGAAACATGTCTACTATAAACCCACCGATTCCCACTGCTACCTGGACTAAACATCCTCACATTCTGCTTCCTGTAATGACTACATTCCATTCTCCCAGTACCTCCCATCTCTGTCGCATATATTCCAATGAGGTCAACTTCGACAAAGCCTCCAAAATTTCTACCACCTTCCTCAACCAAGAATTCCCCAGTACCGTTGTGGACAGGGCCCTCAACCCGGTCCAACCCATCTCCTGCACTTCCGCCCTCAACCCTTTTTTTTTCCCTCCAGCAACAGCGGTATGGTTCTCCTTGTCCTTACCTACCATCTCACCAGCATCTACATCCAGAAGATCATCAGATGCCATTTATGCCACCACCAGACACTCCCCACCCCTGTCTGCCTTCCACAGGGACCATTCTCTCAGGGACACTCTGGTTCAGTCTTCACTCAACAACACCCACCCCCGCCACAGCACCTTCCCCTGCAACTTCAGAAGGTGTAACACCTCCCCACTTACCTCCTCCCTCCTCGGTATTTTACTTGCACTTCCTACAATCTAGTCTGTGAGCAGCGAATGCAGTAATGTGGTCTCCTCTAGATGGATAACAAAGTGTAGACTGGATGACTGCTTCACAGAACACCTACATTCTGCCCACAAAAAGACCCTGAAGCTTCCAGTTGCCTGCCACCTAATACACCACCCTGTTCCTCTGTCTCAGGCTTGCTGCAGTGTTCATAGCTAAAATCAGTTCTGACAAAGGGTCACTGGACCCAAAATGTTGACTTTGATTTCTCTTCATGGATGTTACCAGACCCTCTGAGCTTTTCTAGCAATGTTTGTTTGTTTTTTGTTACACGAATCCCATATAGATGACTGCAGTGCCGTGTTAAGCTGATAAGTCTGAAGGGTGGCAGGAATTTCATGTAGACCACAAACAGTTGCGTGGGGATGGATTCAGCCAAATAGGCTGTTTTGTGCTGTAAATATTTAGCAAACCATCACTAACTTGGGTATGAAATTACCTGCTTGTTTTGTCACTCAGGTATGCTTGAAGATTTGCAACTCCCATTGTCTCAGACTCCCCTTGACTCTCCCAACAGTAGTGCTGATATCACCCTGGATACAACTGGTGACCTAACAGTGGAGGATGTCAAAGATTATTTACCGTGAGTACTTTCAAATGTGCATTGCATTCAGAATGGGAGGTTAAGTAGCATTTCATGATCTTATTGCTGCTGTTTCTTTTTTAAAAAAAATCACAAAAGGCCCAAGTGTGGAGCAGGAACTCCGATTTGTATAAGTTTTTAGTGTTGCCATGCCTGGTTTTGTACTTGAGCTTATTCCCATTAAATTTAAAAAAAAAAAAATTGATTTAGTTTTTAGGTGTTAGAACTTTTCCTATTGCTATTTAGAGGTTTATTTGCACAGGACTTTATCAATCACATTTATACAGCACCCTCTTTGATTAATTTCAAGTTTCCGACTATCAGCAAATCATTTGGAGAACCATAGCATCTGTGTCATCAAAGGCTGTGCTCTTTTGGAGTTGTATGATTTTCAGCCTCCATCTAAATACATCAAACCAATTGTTTAACCATCTCTTCTAAAGATCAGTGTAATAATCAGGACACGTCTTGTGGAAGTCTAAGCAGCACTGCATTTAATTCTCTTTTTTAAAGAAAAACCCAAAAGAACTGCAGATACTGGAAATCCAACAAAATCTCACATTGCTGGAAAAATAGCTCATTTGGCAGCATCTGTGGAGAGAAAACAGTTGATGTTTTGGGTCCAATGACTATTCTCTCCAACATCAGCAAAACTATGGAGCTGGCCATTCTCCTCGGAGTGGAGGGCATGCCCCTGTCTGTATCAATGGTGTTCTGGTGGAGACGGTCAAGACTGTCAAGTTCCTAGGAGTGATGATCACCAACAATGTATCCTGGTCTACCCAAGTCGAGGCAATGGGCAAGCAAGAACGACATCTCTATTTTCCTCAGGCTAAGAAAATTCAGCATGTCCACAAGGACTCTTACTAATTTTGATGGATGCACCATAGAAGGATCCAAAAGAGGATGCTATCACCAGCATGGTATGGCATCTGTTCTGTTCCTGAGACTGCAAGAAACTAGAGTCACAAACATAGCGCAGTCCATCATGCACACCGGCCTTCCATCCACTGACTCCACTTATACTTCCTGCTGCCTTGGGAAAGCAACCAATGTAATCAAAGAGCCCTCCTACCCTGGTTATATTCTCTTTCACCCTGTTCCCTCAGGCAAAAGTACAAGTTTGAATACATGTACAGACAGATTCAAAAACAGTTTCTCCCTTGCTGTTTTCAGAGGTCTGATATGTTAATTCTGATCTCCCTTTCTCTGCATGGTCCCTGCAGCTTTAACATTGTTCTGCTACGCTGATGTACTTTGTATGGTATGATCTGCTGTATGGCAGGCAATACAGCACTTATCACATGTACCAAGATAAAGTGAAAACAATAAATCAAATTCCATCTTCTGTAGAAGGGTCACTGGATCTGAAACTTAACTCTGCTTTCCCTCCACAGATGCTGCCTGACCAGTTTTTTTTTTACAGCAATTTTTGTTTGATTTTAATGCTGTCATTTCAATTCATACACTTCAAATCACATTAGGGCTGCTAATTATTTGCTCTGGATCAATGCAGAAACCTAGGCAGTTGAAAAGCCCATTCAAATGCAGAAATGAATTTGATTCTCCACTTTTTACTGGTGACAATTACACTCCGATATCGAATTCTAAAACATTTCATTTCAGTCACCTCCTTCCTACATCTACATCCCAGATGCCCTATAATATTCCTTGTTTCTGTGGTTTTCTGCTGTCATTCTAAATGCTACCTAACTGTGTGGTTTTAAATTTGGCATCTTAAAAGCTGTAGATTGTAAGTCATTAAATGACTTTTTAAACACTTGCTACCTCAAACAACATTATCATATTTTTACAGCATTGTTAAATGTGGAAAAATGTACCAGGGTATTTCTGTTTAACAAAATCAAAATCTGACCTGAATCGCAGCAAGGTTGTTGGTGAGAGATTTTGAGGAGCATGTTGAATGAAGTGGGAGATGGATAGGTTTCCTGAAGGAAGTTTTGACCCATTGCCTAGACTGCAGAAGACAGTTGTCAATGGTGAGGTGAAGGAAGGAGATCAGAGTCTAAAATATGCCCTATCCCTTGTTTCCTTAATTTTTAACAATATACTTTTTATCAATGAGTTTTGACTGAGTGGTGGCTTTGAGTGCCTGGTGCCTAATGGGCGCACAGGCACAAACCCTCACTGTTCTTCCTTGGGCAGACTGGAAGCTGCTAGTTGTGTTGTGTGATAATGAGCCTGTCAGACTGGATTGTTTACTTACATGGAGCTGGACTGTTTTTGTTCTGCAACATCAGTGGAGTATTTCCTGCACATGCTCAGTTGCAGTCTTGCTTTCAGTGTCAGCTGGCAGCATTTGAAATAAACAAGTTAATTTGACACAGACTAAGAGTTCTTTTTTTAGGTCCAAGTGGTCCTCAATTGTAAGCTCTTGCTGCTTACTATCTATCTGTTAAATAAAAGCATCAACACAGGAGTGAGAGCTGAGCTAGCGAGAGTAAACTAGACAGTGGGATAGATAAGTGGCAGAGCAGTGGCAAACATTTTAAGGGTAACGATTAAGTATATACATAAAGACAGATTCTAAGAGGAGGACCCAGCCTCTGTGGTTAAATAAAATTTAAAAAGCATTCATGTTGAAATAATTGCATAAAGCTGAATGGCAAGTTACATCATTGGGCAGAATATAAAGAACAATAGAAAGACTAAAAGCTTGTTCAGGACGACGAAATTAGAATGAGAGAACTAGCTCGAAATGTAGAAACAGATCTTTCAAAAGGAGTAAGTGTTGGTCCTCTGAGGAGTTGTTGGTAGAGAATAAGAAAATGGCAGATGAAATGAACAAATATTTTACTTCTGTTTTCACTAGACAGAATACAAAGCATATTCCAGTATAGCCTTTTAAATTGTAAAGTAGAAGGGAGTGAGGAAGCTGTGGGCTGCCAAGTTCCCAGGTCCTGAAGAACTTCATCCTAGGGGCTTGAAAGAGGTGGTTAGTGAGAAAGTGGATGTGTTGGTGTTAAGTTTCCAAAATACTGTGGATTGTGCAAAGATTCCAGTAGACTGGAAAGCATAAATGTAACTTCACTATTCAAGAAGGGAGGTAAGCAGGAAACTGGAACCTATAAGCCAATTAATTTTCTGGGGAAAGTGAGAATTGGTTATTAAGGAGGTTTTAGGTAGGCACTTCGAGCTCCAAGACAAACTGCAAGAGTTAGCATCATTTTAGAACAAAGAACAAAGAAAATTACACCACAGGAACAGGCCGTTTGGCCCTCCAAGCCTGCACCGACATGCTGCCCATCACAACTAAAACCCCCTACCCTTCTGGGGACCATATCCTATATTTGTCAAGACTCCCTTTAAAAGTCACTATCGTATCTGCTTCCACTACCTCCCTGGCAGCGAGTTCCAGGCACCCACCAGCCTCTCTCTTTTTTTAAAAAAAAAAAAAAAAACTTGCCTCGTACATCACCTTTAAACCTTGCCCCTCACACCTTAAACCCGTGGCCCCTGGTAACTGACTCTTCCACCCTGGAAAAAAGCTCCTGACTGTCCAGTCTGTTCGTGCCCTTCATAATCTTGTAGACCTTTATCAAGTCGCCCCTCAACCTCGTTCCAGTGAGAACAACCCATGTTTCTCCAACCTCTCCTCCTTTTGTGAAAGGGAGGTTGTGTTTAAGCAGTGTTTTGAACTCAAAGATTAACATGCATTGCAGATAAAGGGGGGTCTAAGTGTACTGTACTTGCATCTTGTCAAATGACAAAGCCCACAAAAAGGTTATTGTGCAAAGTAGCTCATGATATAGAGGATAACATGAGCATGGGTAGAAGATTGGCTGGTTAGAAAATAGTATGTACATTTCGTCTTTCTCTATTTGGCAGAATGTGATGAGCAGAGTTGGAAAGGGGTTAGTGTTAGGGCCTTCATTTTCAATGATGTAGCTGCGGGGAACGAAGGCATGGTGTCTAAATTTGCAGAAAGAACAAAAGTTAGGTGGCAACATATGTTGTGAAGAGGACATATGAAGGTGCAGATGTATAGATAGGTTAAGTGAGCAAGAATCTGCCCATGCCTTAAAGTTTAGATGTTATGGGGGGCAGGGGAGTAGATGTGGAATTGGAGATGCTGCAGAATAGTTATAACCTTTACTGAATGGTAGGCAACATTCCTTCTAGGCTGCACATGCATGCAACCATACCAGTGATCCATGATATGCATCAGTATGCTGATCGCAGCATTGACTTCTGATTCTGGAAGTTGCTGCTGTGCGCTGGAGGCCCATGCAGCAGGGAAGAAAATTTGAGGAAATACTGGCAGGGTGGGCTCAAGGGGCTGTGAATGACTGACTCCCTCCCTCCTAATTTCTATAGTCGTTTGTTAACAACTTCACTCTGTATAATGTACTTGATAGTTCTGTAAATATTATTCAAGGTGGCAATTGAAATGGTAATCCTGGAATTGGGAACTCATGATCTACCAAAAGGGTTATCTGGACAGTGTAGAAACACCATGCAGCAGCCTCAATACTGGGTGTACCTTAAGGAGGAAGCAACCCCTCTAACCTGCTCACTTTCAGGAGAGAGCTGATATGTTCAAAAGAAATAGTCTCTGCCCAGATACCTTCACACCATCTGACTTTGATAAATAAAAACAAATAACTAGCAATTTGAGTTGTAAAAGGCTGGATAGGCTGAAACCTCTTTTTCGCTGGAGGGTGGGTTGAGAGGTGACCAGATAGAAGTTCATAAAATAACAACTAGAGATAGAATAATGGTAATGGCCTTTTCTCTAGGATAGGAAACTTCAAGACGAGAGGCACATTTTTAAGATGAGAAGAGAAATTTTAAAGACATGAGGCAAATTTTTGATGCAGAGGGTGGTGCTGGGACCTCCTGAGGAAGTGGTGGGTGTGGGCACAATTACAACACTTCCAAGACACTTGGATAAGTACATGAATAGGACATGTTTTGAGGGATATGGGCCAGGGGCAGGAACATGGGACGTTTAGTTTGGGATTATGTTTGGCTTGGACTGAAGGGTCTGTTTCCATGCTCTGACTCTATTTATGTAGTACCTTGTGATTTTGGGTTGCCCAAGGCATTTTACAGCCAACGAAGTATTTTTTTTGAAATTGTAGTCACAATTGCAACATAAATGTGACACATTTTCTGAAGGCAAGTCCCTAGAGATGGCAATATGTACAAACAGATAATTCAACTTCATGATGGTTAGATGATTACTTTTGGCCAGGACACCAGGGAGACTGCAGGGGGGCTGCAGCAGCTCAAGAAGGTAGCTCACCAGGGCAATGAAGAACAAGCAATAAAAGCTGGCCAGCCAGTGATGTCCACATCCCACAAATGAATATCGTACTAAAAAAATCTCTAACAGTAATCAAAACAGTGCCATGGAATATTTCATAGATTGGGAAACATAGGCCCTTTCAAATATATCATGTTTTAAACAACCAACTTCAGACTTATCCATGTTATACTGAATCTGCTACACCTTTTTTCCCACTCACTCCAACTTGCCAAAAATCATCACAAAGAATTGTTAGATCCTTGTTACTACTTTTAATCCCACCAAATTTTTGTCATCAACAAACCTCAACATTCAATGTGCATGCAGAAATCAAATGTATATTGTGAACAGCTGAGGCCCAGGCACTAATCCTTTTGGTACTCCATCTCTTGCCAGAGATGGTCATTGCCTAGAATGTGTCGCCTGAGTATTGTTTGCCATTTATCAGCCCAAGCCTGGATATTGTCCAGGTCTTACTACTTTGGGACATAAACTGTTTCAGTATCTGAGGAGTCATGAATTGTGCTTGACATTCATGCACTCATCAGCAAACATCCCCACTTTGAGAAAGACTGGTGCTGAAGGTATGAAACAAAAACAAGTTTCTCCAGCAATTTTTACGTCCTATTTGCTACCATGAGAATTTCACTGCCATTTCAATGTCATGATTTTTTTAATGGCAGCATCTGGTTTTCCCAGCAAAATCCTCATGGGAAATGGTTACCTGGCAGGGCAGTTGTGCATGTTGATAGCTGCAGCATGAACCAAATGCATGTGTGCAGCAGTTCCTAATGCTTTTCCGATTGCTGCCAAGTCTCTCTGTAGAAAAGTGGGGTCAGTGCTTACAGACAATGCAAATAGATGTTTCCCCCTTTTTACTACTTGTAGAGTCTATTCTCAATCTGGTTTTTACAAAGGATAGTATTGGAACCTCTGTATTTTTGAGGTGTGTGTTTACTTATGCCACTTTGTATCAGGGGAATATTTCATGACTAAATGTACAATTCTAGATGTCATCACTTTCCAACAAGGCCCACTGGATAATGACAGAATGGCTAGTATAAATATCCAGGTAGATGATGCTCTGCAATTGTTGGCTAATAAAATGAAAAGTTTTGACAATGGATACAGAGAATGTTTCCTTATGAGGAAGAACAGAATTAGAATACATTAATGAGATGGCCACCAAGAAATCTAGTAGGGAATTCTGAAGAAATTTCACCCAAACAGTGGTGCACATGAGAACCTCCCACAGGGAGCTCAAGTGATTAGCAGAGATTCCGTTTCTGCTAGACCAGCAGTCAAGGGGAAGGAAATAGATTGTTAGATGAGGAGAAAATGAGGGAGGCTTGAGTGCACTATATAAACACTGGCATGTACAAGTTGGGCTGAGTAACTGATTTCTGTGCTGTATACCCTTTTAATCCTATAAAGATTTACCGTGGCTTTCACTGCCTTTGTGTTGTATCCCTCTGGATATGAAACTTAAAATTCCATTAGCCTTTTTGATTTCTGTACCTTGTTTGTGATACTTTTTAATCATGTCCCTGGACCTCTGTTTCTAGCTTTTAAGAATTTGGTCGCTTCTATTTATTTGTAATTCTAATGTTTTTCCTCCTTGTTTAAACAGGGAATGTCAGAATTTGTGAACTGAAGACACCTTGTGACCTTGCGGTTGGCTTTACAGAACAGTAATTGTACCAGCATTAACAGCCCAAGCTTCATACTGGGATCATGGCTATTGATGTGGATAGTACTTTGAATTGTCACATCAGTGCCAAAAGACTGATCTTTTTTGAGAAGATCCTTGTCTGAAGCTACATACCAGCTGCCCCCTGCTTGCCTACACCAATACAACAAAAACTTTTGCAACACTAAACAAGATTATAAAACTGACTACCTGACGCGTGCAAACCACCTCTTGTACATTTGTACTATTTTCAGTCTTTGTCCTTTGCATGAAGGAGAAACAAATGTGGGAAACATGTAATCATCTCAAGTTTGTGCTGTTGATTTTTTTTCCCCACATTTTTTTCCTGCTTGAGAACCAGTTTCAAACAATTGCATCATTCTCATTGTTTCCAGGCACTGAATTGCAGTCAGAAACAGCAGAGGATCTTTGGCTTTCCGAGAGCTTTGTGACTCTGCTTTCTTTGTAGTTTTGTGTACTAGCCTCAATGAAGTGGAAACAATGGAGCCCTTCTAGTTCAAAGGGAGTCGAATTCTCTTCATTAATCATTTGGCTTTTAAAAATCTTACTTTTACAGTTGTTTATAGCTGATTTTAGGGTTATGAGAGCACAGATGAAGAAAAGACCTATGTTTGTGTCTCTGAATTGCTGCACCATTTGAGGTCTAGTTCAGATTCCTACTGGAAGGAATTCAGATTGTGCTGACCAGATTCTACTTGCCTCCCATAGCCAGTTGGATAATGTGTACTTTTTGCATTTTGAAGAAGCCTAGTGAATGTCTTGCTCTGAGGAGTTACCTGGCCTTTTGATCAACATAATGTGATATTGCTCCAATCGGAAGTTGAAAAAAGCACGAGTCCGATCCAACTCTGTAAGCTTGTGAATTCTGTTTTAAATGCTTGAAATGAGTTTATGTAAAATTGACCCTTTTTAAGTCTAGTGTAAATAACCAGTGCATTTGCATCTTAAGTAACTCAGCTTGGTGATGTCACCTCACTGCAGTATACATACATTCTGTAACACTGATTTTTGTATTAATTATTTTTACATTTTTAATGAATTGTGCAGTTTTCAAGTTAAATTCCAGCAACCAGTTTTCATCCTTGCGACCACATCTACTGCCACCCACCACCATCACACCCTCAAACACTTGAGAGTAGACCTCTCTGGATTCACGTTATTCTTTTCAGAGTTGATCATGAAATTAAATTGCAGGAATTTGCTGCTATTTCTCTTGTGGACAGTTTCTATGTGATGCAAGTCTTTAAAAGCTTCATCTGTAAAGAAAGTTAGTCTGTTGAAGAATCTAGAATTGTTTATGAAGTTTGAATATTTTAAATTATCTGATCATGCTGAAGTCTCTTCTGGCAATTGAATTTTGTTTCACTGGTGATGTGATTTAGACAAGCCCAATGGGGCAGTGTTGTGTGCTTGTAGTACATATCTCTCACATGCACTGTGTTCCAAAGTTGAGACCTCTAGCTGTTATAAAGTGCTGCACTGGTATGATTTCATTTCACACTCGGTCCCTGTAAATATTATTATTTCTAGTGTTCCAAACTGATAGTCTGAACAGAATGGTACAATTTATTTGTAAATATGCCTCCTTTTACAAGAGATTCTTCAACCACAATTTCTACATGGGTTTGTTCACAAGGTTGTTCATTTCCTTGTGGAAAGCTGATAGCATTTGTTTTTTCTGTTGGTCTTTACATTGGAGGCTTATTTTGATATTGATGTAACAGACCCTATGAAACCTTGTGATTTTTTTTTAAAAAAAATTGTGCTGTTTACAGTAACATTTTCTAGTAGAATGTTAAGTTACAGAAACACTCAGTTACATTACCTAATGGATTAATCTTTTTACAAATAAAGTAATCAGTGTCTCCTATGTTTTTTTTTTACTGCAGGTGTGTGAGATCTAGTATAACAAATGTAATAACAAATTTGCCAAATTGGTGGTGATAAGGGAATGGAGCCAGGATGATCACTGGAGAAACAAGTGTTTTAAGTCTTCCCTGGTACTAGAATGTGGGGTGACCTATTGTATAACTTGCTACAAATAATAGGACAATGTAAAAAGGACACTACTTAGAGCAATTCAACACAATCTCCTTTGTACTTTCCTAGATCAGCAAAAGCCTGATGGGCAATCATGTTGTCATTTCCATGTATTTAACTCTACTTTTTTACATTTTATCTTCAGTGTTCTGCATGTGATACCAAACTGCAGAAAGTTTTCACCTTTTGATACTCAACCTACTGTTCTTTCTTTTAAGCCAAACCACACCTGTCAGTTTAATTTGGAGAACACTTGAAATTGCACAGTTTCCAACCAGTAGTCTGGTTCACTGAAGGTTGGGTAGGTGGCTTAAATCCACAGTCACAGAGATTAGAGATAAAACTGCTTCTAAATGCCTCCTTGAAGCTGTAGAGGTTGAAATGAAATGTAGCAGAAGTGCTGTGCAGTGCCTGTTCTTGTTTTCTTGAAGGATTTAGAATTTGCCTGCCTATAACTGTAACGGAATATAACATTCAGAGGAATTTGAAGAGTTCTGCCAAAAACCAACCTCCTGCGTTCATCCCTTTTCTTTGAGCTAGAGAGCCTCATTTTGTGAAGTCTGTTCCATTTGTCTCACTTTGGGTGTTTCTTGATCTAAAGCATAACATGAGGAGGTGTGATGTATTTTTTTAAACATTTTGTTGTAAGGCAGGAACTTGGGATATAATTAGTAAAAGCTGAAATTTTTGTAGACCACTGATTTATGCTTAGCTCGCATAATTTTCTTTAAAGAAACAAAAGTAGCCTGCAGCACACCATTCCCTGATGCTTTGGTCATGATTGTAATATCATATTAAAAATCTACATTTAAGTGCCCTTTTTTACACTCTTGCCAGTAGCCAGGACCCCAAACAGTACTTACACATGAAGTGATTTAATTGTCTTCTTGGCTAATTTACCGAAATGTAGAATAACTCAGATCCACAGCACAGAAAAAAAGCCCTTGAGCACGTTGTCTGAAGTAATCCTCCTGCATGTTCTGTGTGATTGAATACTACTAAAATATAGTCTCCACCTATTACCACTCTTGCAGGGCACTGAGTTTCAAATAGATCGATGATGTTTTCCCTCAATAGACAGACAAATAACCAGAGGACATTTCTTCATATCAACCCTCTCTATAGATAAACAGGGGTTGTTTTCTTGTCTCGCAGCTGCAATGTTCCAGCCCAGGCAACATTCTATAAGCATCCTATAGCTAGTGACCAGAATGGCAGACAGTACTCCAGCTTTGGGCTTAATATTATATACAGTTTTGTCACAACCTTCCTGCTATTGTTATTCACTGCTTCAACTGCTGACTGTAAATATCTTCTGCCTCCTTAACCACTTGTCCTGTTCCCATCCTTGTACTTCTCAGGATAGATTCATTGGCAAATGATTACAGATTATTCTGCCCCTCCTGTCCATATCATCCTGTATTTTAAGGCTTTATTTCTTATGACTGACTTACCTCACCAATTTGTCATCTGTGAGCTCAGACTAAATTGCCTATATTCAGGTCTGATCATTTAATGTATACAACATGATATGGCATGGTGACTCACTGCTTAGCACTGTTACCTCTCAGTATTAAGCACCCAGGTTTAATATTCTGTGCATACTCCATGCATTCTCCCCATTTCTGCATGGGTTTCCTGTAGGTGCATCAATTTCCTCCCACAGTCAAAAGACTGTGCAAGATGAGCAGGTTTGGTGGATTGGCCATGCTAAATTTCCCTGTAGTCTCCAGGGATGTGTAGGTTGGATGGGATGCCGTGGGTTTGGGTGAGATGCTATTTGGAGGGTCAGTGTGGACTTGATGGGCTGAATGGCCTGCTTCTGCACGAAGGGATTTCTATTCTACTGTAACAGTATGCCACTGAACACAGGCTTCCACTCATTTAATCAACCTTCAACTGTCACCCTGTGGTTCCTGCTTACTAAGTCAGTTCTGAAAATTGCCCTAAATCCCATGGGTTCTTACTATCTTGAACGACTTCCCATTTGAGACCTTGTCAAAGCCTTACTGAAATTCATGTAGACTAAGTGTGCTACATACCTAAGTCACTGGTTTGGGGAAAATTCAATCAAACCTGTAAGAGAATTCCACCATCACCCTGACAAAGTCCTGCCAACTACCTTGATTAATCCTTGCCTTTTTTTTTAAAATTAAGATGGAGACCAATTTTGTCTGAATTTTTCCAATAGTTTCCCTTCCACTGTTGAGAATGACTGGCTGGCCTATAATCCACTAGTTTACCCCTACCACCATTATTGACTGATAGTACCACGTTTAGTTGTTCTTCAGTCTCCTGGCACCTCTCCTGTAGCCAGAGAGGATTTTCAAATCCTATGTCTGGTCACTGCAATCTCCTCTCTTGCCTTCCATAGCAGATTGGTACACATCCCGTCTGGGCTTGGACTTGAATAAATTTAAGACTGCTAAAATGGCTAACACCACCTCTCCCTCTCTATTACCATTTTATTCCAAGTATATTACTGTCCTCTTTACAAATTTCTATACCTTCACTGTTTTTCTCCAACATTAATACAGATGCAAAAACTCACTTTTAAACCTCCTTTGACTTTTGGGAGCATTGACAATTTGCCATTTGATTCCTGCTCTCTTTCTGGCTTCTCTCTTTCTTTCCCCCCGCCCCACACGTTATTCTGTTGCCCATATTATACTTAATGCTAAGATTTTCTTTTTACTTACCAGTACTTTTCACCTTCTTCATTACTTTAACCCCCTGCACTTGTACATCTACAGCTTTTGGTGTTCTGAGACCTGGCTATCGACAAAAGTTACCCTTGTTTATACATTCATGTCGAATCATCCCTATCTAGGGTTCTCTGCAATCTTGTCTTCACCCTTCACCATGCAATTGTTGTTGTTGTTTTTTTTTTGGAAGACTGCCACTACTCCACCATAGATTTTCTCCAAGGAGGAATTCAGTTCACTTTGGCCAATATCCTGCCTTAGTATCTTTAAAATCTGCCTTCCCCGCCAATTCAAAACCTTTTGAGTTTCTGGTTTACCGTTGTTATACAACAAAACACAACCCCTTTTCCATGACTACCTTAAATCTTCCATAGGTTATGGTCACTTCCATTGAAATGCTGTCCTACTGACACTTCTACCACATGTCTGGCTTCATTTCTGAAAACTGTTCCATCTCTTGTAGCACTTGCTAAATGCTGGCTTAAAAATCTCCACTGGATACACCTTAGGATTTCAGCCCTTCTAAGCTTTTCAGTTTATCTATGCCAGTTAATAGGGGATTTCAATTTCCCAAATATTAGCTTTAGACTTTAGAAATTGCATACATGTGTTCTATCTTGTCTAGACTGGGGTCTACTGTACACTTTCCCAATAATTTATGTTCCCTTATTTTTGGTTTTATGTTGCACCTGGATGCCCTCAGTTGAGGAGTCTTGTAAAGATGGAAGGCTTCCGTTGTTTTTATGGTAGTTATTGACTTTGATCAATATTCCAACACTACCTCCTTTTACACTCTAAGAATCTTAGAGGTTGCAATATCTATAGAGGAGGGCTTTTGTGGTTCAGTGGTACTATCCCTGTCTCTGGGCCAGAAAGTCCAGTTCAAGTCCTACCTTTTCCTGATGTGTTACATGTCTGAATAGGTTGATTTTTTTTTTTATATATAGAACAACAACAACCCTGGACTATTGGACTGTTAGCCCTACCCCCTCCTTTAACCAACTCTCCATGATGCAATGATATCTCATCCTTTTGATAATCGGCATAGTCAACTCATCTGCCTTACTGTTAGGACTGCTTGCATTAAAATAAATGTGCTCCAACCTAGCCCAGCTCCTTAACTATATAGACTCCACCTGAAAGTCTGATTTGATGTTTCTTCTACAGTCATGGCGGATTCCTCAAACAATTGTACATCCCCTCTAAACCAATTTGGCAGTGATTGGGATAAATGCCCATAGCAAAGACAGTAGGATATAGAAGCAGAACTAGGCTGTTCAGCTCAAGGCTGCTCCACCATTTGATTTATGGTGTATGTTTGTCACGCCTGTTGTCCTGCTTTCTCCCTGTAACTTTTTTTGATCTCTTTCACTACTCTCGACCCTATCTGTTTTAAATACACTCAATGACTTAGCCTCCATAGCCTTCTATGACAATGAATTCCACAGATTCTTCCTCATCTCAGTTCTGAAAGGGTCATTTAATGACTCAAGACTGCTGACCATTCTAAATGCAGTCTAACCAGAGCCTCATACAGCCTTTGCAGTACATCTCTGCTCTTTTATTCTAGCCCTCCTGAAAATGAATGTTAACATAGGAAGTCACATGCAAACTGCCAACTCAACCTGCTTCTTAACTTTCAGAGCATCTTGAACTAGGACTCCCTAGCCCCATTGTGCATCAGATTTCTGAATGTGTTACACATCTAGGAAGTGGCCTACATCTATATTCTCACTACCAAAGGACATAATGTCACATCTTCCCACTTGGATATGCTAGACGATAGAACACTAAGTCCTTCTACATCCTCAATTACCTGTTCCTCTACCTTTGTCATCTGCAAACTTAGCAACACTGCCCTCATTCCTTCATCCACATCGTTTATATATAATCCCTGAATAGTTGTGGTCCCAACATGGATTCCTGACCATTCTCCATGGATGTTGGTTTCTTTCGTGGTTCAGGTCCAACCTGTTTGACTCGTACAGATTCTACCTTCTCCAGAATAAACCAGTGATGCAAGAAACTAAAGCCCACCTTCCGACACATTCACTCACTATCTGCCAATTCCTATACGCAGTAGCACTGGGAGTAATACAGAGATTACAACCTGAAATCTTTCATTTTGCTATGCTACCTCGCTCCCTAAATTCTTGTTCCAAGACCACATTCCTCTACCTATGTCATTTGTATCAATGACAGAACCATAACTTCTGCTCTTTCCCCCTCAGCATACCCTGCAGCTGTTCAGTGACATCCTTGATCCTGTCCCTGGACACGCAACATCTGAAGTCAGAAATACATGTCTGTGCCCCTCACTATTGAGTTACCTACCACAATTGTTCCTTTCAGTCTGCTTTCCCCACCTTCTGTAGCTGGTCTCTAACTGCACTAGTTGGAAGAAACATCACACTTATTGTTTTCTGACACAAAGTGCTAATCTGTACAAGTACTAATCAGCTCACTGCTTCGTACTGATGTCACTTTCAGCAACCATGTCAAATTCTGGCAGGGTTCCTGCTGTGGTTCAGCTGCTGCTCCACTTACTCTCTTGACAGGCTTCTTGGTAAAAACCTGGTAACACTGTTTCTGCTCCAACTGGCTCCTCTTCAAATGCAAGTAGCCTGAGGACTAGAAAATAATCATCTAGCCAACATCCCACTGGGAGAGAGCAGATTTAAGTGATGTGACCTTGCTGCACACTCCCAGTCCTGTTCAGTCTTCGAGCATGAACTGCAAATGACCACTGCTCTTAATTTCTCAGGACACCTCTCTCAATTTTATTTGTTTGTAGTCCTATGATTAGCTCCCTAATACTAACACTTGATTATTTTAAGATCATTGTCCCCGCTACTCATTCCTACACCCTCCCCCCACCCTCATTTTTTTGTTCTAAATGATGGACATTGAATAATCGTACCTGCTGAATGTTTCCAATCTAGTGTATTGTCTGATACCAGGCCCCATAGCCCTGGGCCGCAGTACTTAAAGAACCACTGGCACTTGACCTGTTATATAAAACACACCCCATAGAAGCTGGTTAGATTTTACAAATTTAAGCACAGATAAGTATTTGGTCTCCTACATTGCAGAAACTAAGTGTAGTTTGGGTGTCCACTTTATAGAGCACTTATGTTCTGTCCGTGAAAAAAAACTAAGCTTCCAGTTGCCTGCCACTTCAACACACTGCTGTATTCCCAAGCCAACATCTCTGGTCTTAGGCTTGCTGCAGTACTTCAGCACAAGCTGGAAGACCTCATTTTCTGCTTTACAACCTTCGGGCCTAAACCATTTTTCTGATGAAGGGTTTAGGCCCGAAACGTCAAGTTTTCCTGCTCCTATGATGCTGCTTGACCTGCTGTGTTCATCCAGCCCCATGCTTGTTATCTAGGCTTTGTTGTCACATGGTCTACTATTACACAGTCCATTGTTAGCCACTAACTTCCATTAGTATTCACTCCATCTGCTCAACTGCTCTTCTCTCTGGGCTCTCTCCACCTACTGTTTTACTCTTTCTCCTTTATCCCTTCTCCCCCATGCTATCTTCTGCCAAAAAAAAAACAAAACAGACATTATCCTAGCTACCATCAGTTCTGAAGAAAGGTCCCTAGACCCACAATATTAACTGAATTCTCGCCACAGAAACTGCCAGACCCGCTCAGTTTCCAGATATTTCTGTGTTTCCAGTTTCTCTCATGTGCAGTTCTTTCGGGTTTTTAAATAATATTTGTAATGCCTTTTCTACGGTCTCACTGAACTCTATCCTACTTAATTCTGTTGCTGCTGGCCCGTTTAGATAACTACACTGAACCACTATCTACTGGTTGCTTCCTCCAATGCTTTTTATTACTGCCAGAACCTACTTTGTTCCTAATAAGATGTAAGTAATACTGATGTTCATTATTTTTTTGAACAGCAAGATAGAAATTGGTATGTCTCAATTTGGCTCCCTTTAGTCCTTAGCAATCAGCACATTCTAGAAGTGCCAAGTTCACATGTTAAAAGTGGGGCAGAATCTTATTTGCTTTGAATTGACTTGGTTTATTAGGAAGGCATTACCTTGAATGCCTGTATAGTATTTTTTTTAAACAAGTACAGGTAACTACCTGCCCTGGGAACTTAAACAAAATTATGCAGACTTGCATAAACACCTTTCTCCCCATTTTTTTTTTTAAGAAACAGCATTAATCACACCTGGCATTTGCTTATTCACACCTTTTTATTATCTACAGTCAAGATGCTGAGCATTCATAACATTAACAGTGCAGTGCATTTATGTAGTTTTTTAAACAACAGCAGTTGTCACTGACAGTAAGCTTGGGCATGGATCAAATTGAGATATTTGACCTCATTAGGTGCTACTTTAATTTTGGCACCAATTACCCAAACAAGAAAATAGCTTTTAAAAAAATATTGCTTTCACTCAGTGCCAGGTCTCGAGGGTATTGTTTAAATAGTCTTTCCTATTTAAGGAGGAGCTGAGGAGGCTCCCTTACTAGGCCTACAACTTCATCATCTGTAAACATTAAATCCACAGCTTACCTTTCTTGAAGTGCAGCCATAATTACATACACAGACCTGGCACAGCAAGGTCACTGTAACAGCAGATTACTATTTAAAGGAAGACTATTGACCCAATCATGCAGCATATGGAACTCCATACCAGCTCTATCCCTAATCTTGCAATCACAAGCTTTATTCCTCCCCTCATCGTTGACATAAAGAACTCAAAGACTTTGCAATGAAGACTTGCTGATTCACCCAATGACTTAGTGACATGAAGTAATGCGCCTTTAGGGAGCGCAGCAAAGTTTTTGTGAAAAGCTTCTTAGAAGATCTCCCCTCGGTTGATCCTAACTTTTATATATAAAAGTCAAGGGTTGGAAATAAAGACGATTGCTCATTGTGGCGTGATTGGTGTTTGCGTATCCTAAGCAAGTGGTTTTTTAAAGGTACCCCAAGCATGGAAGCAACGTGTGAAATTATGGGGCTCATTCCCTTTCCGGACCAGCCGTAGTTTGCGTGGGTGCTCACTGTCTTTGGCTCTCATGTGTTGGATGTAAACCTAAAAAGCAATAAAAAAAAATTCCAAATTAACAAGTAAATTAGAGGTCATCCAGTAATTAAACACCTCAACAGGGAGCAATTGTAGATGTTGATTCTAGATTGAATAGTAAACATCTACAAAAAGGGGCATTAGAAGAAATTCAGGGCTCGTGTGCCTAACTACCTAGACTTTCTAGTTTTGCCCTTCTGCTACCTACCCTAAAATGGGTTTGTTGACTTTTTTCACCCCAATAAGCTGTACCCTCAGTACTTAAAACCATCCACCGTAGTATACAAGGGAACGGTTTATGACAGGCTGGATAGATCACCAACTTTTCCTTTTTGTTATTTTTTTAAAAAGTTTAATATTTACCTGGCAAGCTTTAAGGCTCAATTTGATCTCCACCTGACTGGTCTGTGTTCCTACCCACATGTAAACCTGGGGAAAAAAAAAATGTTCACATAATTACTGAGGAAGGAAATTGTAATTAGATACAGCAAGCAGTTCCACCTTGTTTCTTATTCTGACCTGAACATTTCAGAACAATATTGTAGGCATGGCCTATAGTGAGTTAAAGCAATTGTAACCTTTTCAAGCACAATGGTAACAGCAAGACCATTCTTGCGGATAAGTTTACTTTCTAACACGGTTTTAAGCGACACCACTAACTGACAATAGCACAGCCACTTAGGGCATGAACAAAAAACTGTAAGCGAGACTCCCTCTGAGTATATATTTACTCATTTACATAATGACTTTATAATTCAGCTCAGCTTCATAAAATATTTAAATTTACACACAAATATAGAAATTTTGATTTCTACGTTTGAATAAATTAGTGAACTACTTGCACCTTTACTGACCATATCTGCTGTGTGGCTGAGAGTTAGTGACCAGTGGGTCAGCAAGTGTTCAGCACTGCTACCTCATTAGGGACCCCCGTTC
This sequence comes from Ginglymostoma cirratum, assembly GCA_024137785.1. NCBI lineage: Eukaryota > Metazoa > Chordata > Chondrichthyes > Orectolobiformes > Ginglymostomatidae > Ginglymostoma > Ginglymostoma cirratum. The sequence continues at coordinate 30,573,215 of JAHRHZ010000022.1, read as the reverse complement.
AAATCTCGCGCTGGGTGATCAGTTTGCCTGTTCTTCCTCATGGCTGCATGTGTTTCCCCTAGGTGCTCTGGTTTCAGCCCACAGTTCCAAAACGTGCAGGTAAAGTTGATTAGCTATGCTAAATTGCCCTGCAGTGTTTGGAGGATGTGCAAGCTAGATGACTTAACTATGGTAAACGGGTGGGGGGGATTGGTGCAGAGTTGATGAACCAAATGGCCTCTATCTGCAATGTAAGGGTTCTACAATACTATGGAGTATTACAGTATTGACACCTTGGAATTAAAAAAAGTGTGTATGCTGTTCCTGAAGATCCATGGCCAAGAATAGATGGGTGACTTTTGGAATTTGTCTCGGTGGCTCAAAATAGGCATGCCACAGCTCTATGCAGGGCTGTGTCCCACATAAAAGGAGGTTGCCTCCAGGTTCAACTCTTAGTGAACTACCCACACTTGGTCAAGAGGGCTGATGCCCAGTTCATCGCTACAGTTGGGGTGTCTCAGCCTCAACCTCAAATGTAGTGCACCAGCTTCAAATTCCAGTGTTTAGTACCACTGTCCTGCTTTGCCTGCCACAGTTTTTCAGTTGTAAGTACCAACCTCTTTTCCATTGTCAAGCAGCATGATGTCATCATCTGCAAGATCATCCTGACAGAAGTCTGAGCACTTCTCAGACACAGAGAAATATCCCTTCTCATTGGAACACCTTTATTTTTCAAAAAAAAAAAAAAAGGATAAATAATACATTACATTAGTAAATAACTGCTTTGGAACTCCGCCTAGAAATCAAGTTTGTGTTTCTCAAACTGGAGTCTGTCTTCACAACGGCTACACCATAGTTGAATGTTTAACTGCTGAAATTAGACTTGGTATGAGCCAGAGGGAAGCATAACTGCCACTCGTGCAGCACTTGAGTGCCTATGGAGAGTGTAGGTAAAGCATCAGAGACCAGGTTATCAAGGCTAGTTTTGAGAGTTAGGTAGGCTTAGGTAAAATAAGCTTCCAGCAATTAAATTAAAAGAGCACCAAGCTACAGGTTTTCACAAGTATAGAAGCATTCTAGTGGTTATAATTTAGTTGGGGATAGGCAGAATCAGACTTAAAATAATTTGAAAAGGATTCCTTCAATTTATAAAAAATAAAATGACCAACCCAAACTCTACTAACCTGAAAATATATTTTCAATTATCAAGCACAGCACCATATCATACAGTATATGGCCAATCTAAAGTGAACATACAGGTAGGATCCGAGATAACAAGGCGTGGGGCTGGATGAACACAGCAGGCCAAGCAGCATCATAGGAGCAGGAAAACTTGACGTTTCGGGCCTAGACCCTTCACCAGAAATGGGGGAGGGGAAGAGGGTTCTGAAATAAACAGGGACAGAGGGGGAGGCGGATAGAGGAGAGGAGGCAGACAGGTCGAAGAGGCGGGGATGGAGCCAGTAAAGGTGAGTGTAGGTGGGGGGGTAGGGAGGAGATAGGTCAGTCCAGGGAGGACAGACAGGTCAAGGGGGCGGGATGATGTTAGTAGATAGGAGATGGGGGTGGGGCTTGAGGTGGGAGGAGGGGATAGGTGAGAGAAAAAACAGGTTAGGGAGGTGGAGATGAGCTGGGCTGGTTTTGGGATGCGGTTGGGGGAGGGGAGATTTTGAAGCTTGTGAAATCCACATTGATACCATTGGGCTGCAGGGTTCCCAGACTGAATATGATTTGTTGTTCCTGCATAATGGTTTGTGTACATGTTCCAATCTGCCCCACATACCTAAAAAGTCTTGAGTGCTTCATGTATTCTGCATCTTCATCATATTGCTTCTCTCCACCTATTCCAACCCAGAAGAAGTTCTCAGGTTCCTCTCCCTCATTTATCACCTAAAATAACACATCAGATTACCTGTAGGCAGTGGCCAGTGATAGAATATGCAGCTTCCAGAACAGCAGTGGAAGGTGAACTGTACAGCCATAAATCAGCTGCAGCAACTACAGTGCAAATTCTGTATTGGCCTCAGACTAGGATGTCACACTGTCCCAGCTCAGGGCATTACGTATTGTTTAAAAAAAAACTTAGTCCTACAGTACAGTACGTGGAAAAATATTGTGCTAGCTTTCTTGTTCCATGAAAACAGGATCTCTGAACAGTAATTACTTGCTTACTGCAAAAATCCATTTTGCCCACCCCCAACTATGATGGTCCCTGAAAATGGAGGCAGTCAGCCAGCTCCAGGTTTTTTTTTAAACTTTTAATAAAGTAACATTAATAACTTGTTTCTTAAACTTCATTCGAATTGTCAAGCATACACTTGAAAAAGATCCACAGTGATTGGAATTAATGGTTTGGCCCCTCTCTGAACAAAAAAAAAGTGTTTGTTCCAAAACAATTTAGACTACATTGGACCAACTGGCAGCCTGCTGCCCTCTAGGGTCCTATGCAATCCATCACCAGGACTTCAAATACACAGACGACTGGAAGATTCTGCAATTAGACACTGCTTCAATCCAACTAAATAACTTATCACCAAATATGGGAAAGAAATTACCTCATGTTGGAGTGGCTGCAAGCTGTGCAAATGTGACTTGTACTATTCACTTGGGGGCCTTCACAGAAAGCAGTGACAAGTTTGCTCCATGGTTACAGGGAGAGAGACTGCAGGAGTGTCAGACAGGTGCAGGGAAAATTAAGCTTAGAGTTAGGGAGACAGTCAGGGAGCTAGACAAGAAACCTCATTTCCCCTGCAGGCACTGACCCAAAAGCATTGTGGGTCAACCCACAGCAGGGGAACTGCAGCTGTTCAAGAAGGCAGCTCACCATCACCTTCTGAAAAGCAACTAGAGAGGGGCAATAAACACTGACCAGCCAGCAATGCCCACGTCCTATAAATCAAGTTAAAAAAAGAGGTACCAAAAGTCCCAGGTTCAAGGAGAGAGACTGGGGCAAGGAGAATAATAAAAAATGTCCTTAACAAGCCATCACGCACCCAGCTGTGAAAAGTTAAGGAGAACAACATGATGCAACACACATTTGCATTTGCACCTGCACCATAGGCTCAAGAAAAATGATTTCTGGTCTCATTTTCGTCTCACCATAACCGTTAATTGCATCAAAAAAGAGTGACTTTTCAAATAGGAAAATAAGAGTAAATCAAGTTTTCTAGTTCTTTTCTGATTTGGAAGTCTCAACAATTGATTACCTGTTTGCTGTATGTTTCGTCAAACATATTATTCATGATATCTTCAGCAAGTTTGGCCTCATCTGGGTCTGCTGCACGTCCGACCCAGGTGTAGACAATTCCTTGATTATCAATACTCTCAAAAGGCACCTAAGGGAGCAGAACAGTTGGCAAACAAGCATACACAAACTTGTACAGACAAATCTTTAACCTCAGACCCTTAAAAACAAGTTTTAATCACATGCATTTTCCAGCAGGAGTTACCAAGAAATGAGAACATGAACCTGACTCTAATCTGGAAATGGAGGATAACTTATATCCCAAATACAGTTCAGCTGAAAAATCAACTAATTCTGCACCTAGCAGAACTACCTTTAGAAATTTATTATTTAAATTTTAGTACAAATCCACATAAAACCTTCTGACACCTGTCAAGAGTAAAGATTCCTTTGGTGTGATAACATGACAGCAACCACACACACACACACACACAGATTGACTGACACTAGACATAAAAATGCAGATTCTATGGATTTATACTCTACTCCATTCCAACACATTATTCTATTTCCCTTCACTTTTATCAGAGTGAGCTTTTTTTATAGATTTATTATTCAGCATCCTATTCTTCAGTTCCATTCAACATTTTCTCTCCCTTTTGGTCCTTGGAGCTGTCTTAGCCACCCTGACATGTATTCATCAGCTGTGTATTGACATTTACAGAATTAAGCTAGCACGTGCACTTGTCGATCTTTGTATATCTCGGTTATCCTTGGGGTTTCCCAATCTTGAAACCATTACTCTCTTCATTACTTGCCTCACCTCTTACTTCCTCTAAATGCTGCTAAATCATCAGATTGCTTATTTGACATCCAGTTTTAATAAGCATAAAATTACATTGTCTTCGGTTCCCACTCCAAATTCTGTTGACTTGTTCTAATGTTGACTAATCTATCCATGTCTTTGCCAACTATCTGAAACAAACTCGGACTGTTTACAGCAGGGTGCTAGTTTTGACTTTGGGATAGGTCTCCTGAGCTATCACCAAGTATTTCCAACAATGATGGTCCCTGATAATGGAGGCAGCCAGCCAGCTCCAGGTTCTGAGGAAGGGTCCCAACCCTAAGCATCAACTTTCCTGCTCCTCTGATGCTGCCTGGCCTGCTGTGTTCCTCATCCTCCACACTTATCTGACTCCAACATCGGCAGTTCTTAATATCTCCTTGAGAAAATTGTTTTCTGATTCTAATGCATTATAGACTACACTCTCAGTGTTTACCTTCTGCAGACTTGACAACTGCCCATGTCCTTAATCGCACAGTCTTATTCTCTGTAGGCTGCATGAACATACAGCCATGCAACAACCCAGAAGCTAACAGCAGGTTGCTCACAAGTTGTCTTATGATACCTGTGCTTCTCTAATTGTCGTCATCTTTACAAGCCTGATTGTAATTGTTCAAGCATCAGTGACCAGATCTTCAGCTGTCAAGACCATGAGCTCTTAAGTTTCCCCCCAAAGTTCTTTTAATCGTTTATCCCAATATCTTGCAACTTCGTAAAATTTTGTCTTCTACAGGTTCAAATGACTTAGGTTACTTGGTTTCTTTAAAGGAGATATATAAACAAAGATTATTAGCCAGCAGCTACACCAAAGATCTAATGCAATTTAACTTCTAGTTTGTTCATAATACTTGAGCATTACCTTGAGGATGTAACAAAACTCAGAGTTCAACATACTGGAATCTGTGTTGATCTGGATACACCTGCAAGTAACAGATTATTTTAAAAATTTGGAAGTCTACATTATCTTTGTCTGTGCATCACCACCCAACTTTAAACATAACAAGAAGGTAATTGCACAACTTGCTCCTGGTACTTTTGCCGGACATACCTTAAGTAAAAAATTAGATAAGTTACAATTTTTTAAAATTTCGCACTAACTATAGTTACAAGAGCAGGCCACAGGTAGGGAGCTGGATTAGTGACTCATCTCCAGACCCTCAAACTCTCTTGATATTCTATAAAGGCAGAAATCAAAAATATGATTGAACAGTCCCTGCTTACCTGGATGAAGCAGCAACAGCAGCAGTAACAACAGTTAAGGACCATCCAAAACAGAACATTTTGCAGAATAAAGTAGCAGGGGCACCAAACTCCAACCTCTGAGGAACATAGGAACAGTAGTAGGCCATTCAGCTCATCAACCCTGCCTCACCATTCAATATGATCATGGCTGGTCAAACATTTCAATACCTTTTACTCACCCCATTCCACTCAAGCCACTACTGATCAGAAATCTATCCATCTCTACCTTAAATTCTCGTAGAGAATTTCAAAAGTTCACCACACAGAGTAAACAAATTTCTTGTCATCTCGGACCTATAGTCTCACAGCACGGGAACAGACCCTTCGGTCCAACTCGTCCACACCAATCAAATTTCCCAAACTAAATTAGTCCCACATCCCTCTAAACTTTTCCTAGTCGTGACCCATTCCTTCTCTCCTATACACTTACAATCTGTGGTGTGACCAAATCCCTACACATGCTATCCAATGCTCTGCCTCACAGATGCACAACGTGACTCCAGCCACAGCTCAAATTCCGAAACACTGAGCTCAAGCTTTTGCAGCCAACGACAGTTCCTGCAGGAACAAAAACAAAGTTGCTGGAAAAGCTCAGCAGGTCTGGCAGCATGTGTGGAGGAGAAAACAGAGTTAATGTTTCAGGTCCGGTGACCCTTCCTCAGAACGGATGGTGGCTGGGAAAACGTCAGTTTATATGCAGAAAACAGGGAGGTGGGTGGGGTAGGGAGTAAACAATAGCATAGAGCCCAAAGAGAGAGAAAGACAGTTGGACAGACAAAGGAGTTGCTAACGATCAGGCTGGGAGGTGAGTAGTTGTTAATGGGGACTGTTAGTGACTAACAACAGGGGGTAAGTGCGCAGGACAGTTCCTGCAGATTTGCTTGTCTGAGATATGCAGCAAATCTATGACTTTACACATACACTGCAGGATGTGCACTCCACTTGGCCTTTCTGAGTTGTCACTCATAACCAAAAACTACTTGTCATGCTTAGAATAAGTGTGGACTTACTATGAAAATTCAACAATTTCTCAAAAGAGAGAAAAACGTCTACAGACTTAAAAACAAACTCTATACCCAACTTCGTACATTAAATACTGGAAACACTGATCAAACTTGCTTACCGATCATCTACTTTCTCTACACCATTTCCGTTATTGGTCTCAGGCCTCTCGATTGGCACCTTATTTTCTTTCCTGCTTACTTCTTGTTCTGGAGGCTTTATTTCTTGGAGTAAATAACTATGTATTCCCTCTGCCCAGAATTCCCTCATTGACTCAAAAATTCCCAGTTACTCACTATCTCCATGTCACTCTGGCAGGGGGTCCTTCATCCTGACACTGTGCTTTGAACAAGACTTTCTTATACAGAGAGCTTGGATGAGTCATTTGTTATTCTTAACTTCCTGATAGAGTAATTGACACGTAATTCAGGTAAGGAATTTCATGTTTGATAGATAACTGCCCCTAACAAGCAATCGTCTGTTTAACTACACTATTTTAACTTCCTTTAAATGTTATTTGTTGTAGGTTGGATTCTGACTTTTACTTTATAATTAAACTAGCAAGTGATTTACCAGTGAATTCCCATGTTGACCTAAATTTCCAGTTACTCACTCTGTCTCAGTCTCCTCTACCAGCGTGCGGCCAGTGTTTTACAACCTAGTATATTACTGCACTAAGTCACTACGTTCGCTTCACCAGACCTTCTCTCCCTGTGATCTTGATCATTAGAAGAGGAGAAACATGTGCATTGAAAACTAAATCAATATTCAGTTCTACAAGAAATCACAAAAAATTCCAGATGCACCAGATATCTATCATTGTTTTTTCCTTGTCACTGAGTTAATTTATGAAATTATGCACCTAACACTTTTTGGAAGTACCTTCACCACATCGACTGCAGCAACTGGAGGAGGAGATAATCTCACAAGCATCCCAGAAACAAATAATGAGATAAACTGGGTATCAGTTAGTCACTTATCCATCTGAGCAGAGCTGGAGTAATGTGAGGAGAAAGAAGGGGAAAGGAACAATGTTATATCAACGTCAGGTTTGCAAAGCCTCACCTGGAGCAGAGGGCACTGCCGTTGGTGCGGATGTGGTAGAGGCTGGGTTGCAGACCATTCTCTGGGGCCTTTCTCTTCCCTTTGTGAATAATGAATTTCCTTTTGAAATGAGAAAGGAACTTCAGGTTCTCCTGCTGCTGGGTCATCCGCACCACCTGACAGACAAAAATTAATCCATTTTATTTAATTTCTCTTTACTCCTTCGCATTTTCAAGCTCCTACACAACATCCCCACTACATACCAGCATGGTTCCAGCAGCAACATGTAGGACTCTGCTCCTTCTTTTCTTCAGATCTTGAAATAAGGCAGGAGGGTGGTCACAATACTTTAACTGAGGCCATATAGCTACATACAAACTTATAGTTATCATTGTCTGTTTTCTTCCCTAAAAGGCAGGGCAATCTATACCTAGTCTGGTCTCTGCGAGATCCCAGTTCCATACACTGTGTTTTACTCTCAATTGCCTCAAAGTCAGTTGTAGGGGTCAATTAGTTCAGCTGGTTGGAAGATTGGGTTCTAAAGCAGAGTGATGGCAACAGCATGTACTGGCTGAAGTCAACTTGAAGGCCTGCCTCCCCAATCTTGCCCCCTTACTTAAGGTCTGGCGACTTTGAGACTAAATTCAACATCGGCTGTCTCCCTCTAATAACAGAGCAACCTATGATCCTCTCAGATCATGGCAACTTCAGCCAGTTGTTTAAAAACAAAAATGGAGGACACTTTTACCATCTTGGCTTTGAATCAGAGTACAGTGAAAGCATGCTTAGCCCGTCCAACTCTGCAAAGTGTTCCAGACTAATACCAGTGGACTTAAGGCATTTGGACTGTTACAAAACCATAACCATGACCCAATGCCATAGGCTCTTCAATCATAATTACTGGGCATATTCTTTCCCACTGCAATAATACACCACCAGAGCTGGGGCCCATTGCTGGCATAATAGGTACAGTTTGTGTCTGTAACACTGACTATAGACCCCTCGAGAATCTTGTGGTTTCAAGTGAGCAAAGAAACTTCCTGCTAATTAGTACCTATGAATCACATCCTGCCTCATGAATCACCATTACCAAAAGTGACTCAGTAGTGATATCACTGACAAGGCCTGAAGGACACAGCTGCCAGACTGCACTTTGGCCACTGATGAAAGAACAAATGAAAAGTAACTTACTTGCCCTTGTTTTCTCTTATCCATCTACCCATGACATCACGAGCAAGAGTAACCACTGTATGGTCCATACAAGATCTTCTCTTAACGGTGAGGGTACCTTCTAGTGTATTAGATGGCACAACCACTATTCTAAGTGGGACAGATCCAGCAGTCAAAACCTGATGCCCACGAGGCACTATGTGCCATTAGCAGAATTATATTCCATTATAATCTGTAACATCATTTATTTATATTACTCAGTTTTGGAATATGGGCACTGTTGACAAGGCTAGAATTTCTTGCTCATCCCTAGTTGCCTGAGGTGATGGTGGAGGTGGTTGAACCAATGCTGTCTGTGGAGTGGAAATATTCCCGATAGCTGCCAGGTAAGGAGTTTCAGGATTTTGATCAGGTGACGTTAAAAAAGAACAGTTGGATGATGTGCTCATTGATGTTCTTACATGTCTCCTGCCCTTATTCTTCCTAGTAGTGGACTGTTTACTGTATGTGGGCACTATAAACTCATTATTAAGAAATTATGAATGGAACAAAGCATTGTACAGTTATCATTCCCATTCTGGAGATATACAGGAATCAAAGGGCAAAATGTCTTCAATGCCTAATGCAAATGTTTGTACAAAAGAAGGTAGCTGTTAGAAGCCAAAAATTCATCCACAGTATTCAGCAGGCCAGCAGCTGAGGCCCAGCTATCTTCAGATGCTTCAATAATATCTTGATCTCTATCTAAAGTGGGGCAATTTACTAATAAAGAAACAGAACACCGTCCAATGTCAAAAATTGCAGATAATGAAGCAGTCTGCATCCACATACAACAAATACCATGTCCACGTTAAGACTTCAGCTGTTAAGTGACAAGTATTATTTGTTCTCAATGATCTCCAGGAAACGACCATCTTCAATAAATCAGAGTTTAAACATCATCCACAATATTCACAACATTTGCATCTTCAAGCAGTATCTTGGGGATCACCACTGACTACTATTCAGGGCAAAGCAGTGAACTTGTTTGGAATTCCATCCATCGTAGAGTCATAAATTCATACGGCACAGAAAAAGACCCTTCAGTCCAACCAGTCCATGCCGACCATAATCCCAAACTAAACTAGTCCCAACTGTCTGCACTTAGCCCACATCCCTCCAAACCTTTTCTATTCATGTACTTATCTAAACGTCTTTTAAACGTTGTAAAATGTATCCACATTCACCACTTCCTCCAGGAGGTTCATTCCACACACAAACTACCCTCCGAGTGAAAAAGTTGCCCCTCCGGTCTTTTTTAAAAATCTTTCCCCTCTCTCCTTAAAAATATGTACCTAGTTTTGAATTCCCCCATCATAGGAAAAGACACCTGCCATTCATCTTATCTATACCCCTCATGATTTTATAAACATCTACAGGAGGTCACCTCTCAACCTCCTATTCTCCAGTGAGAAAATGTCCCAGCCTATCCAGCTACAACATGTAATTCAAACTCTCCATTCCCAGCAACATCCTGGTAAATTTCTTCTGAACCCTCTGCAGATTAATAATATCCTTCTTACAACAGGGTGACCAGAACTGGACATGGTATTCCAGAAGAGGCCTCACTAACATCCTGTACAACCTCAACATAATGCCCCAACTTCTACACTCAAAGGTCTGAGTAAGGAAGGTAACTGTGCTAAACACGTCCTTAACCAACCTGTCCATATGTGATGCAAACTTCAAAGAATTATATACTTGAACCCTAGGTCTCTGTTCTACAACACTACCCAAGGCCCTACTTTTAATTGTATAAGCTTTGCCGTTTTTTTTTTAAAAAAAAAAAACAAAATTCCATCGGCCACTTCTCAGCCCATTGACCCAATCAATCAAGATCTCTTTGTAATCTCAGGTAACCTTCACTATCCACTATACCACCAATCTTGGTGTCATTTGCCATGTTTCTAACCACGCTTTCTATATTCTCATCTGAATCATTTACATAAATAACAAACAAGAGTGGACCCTGCATCGATCCCTACGGAATACCACTGATCACAGGCCTCCAGTCCGAAAAACAACCCTCCACCCCAACTCTGTCTCCTATCGTCAAGCCGATTTTATATCGAAGGTGCATGTTCTCCCTGAATTCCCTGTGATCTAACTTTACTAATTATTCTACCATGTGGAACCCTGTCAAAAGCTTTACAAGAGTCGATGTAGAAGTCTACCGCTCTGCCCCGAAACTTTTTGGTTACAACCTCAAAAAAACTCAATCAAGTTTCAGTCACTATTTCCCATGCACAAAGCCTAGCCAACTATCCTTAATCACTCCTTGCCTCTCCAAATTTGTGTAAATCCTGTCCGTCACCATCCCCTCCAATAACTAACCACTGACATCAGGTTCAAAGTATGTGGTTCCCAGGATTCTCCATACAGCCTCTCTTAAATAAAAGGCACAACATTAGTCACCCTCCAGTCCTCCGGCACCTCACCTGTAGATGATTTCAATATCTCTGCTAGTGGACTTGCAATTTCTTCCCTAATTTCCCACAATGTCCTCGAATACATTTGATCAGGTCCTGGAGATTTACCCACCTTTATGCTTTAAGGCATCCCGCACATCCTCTTCTGTAAAGTGGACTGTTTCAAAGCCATCAATGTTTATTTTCCCAAATTTCCTAGCCTCCATTCATTTCTCCGAAGAAAAAGACAGGTGCAAAACATTCATTTAATATCTCTCTCATCTCCTGTGTTTCATTGAATCATCGAATCTCTACACGCTAATTGGCCCAACAGGTCCAAACCGTCCCTCCGAACAGCATCCCACTCAGACCCACACCCATAACCTTTTCCCTGTAACCCTGCACTTCCCATGGCTAATCCACCTAACATACAAACCCCTGGACACTATGGGCAATTTAGCATGGCCAATCCACCTGACCTGCACATCTTTGGACTGTGGGAGGAAGCCTGAGCAACTGGCAGAAACCAATGCAGACACGGGAGAATATGCAAACTCCACACAGATAGTCACCTGAGGGTGGAATCGAACCCAGGTTCTTGACGCTGTGAGGCAGCAGTGCTAACCACTGAGCCATGGTGCCACCTTCAATAAGGTCATGGCTAAGCTGCAATCTTAACTCCTCTTTCATGCCTGACACCACATCCTTCAATTATCTTCGTGTCCAAAAACCTGTTGATGACATCTATTGGAACCATTCTCGATTTTGTTCTTCCTAGGACCTAGAGTGCAGCTTTATGGTCTTTTAAGACCATAGTGACTTCAGCTTTCACGAACTAGTAATGCAGAGGCCAGGACTAATGATCTGAAGACAATTTAAATCCAATTTAAAATTCAGTAAATAAGCCATTTGGTATGACGAGAATTGCTAAAAACAGTAACAAATAACCACAGCAAAGCTTTTCCTCTTGTACTTATCAGGACACTCACAATAATACAATTTCAAGGGAAACCAACATTTCTATGGCATAAAAAAGGAGGGTAATAATTGGTAGTGGTGTTGCCAAAAAGAGTGCATCCACAACTGTCAGCTAACATTGAACAGCCGGGCTTTGTCACATCTGTTGTGCCTGCAAAGAACAAGGCCTCGAGTGTTAAATGTAGCTTCCTGTGCACGCAAAAGCATGACAGTGAGCAGGACTGAATCCTAAATTGGTTGCCAGTGTAATTTCTTGCACACTTAGGGCAGTACAGTAAATGTTGCCCAACTGTAGAATCACATGTAGTGTTACACACCAGACTGGGAGGTTTGTAAGCATAACCTTTCTATGGGACACAAGGCCTACTTAGCTGGCATCACACTGGTACGTGAATTTTAGTGCCATTTACTCATTTCAGAGATAGGCAGAACATATTTTTGGCTTAATGACAGCATCCTGTGAGCAGCAAACATTAGGTGTTGCTACTGCATAGTAGCAACGTGAAAAAGTTAGCTTCAATTGTTACTAAAACATTTGCAGTAGCTTACCCTTTCAGGATAATCAGAGATAGACCGGGCATCTTTCAGGAACAACAGATAAACTGCGAGAAATAGCGCAATGGGGGTATTTGACGCACCTCATTTCAGCATTAAGTTTGCACAGTCAACAAATGGCTCAGGCCCATTTAAAAATTTCCAAGCCAGGCCAAATCTTATAATGGGTAGAGCTCTAGGAATTCAGAAAGTGCAAAATAATCAGTGAAGCTAAGTTTTTAGTAGATAATATTAGAGAACCTTCTGACCAACTTCTAGAGAAAAAGGAGCTATTTGATTGTTCCATTTCCAATTAAATTTGAATGCAAGACGGACCCAATTAAGTCATCCAAGATAATTCTTAATTGCAACTGCACAAGCAATTATAGTGAATAGATTAACTGTTATTAGTTGAAGTGTAGTAGGCTGTGCATCATTCCGTCAGACAGACATGTTTTTCATGTAACCCAAAGATATGGGAATACCGGACCTAGTGAGGACCTTGGCAACCCTTCTATGCTAGATGAGAGAAGTAACATAAAATAAGCCTGATTATGGTTATGAGATTACTTCAGGAATTCAGATGTGTGAAGTCCACAACCCATTTCCACGTCCTTATTTCAGCACTATGCTAACCTCAATTTCCATAGCGGAGATTTGAAGTATCTGTCTCACAGCACAAGCAGTCACATCTCAATGGAAGTCAGTCTCTGACTATACCCAAGCCATTGGTTTAGAAGGGATCAAACATTCAAAAGGAATTTTGAACAGTGCTAGATTAGAATCCCAGCAATCGTACGCCAGTTTAACCCTAACTTGGGTTGACTGAGTATAAATATTGTTAAAAAAAAAATTAAAAGACCAAACTCCACTCTTAAATAGTTTCATCCTGCATCACTTCACATTCTGTTTATGCTCACACCTTGCTTTCTTCCACAAATGAATTTCAGCGCAATTGTGCTTATTTTTCTCTCCATACTTATCTAAGGAACCCACAATGTTTGCTGTACTACCAGCACAGCTTTATTTCAAGAGAAATTTTAGCAGAACAGCATAAACTCAATTGTGGCAACTTAAAATACAAGGGTAGAAAGAGTTCCACACAGAACCTGTAGTGTAGTCTGCAGGTAGAATATGCTGCTGGCACTGTACATCAATGTAATAGGGAAACAGGGAAAAATAAAACAGGGAATAAATGCTTAAAAGTTGTTTCAGTGCTTAAACAGTTCTGCATGGTAGATTAGTTAGTAAAGTTAGATCACATGAGATTCAGAGAGAGCTTGCCAATCGGATACAAAATTGGTTTGACGGTGGTGAGTTGTTTATTGGACTGGAGGCCGGTGACCAGTCGTGTTCACAGGGTTTGGCGATAGATCCATTTTTGTTTCTCATTTACATGAGAAATTTGGATGAGAATTTAGGAGGTATGGTAAGTAAGTTTGTGGATGACACCAAAATTGGTGGTGCAGTTGACAATGAAGGTTATCTAAGATAACAAATGGATCCTGATCAATTGGACCAATGGGCTGAGGAGTGGTAGATGGAGTTTAATTTGGAATAATACAAGGTGTTGCATTTTGGTAAAACAAACAAGAGCAGGACTTATACAGTTAATGGTAGGGCCCCGGGTAGTGTTGTTGAACAGAGAGAGCGGGGTTCAGATCCATAGTTCTTTGAAAGTTGCATCACAGGTAGTCAGGATGGTTAAGACGACATTTAGCATGCTTGCCTTCTTTGCTCAGACCATTCAGTATGGGAGTTGAGACGTCATGTTGAGGACATTGAGAGGCCACTTTTGGAGTACTGTTTACAGTTCTGGTCACCCTCCCATAGGAAAGATATTATTAAAATGGAGAGGGTCGAGAAAAGATTTACCAGGATGTTGTCGGGACTGAATAATTAAGATAGGCTGGGACCTTTTTCCACTGGAGCGTAGAGGTTGAGGGGTGACCTTATTGAGGCTTATAAATTCATGAAGGGCATAGATTTGGTGAATAGAGGGTCTTTTCTCTAGTGTAGGGGAGTTCAAAACCAGGGCGTATATTTTTAAGGTGAGAGGACAATGATTTAAAAGGGATCTGAAAGGCAACATTTTCAACACAGAGGGTAGTTCGTGCGGAATGACCTGCCAGAGGAAATGGCAGACGCAGGTATAGTCACAACATTTAAAAAACATTTGGAGAGATGAACAAATAGGAAAAGTTAGAGGGATATGGACCAAATGCAGGCAAGTGGGACTAGTTGGGAAACTTGGTCGGCATGGAGGAGTTGAAAGAGAGAGAAAACACTACAGGCAAGGAATATTCATTAGTCTCATCGCCTTTCAAACTTGAGCTAACAGAAAACCCCAAATATGAAAAAACATTTATTATGTACAGCTTCATATTGAGAATACACAACTATTTACCTCTAGCTTTCCAGGGAAAAGGGTCTCAAATTTCTTCTGTAGGCTGAAGGTAAAAGTTAGCCATCCCATGTTGGAAGCCTCACGGCCCTGCCAGAAGTACACCACACATTGGAAGTCTTCCTCTTGCTGTTTTTCTTCATCTTCTCCATCCTCTTCCATCTTCTCTTGATCTTTCTGATCATCTTCATACTCCATTGGAACCCAGTACCTGAAAACAAACCAGAAGAACCATATTAAGTATCAACAGACATGACAGGGGAGTGCGGGTGAGGTACAGGAGAGAGATGACCTAGGATGCCAGACTTCACTCAGCACAACAAACTTCAACGAATTGAGATTGATAAACTGCTTGTGCATGCAGCTGATGGGCTGAACTAGAAGTAAATACAAATAGGTAACAATTCAATTCAGTACTTCAGATGGTATTCATAAATTATTAAGCTTCCAACTTGCACTTTCAGGTTAGAGACTTAAATTAGCTGGAAAGCACTAAATGGTTCACAAAAACACAGGGTTGAACCTTCAGAGGAATGGCAAGCACAGTTCCATCAAACTTCAATTCAGGACTGTTTAAAAACATAAGACATACCCGTTCAGGAAGCCTTCTAGTGCAGGATCAGTACTGGAAGCAAACCACGCCCCTTTTTTTTAAAAGAACAGTGATGACCGCTATATTCCAGGGGATAAGAGATCTAAAACATCTTTGACCAGGAGAAAAATTTATGGAAGGGGGCAGGCTGGCAGGTGGATGAGGGGTAGGTCAGCAGGTGGGTGAGGGATTTAGAGTGGCAGGCAAGTAGAGGAACAGAATAGGCTAGCAAGTGGGTGAGACAGCAGGAATGGCAGATGGATGAGTGGGTAGCTGGCACATAAGTCATGATGAGTTCAAGTGGCATGTGGGGAAGGCACTCAGTGTGGATCTGACTAGCAGGGAGCAAATGTTATTTGTCCAGGGGGTGGGGTTAATTGACATTTTGGAAGGGGAACAGACAGGTTTATAGCTACTAGGAGATGAAACAGTTTTAATTCTCCCTAACCTTTTCTAGTTAACCATTGAGAAAAGCAGGTGGGAGCACCCTCTGAAGTCTCCAAACATAATTGAGAGTTTTTTCCGAGGATTTCAGATGCTGGATAACTGTCCATCAGAAGTGTAAATTTCCCAGTTACCCTCTACTCAGCTCAGTCAGACTTCCTAGGGGTCTGTTGTGCAGCCTGGTTAAGTCCGGTCTCAGACTATTGGGAAGCCCAAAGAACTGGACTCAAATGTGCTTTTTGTGTCGTTATCTACTCTAATACTTAACTCCATTTAACTAGTTACCTGCAAAGAAAGACATAACAATCTTGAGTGTAAAAATGACCAAAATCTTCTTCAGGTAGTCGTGCAAATTTCTTTCCTTCAAGTACAAAGCCTTCCATTCCATCCAGGTCCTCATTCCACTCCTCCATTAGTTGCTCAGCCTGAATTTAAAAACAAAGTTGAACAAACTGCATCTCAATTCCACCAACAAAACAGTAAAGAAAAAGTTTACATATTTTTCAATTAATTCAAGTAATTTCTAGAAATCTCAATACCTCCAAAATATTGCTGCCGCAATTAAAAGAGTGCAGAATTAACATAGGAATTAGCCGGTTTTACTTAATCAAACAGTGAACCCCTCGAGCCTGTTCACTATTCATTAGTTCATCCATACTTCAATTCCATTTACCCACTATGGATCCATATCCAAATATACTGTTAATAAATCTCCATCTCAACTCTGAATTTTTCATTATAGTCTCTTTCTTGACCACTTTGTGGGAAAGAAAGCTCCACATTTCCACAACTGTTTGAAGAACAGGTTCCCAGCATCATCTCAGAACGGCAGAGCTCTGATTTTAGAGTTATTCGTTTTGCTGTAAACTCCTAGAGAAAATCACCTCTATCTATCCTATCAAATCCCACATCCCACATCCCACAGCTCAATTCAATAGCTCACAGGAGTGGCAGTGGTTAGCACTGCTACCACAGAACACTGGGCACCCAGGTTCGGTTCCAACCTTGGGTGACTGCACAGTCTGCATGTTCTCACTGTGCCTGCGTGGGTTTCCCCAGATGTTCTGTCTTCCTCCCACAGTCTAAAGATGTGCAGTTTAGGTGGATTGGCCATGCTAAATTGTCCTTAGTGTGCAGAAATATGCAGGCTAGGTGGATCAGCCATGGGAAATGTGGAGTCACAGGGATTAGAGTAGGTCTGGGTGGGATGCTCTTTGGAGGGTCAGTGCAGATTCAAATGGGCCCAATGGCCTCTATCTGCACTGTACGGTTTCTATGATTCAATTAATTCATCCTTAAACTTGCCTACTTAATGAAACCCTAGTCTATGCAACTTATACTCTTAGTTTAATCTCTTTAGCCTCAACATCTGCACTGCACTTCCTCCAATATACCGTTCTTCAGGTGGTGTAGCCAGAATTGAGCACTATACTCAAAATGCAATTCAATCAGCACACCATATAACTGTAGCATATTTGTATTCTATCCCCTGAAAATAAAGGTCACACCCCAATTGCCTCTCAGGTGATTCTTTGTGCCAATCTACAAACAATAATCCTCCAATGTTCCCTGAAATACTTCGAAAATTAATTAAAGAATCAAAAAAAAAATCAAACTAGTGTTATTCATTTTCAGAATATCCTCGAAATGTCAGGAGCAGTAGGCCATATAGCCTCTTGACCCTAGTTTACCATTTAATAAGATTGTGACTGACCCATGACCTCAAACCCACATTCATGCCCAACCTCCTTATCACCTGATGCCCTTAAAGTAAAAAATCCTTGCAATTTCAAGCTGGAGTACATCTAACCATTCAGCTCCTGATGTCATTACAGTTTTAGTTCAATTATGAATAAGAGTTTAATTCCAGAGATGAGGTGAAAGTGGCTGCACTTGACATCAAGGCCATATCTGACCGAGTGTGGCATCAAGGAGCCCTAGCAAAACGGGAGTCAATAGAAAGCCGAGGCAAAACTCTCGGCTGGTTCGAGGCATCCGTGGCACAAAGGAAGACGGTTATGGTTGTTGGAAGTCAGTCATCCCAGCTCCAGAACATCCCTACTGGCATTCCTCAGGATAATACTGTAGGCATAACCATCTTCAGTTGCTTCTTCAACCACTTTCCTTACGTCATAAATTCAGAAGTGGAGTTGATAACTGAACAATGTTAACACTATTCACAACTCCCGAGATACTGAAACAGTCCATATCCAAATGCAGCAAGACCTGGACAAAATCCAGATTTGGGTTTAAAAGTGGCAATTAACATTTGTGCCACACAATGACCATCTCCAACAATAAAATCTACCCATCACTCCTTCAGATTCAATGGCATTAGTATAACTGAAACTCCACTGTCAACATCCTGGTGTTACCACTGATCAGAAACTGAACTGGACTAGCCACTGACTCACAATAGCAGGTCAGAGGAATACTGTAATGAATAACTCACCTCCTGACTCCCCAAAGCTTGCCCACCAGCTACAAGGCACAAATCAGGTGTGTGATAGAATACACATCACTTGCCTGGATGAGTGCAGGTCCAACAACACTGAATAAGCTTGACACCATCCAGCTTGCTTGATTGACACCACATCCACAAACATCTACTCCTTCCACGAGTGATACGAAGTAACAGCAGCATATACTGTCCCAGAATACACTCCAGAAATTCATCAAGGCTCTCTATACAGCACCTGCCAAAACTATAACCACAAGTATCTAGAAGAATAAGGCCAGCAGATACATGGAAACACCACTACGTGCAAGTTGCCCTCCAAGCCACTGAGTTGAATCCGGATTTGAAAATACATTGTCAGTGTCAAAGGGTCAAAGTTCTGGAATTGCTTCCAACAGTATTGTAAGTATACATACACAAAATGGACAACAGCAATTCAAGAAAGCACTCACCACCACGACCACTTTCTCAAGGGCAACTAGGGATGGGCCAGGAATGCCAACATCCCATAAATGAACTTTAAAAAATACTTGTTAGTTTTTAACTTGACCCAAAAAGATTCTATTTGCTGCTCTTTCAAGCAAAGAGCCTTCATCAATACTGCCCTAACCCATTCTTTATTTTCTGGTCTAGCCCCTTCCATTCCAACATTTCAATTTTGTCTGCCTTCTCGAAATATAAAAGCACCCAAAGGTCACAGACTTGGCTTTTTAAGCAACCTAATGATATAAGGCATTGACTAAACCATAAGTTTGCATGCCCATCATCACCATTAAGGAACAGTTTGTAAAATTAAGGGTACAGGGGAACACAAGATGCTCATCACTACAACCAGTGACCAGGCTACAAGTGTATAAGATAATGCTTGAACTGGCAAAAAAAAATCTTCTACATTGAACCTTTCAGTTACAATTTCCTCTTGCAAAATAACAGTAGTGCATATGGAATTATTTCCAGAAGGAAGCAGCATAGATTGTAAGAATTGAAGGCGGTGCAGCCTAGCAATGGTTTTTTTAAAATTAGTTTGTGGGTTTCGGTCATTGCTGGCTGGCCCAAGCTGCCTTTGAGAAGGTGGTGGTGAGCTGCCTTCTTGAACTGCTGCAGTCCACCTGCTGTGCTTTGACCCACAATGCCATTAGGGAGGGAATTCCAGGGTTTTGACACAGTGACAGTAAAGGAACAGCAATATATTTTCAAGTCAGAATGGGGAGTGGTTTGGAGGGGAACTTGAAGGTGGTGATGTTCCCATATGTCTACTGCCCTTGTCCTCCTAGATGGAAGCAGTTGAGAGTTTGGAGGGCGCTGTCTGAGGATTTGTGGTGAATGTCTGCAGTGCATCTTGTACATAGTACACACCGCTGCTACTGAGTATCGGTGGTGCAGTGAGTGGATACTTATGCATGTAGTGTCAATCAAGCAGGCTGCTTTGTCCTGGATGGTATCTTCTTGAGTGTTGTCGGAGCTGCACTCATCCAGGCAAGTGGGGAGTGTTCCATCACACTCCTGATTTGCACCTTGTAGATGATGGATAGGCTTTGAGCAGTGAGGACGTGAGTCACTCACCGCAGGATTCCTAGCCTCTGACCTGCTGTTGTAGCCACTGTATTTATGTAGTGAGCCTAACTGATTTTCTGGTCAATGATAACCCCCAGGATGTTGATAGTGGGGGACTCAGTGATGGTAACACCATTAAATGCTAAGGGGCAGTGGTTAGATTGTCTCTTATTCATGATGGTCATAGCCTGGCATTTGTGTGGCACAAATGTTACTTTCCACTTGTCAGCTCAAGCTTGGATATTGTCCAGATCTTGTTGTATTTGAACATGGACTACTTCAGTATCTGAGGAGTCCCAAATAGTGCTGAACATTGTGAAATCATCAGCAAACATCCCCACTTTGGACCTGATGATGGAGGCAAGGTCAATGATGAAGCAACTAAAGATGGTTGGACCAAGCACCCTAACTTGGGGAACTCTTGCAGAGATGTCCTGGAGCGGAGATGACTGACCCCCAACAACCATGACCATCTTCCTATGTGTCAGGTATGATTCCAACCACTGGGGAGTTTGCCCCCCGATATCCATTGATTCCAGTTTTGCTAAGGGTCCTGATGTCACACCCAGTTGAAGGGAAGAGTGACAGCCTTGACGTCAAGGCTGCATTCACTTCTGGAATTCAGCTCTTTTGCCCACTTTTGAATCAAGGCTGTAATGAGGTCAGGAGTTGAGTGGCCCTGGTGGAACCCAAACTGGGTGTCACTGAGCAGGTTCTGCTTGATAGCACTGTTGATGACATCTTCCATCACTTTACTGATGATTGAGAGTAATTGGCTGGGTTGGATCTGTTCTGATTTTTATGTACTGTACATACTTATGCTATTTTCCACATTGTCAGGTAGATAGCAGTATTGTAAGTGTACTGCAACAGCTTAGCTAGGGGAGCAAGTTCTGGAGCACAAGCCTTTAGTACTATTGCCTAATGTTGTCAGGGCCCATTGCCTTTGCAGTATCCCGTGTCTCCAACCGTTTCTTGACATCACGTGGAGTGAATCAAATTGGCTGAAGACTGGTATCTGTAATGCTGGGGACCACTGAGGAGGTTACTTCATGAATCGCTGGAGTCAGACTCCTTTTGATAAATCTGCTTCTTAACCTAAACTCTTCAACGGGCATCCTCCCTTCCATAGTCTTAAGTGCAATGACAGCTAATACCTCAGATAGTGGCATCGGTGGTTGTCGTGGTAGGAATAAGGCAGTCAGATCTGCTTTAATCTGGTCTCCTTTCTCTGTGTCCTTCTTCACTTTACCCATGAGACCTTCTCTCTTCAGCACAGTCTCTGCATTTCTTGTATAATCCACCTTCAGGACATCATCCCAGTTACGAAATTTAGACTTAAACACCTAGTTACAAATAATAGGTCATATTTGTTAGAAACCAGAGTCATTGACATAATTCAATCAAGAGCAAGTGAACATCGACACATCAGCAATCAGACACAGGAAGCAGCCTGCACAACACTCATGTTCCAATATCTTAATTCACTCTGACCTACGATCTCAAATAACTAAGTCATCACCTCGTCATCCTTCCAAAATCCACATACGATTAAACTCAAAGCTTGCTGTCATTTAACTAATGGACTAATTGTATTTGAGCAACATGAAATCAGTGGTCCATTTATTTTCTGCACATTGCGAATTGTAACTCAAAGCCAGCAGGTTTCCTACTTGACACTCTGTCCCCTCCAGGTTCCGGATAACAATGGCATGCTTGGGGCGGTGCAACATGCCACACAACTCCTGCCCCAGTTTCAGGGCTGCAGCTCTGACCAATCGAGGAGACTTGCGTCCAATCCAAATGAAAACATCTGACCAGCAATCAAGAATATAGACAGATCGTGTATCCAAAAGACTCTGGACCTGAAATGAAAAGGGTAACTTTTCTCAAATGACTTACAAAGTGACACTAATAAAATCAGGGTATCAGTATTAGCTAGACATTCAAATAGGTTTAATTGCACATTGGCCAAGCCTAGGTATTAAACAAATTCAACCATTATTACTAAATGCTATACAGAATTCAAGACCCATATGAAGAATTACTGTACCAGTCTCAGTTCTGGCAGAAGATCAATTTTTGTCTTCACTTTGTGCTCTACAGAGAGTTTGTAATTAATCTGAGGAAGCTCCAGGTATCCAAGACCCAAGCCGACCTGAAGAAACAAAAACCAATTAATTCTTCTTTCTTACTGTCTCCATTCCAATCTCCAACTTCAACTCAATTGCCAAAAACAAAAAAAGAGTCTAGTGTAGGAGTTGTGAGACAAAACTCATCTAGGGGAGGCAATGGCCTAGTGATATTGTCACCGGACTGCTAATCCAAAGACCCAGATAACGTTCTGGGGCCAGGGTTTGAATCCCACCATAGCAGATGGTGGAATTTGAATTAAAGAGTCTGAATAATGACGTTGAATCCATGGTCAATTATTGAAAAAACATATCTGTTTCACTAATGCCCTTAAGGAAATTGCCATCCTTATTTGGTCTGGCGTACATGTGACTCCAAACCCACAGCAATGTGGCTGGCTCTTACCTGCCCTCTGGGCAATTAGGGATGGGCAATAAATGCTGGCCTCGCCAGTGACGCCCTCATCTCATGAATGATCTTTTTTTAAAAAAAATGCTACTGCTTCATCAAGCCATCAAGAAATATGCCCAAATGAGATAACCCCCATCATCATACTTCACTTCAATATGTAAAACATTTCACTCTTCCCTGGTACAAACAAGAGATTAATCTGAACATCTTACATTCATGCTCATTTGACCACAGGCTACTGTGAACCACAGTTCCATTAGCCTGCTCCCAGAAACGAAAAAAAAAATGCATTGCATGCATTATACTATCAGAGTACAGTGCAAAACGTACTGAAGTTTCTTCTGCAATCCCTAGAAAATAAAGATTTTACTTTTTCTTTTAAAAACCTTGTAAAGCTTAGGCCGCACTGGTTTAAAATTGTCCATCACATGACATTTGATTTCCTCGGGTTGTCCTCCCATAGCCTCCCAGAATTCCGGTGTCTCCTGACTTTGCATCAGTTGTATTATCTCTGCATTTCCTTTTCTCTCATTTTTATTTATCTTTTCAGCAAACAGTCTGAAAGACAGAAAAATCTGATTACAAAACACTTCTGATAAATCAATTCCACATGCTCAACAACTATTCCCAAACATCACCAAACCAAGATTTCAATTCAAAGGCAGCGTGCCCATTATGAAAAAATAAAGCTGAGAAGAGCCCACAGTACAACAACTGTGAATACCTTAGTATTTCATTTCATCAGCATTCTGTCTCTGAAGTACCTTGTATTGGGCGGCAAATAAGAATTTGGGAAAGACCATTTGGGACTATTCAATTTATCCAGTCCACAGCTGAAATATATCTCTGAAGCCCATAATGCCTTGACACTATTATTACTTCAAATATTTATCACTGAATTTGTTAACCTTTAAAATCACTTACAGAAAATTTTAAGTTCACTTTCTCTGGCTTTACTGGCCCACGTCACCTTGCACATTCTGGTTTCACTTCCTCAATAACTAGAACTACCCAAGAAAGATTCCCATAAAATTGTTTTTCTAGAGTGTACAGTTTAAGCTTTGACAATCAATGAAGTTGATCGCGTTTACACCTGAAATCAGTCCTGGTGCTCCTGTCCTCATCCATTCAAATACCTTCACATCCTTTGATAGTGATAAAAACTGTAATACAAAACCCTGGTGCTGGAATAGTACCTAGCTTTAGTGCTTGCACTCAGTGTGGCCTGGGAGCCTCTCCAGATGTAAATCTCAAGCCCATGATCAAGGAGAAACACGAAGCTAGAGAAAAAAAAAAAGAAAAAAGTATTCACATCCTGAAAAAAAAAGACAGGGGTAAAGAAAAATCAAAGTATGCCATTGAATATTATTCTGAATGTCACTTTTGACGGCATGAGGCTTAACAGCTAATTAAATGCTGCTGTCAGAACTGCCTTCAAGTTTTAGAACCCTAGATACAAGTTCAAATGTAACACAGATCAAGTTATACAGCTCACAGCACAGGAGGTAAATTCCTCTGAACACAATTGCAAATATTGGGGGATGAGCTTATGGAAAAGGTGATGGCAAATAGAAAAGAATAATCTGTAAAATTAACCTACATAATCATAGAGGTTTCATGTTTAATTACTGATCTGTGCTGGTGTAGCTACTGAGATAACAAAGTGTGGAGCTGGATGAACACAGCAGGCCAAGCAGCATCATAGGAGCAGGAAAGCTTGATGTTTCGGGCCTAGACCCTTCATCAGAAATGGGGGAGGGGAAGAGGGTTCTGAAGAAAATAGGGAG
>JAHRHZ010000022.1:30441654-30548608 GCA_024137785.1 Ginglymostoma cirratum | reverse complement strand
TCTGGCAGCATCTGTGAAGGAGAAAACAGAGTTAACGTTTCGGATCCCTGTGACCCTTCCCCAGAACCCTGAGGAAGGGTCACCGGACCTGAAACGTTAACTCTGTTTTCTCCTCCACAGATGCTGCCAGACCTGCTGAGCTTTTCCAGCAACTTTTTTTCTCCTAAATGTACAACTCCTGCTAGAACGCAGTTAAAGGTAGTTCTCCTATAATGCAATAGTTGCATTCTTGCGTGACCTCGCACTATGGAAAATCACTACAGAAAATTTATTTATCTGTACAGCAGTAAGTTTGCGTTATCCAAACAGCATCCACTATTCATCAATTGCTTTACAGCCAATTCGCGTTCGTGAAACATGCAATATAGCAGAACCACCTGTTAACAGATGCAGCTTGCACCTATTCTAGAAGGTGCCAACTCTTGCTGAATGGAGTGCAGGCCCCCATCACTCCATTCCACTTCAAACACTGTTTCCATCCACTCTCCGAAGCGGCTCAGTTGTTCGTTCATTAAATGTTAGCCCAGACAACAATTATAATTATATACACCTTCTGAATTCATAGCTTAGCATCCTGCTCAGCACACTGCTGCCATTAGCATGATAGTAAAGTTGTGCAAGTAAAATTATACCCATTTTCACTCTGTCAATCACAACAATGCAGGCAAAAGTACTGTCATTCCTAACCGAAGACATGTCTGAAGAGAGTAAGGCAAGTCACAGATGGCTGCAAGTCTGTCTCTGCTAATAAGAATAATTTCCGATGATGAAATAAGAACACAACACAAATTACTCGTGGAGCTTCCCTGTATTGTATGAATGTTAAAGCAAGTTGGCGCAAAATGATTAAATTACAACTTGACCGAGAGAATCACAAAATTCTGAAGAGCATTAAATACAATCCGACATACCGAGGATCCAATGACAAGCCTTTAAGTGGAACAGACTCAAGTTTTATGTTCTTCTTACCATAGCACCGAAATAACCTGTGTTGGGGGAATAAAAGTTTACAAAAATAGTAGAAGCATCCAAGAATTGCAATTACCTATTTTCAAAATACAACTTAAGAAAAATCATAGCTTAAGATGAGTCAAAAATAATAAAATGATAAATCTAAAAAGTAGGGACTTATCTTTAGCTATAGATAACTGCATTGACCAGCAAGTCAATGTCTAAGCTTTTGGGAAAGACATAGACCTTCAAATAAAAGTATTACTGAGGATGTTAATAGACACAACGTGAACTTAAGTGCTAGTATATAATAGGATCAAATGTGTTATATACTTTGATTTAAACATTTATCTTTTATGTTAAAAAAATTCAGATGCTGAGAACAGCAGCGCACGTCTGCCTTAAAAAGTACTTGCAGCAATTTAACTAGGTGGTCATCCGTAACAGGAAACGGTTTACTTGGAAAATGTTATTAGAAAATGTTTACTTAGATACTTTCAAAATGGGAATTGAATACATCAGAGCAACTTAGTTGAATTTGATCTCACCCTTTAAGCCCACTTCACTTTAAGGCTATACTTCATTTTGACTCCAACCTCACGTGCAATACCATGGACAGCTACTAAAACCTTCTTTGTGCAAAACATAGCAGTCTGCATTGCATCCTATCCACTAACATTATGAAAACATTCATTTATGCAATTCGGTTATAGGTTTGGCACATTCAGATTTGAGTTCGTGGAGATAAATTGTCAGCAGGGGGACATTATATTCAAAAAAGGCCTAACGTCACAATTACATTGTTGTGAATTCAGAACCTAAAACAAGAATTATATTGCACAAAATCAAAGCACAACAGCCCACAAGTTCTGATGGCCAGATAGAATCCACAGGGTAGAGTGGAGTTGCACATCAGGACCAGTTAGAAATCCCAACACAACTGACTCCACATGTGGCATGGTGGTTCAGTGGCTAACTCTGCTGCCTCACAGTGCCTGGAACTCAGCTTCAATTCCAATTGAATGTCTGTATGCAGTTTGCACATTCTCCCCGTATCTGCATGGGTTTCCTCCCACAGTCCAAAGATGTGCACTTAAGGTGGATTATAAATTGTCCAGAGATGCGCAGGCTAGGCGTATTAACCATGGTAAATTCAGGGTTAAGGGACAGGATAGATGGTGGGTCTGGGTGGGATACTCTTCAGTGGGTCAGTGTGGATTCAATGGGCTGAATGCCCTGCTTTCACACTCTAGGGATTCATGATTCTATTTGCATTGCCCAGGAAATTGAGCTTCCCTCAGGTAATTATCCCATGGGAGCTTCTGGAAAAGTCCTTCAGGAGACAGATTTCAGAGGGCCCTGACTCACTTCATCTCAAGAGTTAGGCAGGAAAGGTTAAAAATTTAAAAAACCTACAATAACTCCTGGGTAACAAAGAAAACTGAACACACAACTCACCACTAATACACCTATATCCCCTCCTCCTCTGACAACCAACACTTACCACCATCCTTCCAGCCAGGACCACCTCCGAATATCCAGCTCAACACACCTCCATCCAACTCAACCCAGCCAATTCCAACAATGCCCAATTCTAGTGGGTGGGCAGGTTTCAAGGCTGATTCCTGAATTGGTCTCTGCCAATTAGTGAAAAGGGCTGTCAAGGGCAGAACTAGTCAAAACATAAGTATTTTTATGTCTGATCAGGGTTGGAATTAGAGTTTTCTATTGTCTTTATCCTTCAGCCTGTTCATGATTATAAACTAAATCCAGCCTAGTAATAAAGATGAACAATCTTCACTCCCATTGTCAGGCTTTTTTCATTCTATCCTCTGCATTGGAAAGCCAGTGCTTCCCAAATCCTTTACCTGGTGATGTATTGCGTCTCTTCGACTGTGTAGAAGCCACTAGCTGTTCCTCCTTCAATGTAGGCAATATTATCAAATACCTATAGACATCAAAAATAAGTATCAAAACCTGCCAAAAAAAAAACTTTAATTTAATAGATATCAATTTGACAATACCGATATCCATACTGAAGTCTGTCTGCAGTATAACGTATCTATCAAGTTCCATTTAAAGGGAGCAAGTTGTCATTTGGTGAAATCAAATTGTCAACAAGAGTTTCAAATTAAAACTCAGTTTAACAGTACCAAAATTTTTCACATTGTTCTGTGAACTTTTCAAATGGACCGTTTCAGGAACCAAACCATTGGGAAAACATTGACAGAGTTGCAAAGAAGTGTAATTGTTTTTATTCAAATTTCCAACAAAGTGTTGGAAAAATTCTATCAGAGATAAGTTTAGGCCCGAAACGTCAAGTTTTCCTGCTCCTATGATGCTGCTTGACCGGCTGTGTTCATCCAGCCCCATGTTTGTTATGTTGGAAAAATTTAGCAGGTCTGGAGGCATCTGTGGTGACAGAAGGAGAAAATTAACTTTTTAAACTGTTGAGTTTTGATCAGGACTGCATCATTTGTACCATTTTGGAACTGATTACAATGCCAGAGTTATTAGTGTCAATTATAAGACCACAAAATGTAGCAGCAGAATTCGGCCATTCAGCCCATCAGGTGTGCTCTGCCATTCAATCTTGGCTGATCTGTTTCTCAATCCCACTCTCCTGCTTCTCGTCATAACCCTTGATCCCCTTATAATCAAGAACTTATCTGTCTCGGTCTTAAATACACTGACTCAACGACTTCACGTCCACAGGCTTCTGTGGCAATGAGTTCCACAGATTTACCACCGTCTGGCTGAAGAAATTCCTCCTCATCTCAGTTCTAAACAATCATTCCTTCACTAGAAGGTTGTGCCTCTGGGTCCTGGTCTCTCCTACTATTAAACATTGCAAGCATAAGTTTAATATTAAATCGTTTTGCAAAGAGGAAGCATTTGAAAACTGATGTAGTAGCTCTCCAAGATGTAATTATGGGATCACGCTGAGGCATACAGACAAAAAGGTCACAAAGTTTGACCTCAATCTTAGCTAATTTAGTTGATATTAGCGAAACATGCAATAATCAGTTAGTCTAAAAGAACAAAAAAGTCAAAAATTCCCGCTTATGACCCTATGAATTTCTGAAAAGGAAATGGTTAAATCTATTCAACTGTGCCTCAATACCTTATCAGAATTAAAAGGTCTAAGCCTATGAACGTAACTGCTTGGGTATGTGGTGATGGGCCATTACTACCAATGAAATCAGACCCCATCCTTAATCTGAACATTCAAAGAGAAGGAATATACTGGAAGCAGATCAAAATAAGAAGTATCTAATGGTGAATAATGCATGTTAATCAAAGTGACGCATTTCACACTACACCTGAAATCAATACAAATATCCAAATGCAATCACCTGCTGTACTTATTCAAATACTGACCAAACTAAATTCTTCACTTTCATCACCCATTTCCTCACGGATTGTCCTGCACTGTGCGCCTAGAAAATTCCGGAGATTGACAGCATGGATAGCAGCACAAGCTTTTTTATCCATAGTAGCTTCCTGACCAATCCAGTAGAAAATCTGCCAGTTCAATGCCTCATTCTCATCAAGGGTTGTCTGCAAAATGAGATTGCATTATAAAAGTTAAACAAAAAAAAACACAAAACTACTAAAGGTTTTGGAAGAGCAAAAAGTTGAACATTATTTTCAATATCTGGCAACCAAATAACAAAGTCAACATCAACACAAAAACTGAATGAGCTCAAGGCAGCTCATCATCACCTGCCGAGAAGCAATTATAAACAAGTCAGTTTTCCCAGAATTATCAATACAGGAATGAAGGTGGCACACGTTAATTATATCAATTAAATTTCCGAGCACTGTTGGCTCACATTGCCAGGGACCTGAATTTGATTCCAGCCTTGGAGCACTGTCTGTGTGGAGTTTGCACATTCTCCCTGTGTCTGTGTGGGTTCCCAGTCCGAAGATGTGTAGGTTAGGTGGACTGGGCACACCAAATTGCCCATAGTATCCAGGGATGTGCAGGCTGAGTGGATTAGCCGTGGGAAATGAAGGGTTGCAGGGACTGGGGCGGCACTGGGTGGGATTCTCTTTGGCGAGTTGGTGGGCTTCTACACTGTAGGGATTCTCTGATTCACAGAAGATTAGGTCAGATGAGCAAAAGCTTGGTCAAAGAGCTAGGTTTTAGGAAGTCATTTAAAAAGGAAGATAGTGAGCCAGAGTTTGAGTTTTTTTCCTCCCAAAATACTGGTTACCAATGATAGAGCAATTAAAATCAAGGAGTTACCTCAGAGGTTAGAGGAAATCGCACAGATAAAGACAGAGAAGGGCAAAGGATTTGTAAACAAGAGAGAGAGAAAATTAGAAAATCAAAGCATTGCTTGAATGGGAGCCAGTGTGGGAAATAGCAAAACAGGACTTGCTGCGAGTTAAGACAGAGTTTTGAATGACCTCAACTTTAGAAAGTAGAGTGTGGAAGAATAGCCAGGAATGGAATGGAATAGTGCAATAAAATAGTTAAGACTTCTGGTAACAAAGGGATGAAATGAGGGTTGCATCAACAAATGAACTGAAGAGAGGCAAAGCTGATGATGTTAGAGATTGAAAGTCATTATTAAATGATTGTTGCTTTTTATCCTGATTTATGCAAAGTTGCAAATAGACTGGCTTATTTCTACCCACCCAGTACTAAAAGTCAGATAAGCAGCCTGATAATTTAGCAAGAATGGAAATATTAAGGCAGGGGATGGTGAGGTACAGGTGGGCATTGTCAGCATATATGCCCATATTACTTAGAGGGGGGAGGGTGCGGAAGAGGAGGAGAGTAGCATGTACATGAGAAACAGGAGGGAACCAAGAACATAAGGCAACAACATGGGTAATGATGCAAGAAAAGGAAAGAGAAGCCATTGACAGCGATTGTCTGGCTACAATGAGATGGATAAGAATGAATTCAGTCAAGAGTAGTCCCATTCACTGGATGACAGTGGAGGTACTAGAGAAGGATGTGCTCAACTCCACCAAAACCTGGAGACAGGTTGAGAAGGATAGAGACAGCAAGTTTATCTTGATCACAGTCACATGGAATTCATGAAAGTGCTTCAAATAGTGCTTATCTTGGATCTGTTCAAAAGGATTTGAAGAACTGCTATATTTTGCACTTTTCTCAGAGCAGTTTAAATTCTGTCCAGAGCAAGTACTGGTCTAACTCCTGATTTTACTCCATAACTTGCTTGTCATTTACTATAGTGTAAATAAACTGCGATTATTAGTGTACATTTTTCACTTTTCCAATCGGGTAGTTAAGTCTTTGTTGCACTGTTCCACTGTACAAGATTAATAACTAGTTCTGTGGTTATTATCCTATTCAAATCATTGTTCAGGAAGCTATCAATTTATCCACTCAATCCCTGCTAAAGAGGAAGCCCAAAGCGCATCTTTGTCACAAAGCGCTTGCTTGTGAATGCCAGCAGCTAAGAAAAAAAAGCTACACGAGAAAGTTATAAACTTATCTAAAATAAATAACTGCGACACAATACACTTTGAATTCAGCAAAATTTATGTCTGAATAGTTACAGTACTTGCAGTGCATGTTGCTTTATGCAAATATTAATTGAGATAATTGTGATGCAAGAATTCTGCTGAAGCAAATTCCTATTGTACTTTTTAAGACTTGTAGTTACCTTCAACACAATGTAACAATCCGCTTCATAGAACTTTCCATGGAAAGCCTCATCAATTTGACTGGGAATAAAATTCTCAATATGCCAAACCATGACCCCTGGAATCTGACCAACATCTTCAGTGAAGAACTCAGAGTAATCAAGTGGAGGTTTCTCAAGACCTTGATCCCAGCGCTTGGTCTTTAAGTCTGTGCTCTTCGCTTCCCCCACCTCCTGCAAACAGATGGAACAAACTATTATTCTAGTGCAAGTCTATGAGCATTTTAAAAAACTGGAGATTAGGTAATTGGAGGGCATAACAAGTTGTTTAACATAAACCCCTATTTACATTAGGCAGAAAACCCACTAGATAGCTCAATGAGTAAATAACGTGTTAAATGCTGTTCAGCCATATTCAAACACTGGCCATTCCTGTACTGCAATACTGTGAGAAGAGAGGTTTTGTCAGTTTAGAGGCAAGCACAAAAAGGTCATCAAACCTAGGTGACACTCCAAGAGCAGGCCTCTGTCAGGCACAGGACGTCCAGGAAACCAGATCCCAACCAGGCTATAAGTAAGCCTCCCAGCGTTTATCTATTGAGCGGCCCCATAAAATACTAGAGTTACAGGATAATGCCTTAGTCTTTTAGTGGTCACTAAATGGCCTCAATTCATCAATAGTCCTTGACTGAATCCAGGGCTGGCATGAAAAAAAGTGACGTGGCCCCCAGGTTCTCCAGCCCAGTCTCTCCCACACAATGATACAGCCAAAAGCGCCTCTCATCCCCCCTCAGTGAGTGTTTTAAAATTCCACTATATAGTTTGTTCTATAGTCTTGATTATCGCAGCGGTTGTACTCTGACTTCATAAATCAGAAGACTGTGGGTTCAAGTACTAGGAACTTGAGCCCATAAATCATTGCCAACACTGACAAGTGTTGCATTGCTGGAAATGGAATCATTCCACAATTTAGGCAGGTTGTGGTGGAACTCTTCCATGAACCTGACCGATTCACAAATTCATTTTCAATTTACTAAGTCTGTTTGCACCCAATTACCTCAAGTACACAAACAGACAAGCAGGTAGGAATTAGTCATTGTTTTCAATATAAAAAGATGGGGGAGGGGGATAAAAAAGGCAAAATGATTTTGAAGCCCAGATCCACCATAACTAATCTTGTAACTGAAATAGCTGCACCTCAGTACCTTTGTATATAAGATGGTGGTGTAAGTGGCAACTTATAAACTTTTCACTGTACAAATTGCATTGAATGAATTCAATTCAATTCAATTCAACGCTTGGATGGATGAAATGACAAGATCAAATAGCAAGATTTTTTTGGAGCCAGCTATTTCCAGTGTTGTTTTAAATTCAAAAATGCCCATCTTCAAAAACCAAAACCTTGTAGAATAAGTGTTACCCATGATGAAAATGAACAAGTCTGCCAATAACCACATTGCATAATTCAAATGAATTGTTTACATACTTATAAATCAGCTTTATGCTGTTGGAAAACAAAGAGTTACAAATTAAAAATATATCTTGGTCAAGAGTTTTCTACATTGCTTTATCAGATCAAAGATCAGAATAACTTCTTTACCAACCTCCCTTTTTTTGTTTTTTTCCTGTGCCACATCACTCATTCCTTTTAGCACTTGTTTGGCCTGGTCATCTTGGCTAGAGTCCTTTCTTCTTCGCAGACGCATTTTGCGGGCAATTGGATCTCGAGTAGTTACTCCTATTACCAGGAACGAAGAAAAACACCTTTAAATTTGATAATTTTTTTGTTCATACTTCATATTCAATGATAAATCTCAGTCTCCTGCTGTGTGGATGTCACACAGGGACGGATGACAAATCAAAAAACCTGATGACAGATACGACAGATGCATCTGTCTTAGCTGATGTGAAAAACAACCACTTGAATGATGTATTGAAAAACTTTTATTACCCACACTACACCAGAGGGACTCAGAATGAGCACCTAGGAACAGTGGTACAATAGCACTGGGTCTGAGTCACAATACTGAAGCAAGAGTAATTAAAAAGTTTCACTTTGTATCTAACCAGCATCTAAGATGGCCTGGGAATGCTTGATGCTGGTAGAAGGGCATTGACATAAAGTGTTTCCCCCCGGGTATGATCAGAGCCAGATTTAAGATGTCAACATTCTAACCTTGCTATGGTCATCAACTACACCTGACCCAAGGATATTTTGTTTTTTAAAAATCAGCCATGCCCACTTTGAACGTCACTTTCTAGAACCTACTGGTTGGGTTTCTGTGCCTCAACCTCGAGTTACTACTGTTATTAACATACTTAACTGCTATAAAATGTCTTTCATCTCTCTCTAAGCAATTCCACAGGAGGTTGATTTAAGTCTACAAAATATCTTTTAGAGCTAAAGGATTCAGCATTTTAGACTAACTAAAAATATCTTGCAAGAAGTGAATAAATTGTTAGGTTCCAATTATCCGTACCTCCACCAGCTGCTGCAACTGTAGCTGGTGATGCTCCAGCCAAGCGAAGCTGGTTTTGCAAGGAGAAGTCTATGTTATAAAACTCTGCTGTTTGATCCACTGGTTTAGGGGGCATAACCAAATTAGGGTTCTCTCGAATATCCAGAACCTAAGAATCAAGACAAAACGAACATCTGAAAATGAAGTGTCAACTAAGGCAGAAATTTAAAAATCTTAAAAACATTAAAAAAAGGTTCAAAGTAAAAACAGAAACAGCACAAATATCAACTCAGCTTTTCTGTTTCTGACCTTTGCTTTTATATATTTAGAGAAATATTACAATTTCACAACACTTAAATGATTGTGCCCTTCAGCACGAACTTTCCATGAATGCAATTAAGACAGAGATAAATAGGTCACTGATTAGTAAGGGGATCAAAGGTTACAGTGAGAAGTCAGGACAATGGGGTTGAGAAACAGATCAGCCACGATCATATGGCACAGCAGACTCAATGGACTGAATGGCCTAATTCTGCTCCTATATCCTATTATCTATGACTTCTGCACATTGCTAATAACACCCCAATGTTTCAGTACAGTTTTGTTTTATTAACCATTTTAAACATTTGTTAATCTTTGCTAAGAATTGTCAGATAGTTTTACTCAATTTATTTTTGCATTGATTCCTTTTGTACTTCCAGTTCTCGATCTTTGCTTACTTTGTTCAGCATTAATCCAGATTATTACTTAATTACCCAGTTAACTGCCCATACCTAGTTGCCCTTGAGGGGGAGGTGGTGAGCTGCTTTCTTATGATATCGGTTAAGGGAGAGAATTCCAGGATTTTGATTCAGTGACAGCGAATGAATGGCACAACATTTCCAAGGTAGGATGGTGAGCGGCTTATAGAGTCATAACAGCTGTACAGCATGGAAACAGACCCTTCAGTCCAACTCGTTCATGCCAACCAGATATCTCAAATTAATCTAGTCCATTTGCCAGCATTTGGCCCATATCCCTCTAAACCCTTCCTATTCCTATCCCCATCTGGATGACTTTTAAATGATGTAATTGTATCAGCCTCCACCATTTCCTCTGGCAGCTCATTCTTTCATACACGCACCACCTCTGCACAAAAATGTTGCCCCTTTAGGTCCCTTTTAAATCTTTCCCCTCTCACCTTAAACCTATGCCCTTTAGTTTTGAACTCCCCAATGTGGGGAAAAGACCTTGGTCATTCACGCTATCCATGCCTCTCATGACTTTATAAAAACTACTATGAGGTCAGCTTCCAATGGTCCAGGGAAAATAGCCCCAGTCTGTCTCCATAGTTCAAACCCTCAAACATGGCAACATCCTTGTAAATCTTTTCTAAACCCTTTCAAGTTTCACAACATCCTTCCTATACCAGAACTGAAGACAATATTCCAAAAGTGGTTGAACCAATGCCCTGTACAGCAACAACATGACTTCCTAACTCCTGGCTGATTAATTTTATTGTCATGTGTACCCAAATACAGTGAAAAGCTTTGTTTACAAGCAATGCAGGCAGATCACAGCAAGCAAAGGATGTCCCGATCAAAAACACTTAGAGGCATATAGATTACATTGCAGGTTACATTACTTGAAGGGAGTCCATTCAACAGTCTGATAACAGCCAGAAAAATTTGTTCCTGAACCTGCTCGTGCATGTGTTCAGGCTTCTGTACCTTCTGCACCTTCTGCCTGACGAAAGAGATTGTAGGAGGTCATTACCAGGGTGCGAGGTGTCTTTGATGATGTTGGCTGCCTTTCCGTAGCAGTAAGTCGTATAAATAAGAGCTCATGGATGGAAGGCTGGCTTCTGTGATGGTCTGGGCTGTGCACACAACCTTCTGTAGTTTCTTACGGTCCTGGGCAGAAGGGTTGCCATACCAGGCCGTTATGCACCCGGACAGTATGCTTTCAATGGAGCATCGGTAGAAGATGGCGAGGGACCTTACGGACGTGCCAAATTTCCTGAGCCACCTGAGGAAGAAGAGGTGTTGTTGTACCTTCTTGACCGTCACATCTTCAAGGGAAGTCCAGAGCAATTTGTTGGTTATCGTACTCTAAGGAACTTGATGCGCTTCACCCTTTCAACCTGAAGTCGATGATCTGTTCTTTAGTTTTGCCAACTTTGAGAGACAGATTGTTTTCATTGCACTATGTCACTAAGCCGTCTACCTCCTTCTGTATTTTGACTCATCATTGCTAGATATCCGTTCCACTACGGTGGTGGCATCTGTGAACTTGTAGATGGCGTTTATTCAGAATTTAGCAACAGTCATGTGTTTACAGGGAGTACAATAGGGGGCTGAAGATGCATCCCTTGGGGGCTCCAGTGTTGAGTGTTATTGCGGAGATACAGTTACCTATCCTCACTGATTGCGACCTATGGGTCAGAAAGCTGAGGATCCAACTGCAGAGGACAGAGCAGAGACCAAAGTCACGCAGTTTTGAGATCAGTCTGGTGCCCGGACGTACTGACCCTGGCAAGCCACTGCTACCCGGACCTAGAATACCTTATAGTAAAATGCTGTGCCTAGTACCTACCATGTGAGTTCACCTCTGCCATCCTGACAGCAGTCTACACACCACCATATGCGGATGCAAAGAATGCCCTAGATGAGATTTATACCGTCACAAACACCCTAGAGACAAATTTCCCGAGTTCCTATTCACTGCGGTCAGTGACTTCAACCAAGCCAACCAATTTTGGTGATACCAAAATACCAACACATCTCCTGCCCCAGAGGGCTGAACATTCTGGACCAATGCTACACAACCAAAAGTTGCCTACCACTCAATCCCCCACCCACACTTCAGAAAATCTGACCATAGCGCTGTCCTCCCAGCTTACAATCAGGAGCGGAAATGGGATAATCCCATTGTTTTCTTCACTATCCTGTCTACATGCAACTCCACTTTCAAGGAACTATGAACTATGCACTCCAACCTCTCTTTGTTCAGCAACACTCCCCAGGACCTCACCATTAAGTGTACAAGTCCTGCTCTGATTTCCCTTTCCAAAAATGCAGGACTTCACATTTATCCAAATTAAATTCCATCTGCCACTCCTCGACCCATTGGCCTAACTGAGCAAGAACCCCTCGTACTCTGGAGGAAACCTTCTTCGCTGTCCACTACTCCAACTTGAAGAGAAACTTGCAGGTTGGTGGTCATCTTTTGCCAGACCTTTGCTTTGTTAACTCTGCAAAAAACAATTGGTGCTAGCAGTTCATACAAAACAAAAATCCAAATTCAATAATTTGAATAATGGTGAATAGCACAAGTGGCTTTAATATCTCTGGATTAGGGACAAAGTTGATGGATGGATAAATTTACTGGTATAAAATTCCAAAGCAACAGCCCCAGCTCAGGGAAAAAAACTGAAGAGAGACCTTCTATTCCAAGGACTTTTCATGCAGTGAATTACTTTGAAGTGGGATGGCTTAGAGAAATACAGCAGCCAATTTTTGAACAACTCAATTTTTTAAAAATTGATTCTTGGGATTTATGCATCACTGGCTAGGCCCAGCATTTCTTGCCCATCACCAAATGCCTCAGAGAAGCCTCTTGATGAGCTGCCTCTTTGAACCACTGTAGTCCACTCACAAGGCTGTGAGAAAATGAGTTCCAGAATTTTGAACTGACGAAAGCGACGACAGAGTTCAAAGGCAGGAGGATGTGTGGTTTGAAGAAAAACTTGCCAAGTTTCAGTGTTCCCATGCATCTGCTGCCTTCATCCTTCTAGATGGTAAAGGCCTGAGGTTTGGAAGATGCTGTCAACGAAGCCGTGTTGAGTTACTGTGCTTAAAACATTTTAAAGTGCTTCACAGGACTGTTACATAGTGATTTGATAAGGCATAAGTTAGCAAAAATAACAGATAAACTTTTCCACAAAAAGAAATCTTTAGGAAAGTTGTGAATGCATTAGAAAGAGTGCAGAAGAGAAGAGACTTGAGAGTGGTTTCGGGGGTGACAGACTTTAGTTATGAGGATAGTTTGGATGCCATTGGGACAATTTCCTTGAAGAGGAGAAAGAAGGCTAAGAGTAGATTTGATAGTTTTTAAAATCACGAGGGAGAAACCGTGCCTGCTTACGAAAGGACCGAGAATCAGAGGGTAGAGTTTTAACACATTTTACATAATTAGTAAATGGTAGGTAAGAAAACCAAACATTTCCAGTTAGGGTCTAAAACACGCTGTCTGGAAGTGTGGTGGATGAAGTTCAATTGACGCATTCAAGAGGGCATTAGATTATTCAAATAAAAGAAAAGGCACGTTTACATGAATAACAATTGGATGAATGGCCAGTTAGGATGCTGTTAGCAGGAATTATTGCTTAAGAAAAGCACATTAGTTATGCCAATGAAAAGAAAAATCTCCATTACTCTTCAAATTGTACTTCTAAGCATTTTAGGCTTTTAAGTCAAAGTCTGCATCTTTGACAACTTGTTGAGTACTGCACTGGAGTGTGAGGCTAGACGGTACACTGAAGAAAACCAAAAGAGCTGTGGATGCTGTAATTCAGGACAAAAACAAAGTTGCTGGAAAAGCTCAGCAGGTCTGGCAGCACCTGTGGAGGAGAAAACAGAGTTAACGTTTCTGGACGGTGACCCTTCCTCAGAACGGTATACTGGTGCATTGCCATGAGGCTTGAACTCAAACTTATTGACTCAACACGTTCAAATAGTTAAATGAAATCAACTTTTCCTCTTTCTCCTGACCAACAAGGGGACGTTTTACTAACGATGCACAAATCTGAAAACGGACTTGCTCCAGGATTCCAACACTATCACTACAATTATATATCATTAAAATGCAAGCAGCTACATTGGTGAAATACTGTCATATTTGACCAAACATAAAAGAAACAAGATAAGAATTACAATGAAAATTGTTTGTTGGATTATGTTTACCTCCAG
This sequence comes from Ginglymostoma cirratum, assembly GCA_024137785.1. NCBI lineage: Eukaryota > Metazoa > Chordata > Chondrichthyes > Orectolobiformes > Ginglymostomatidae > Ginglymostoma > Ginglymostoma cirratum. The sequence continues at coordinate 30,534,622 of JAHRHZ010000022.1, read as the reverse complement.
ATCTGTAAGGAAGTGGACAGCTTCAGGCAAAGTGACCAGGCGATTTTTGTTAAGAACCAACTTCTTCAACTTTCCACATCTGCAAGATGCCCAAATTAGAACTTCCATTTTTAAAAAGGCAAAATAAAAATTCTGCTAAAAACTCAGTTCATAAAGTTGTAACAAAGGACTGGAGACTGCATGTTCAATATCTGGTCGCACGGTTATCTAATAAAAATCAAAGTAAGTGTATGACAATCGACCTCAGCTGGTGGGATAGTGGAGATGCATAGGAAACAAAATCCGTGAAGGAGGCAAAAATGCCTTTCGTTTTTAAAGCTTCACTCATGGGAGGTGGGTGTCGCTGGCTGTGACAGAATTTATTGCTTTTCCCTAGTTACTCTCGAGAAAGTGATGATGAGTTGCCTTCTTGAACCACTGCACTCCATCTGTCGTAGGTAGACCCACAATGCTGTTAGGGAGGGAATCAAGATTTCTCTTGGAAAAATGCACACATGAAAATCAGGCAGTGGTAAAGTCAAGAGATAACAAGGTGCAGAGCTGGATGAACACAGCAGGCCAAGCAGCATCAGAGGAGCAGGCAGACTGACGTTTCAGGCCTAGACCCTTCTTCAGAAAAAAAAAAGTCAAGCTTGGCCATTGTGCCTGACAAGTACGAACAGACAAAATAACAGAGTCTGACATTAAACAACAACAAAAAAAAAAAAAACAAATAGCTGGACAACTCAGCAGGTCTGGTAGCATCTGTGGAGAGAAAGCAGGGTAAAATGTTTCAGGTGCAGAAGTCTGAGCTGAGCTGAGGCAACGAATATCAGCAGACTGAAAACAAAGAATTGTGGGGGATGCTGGACAACTGAAACAGATAGCTGGAGAAACTCAGCAGGTCTGGTAGCATCTGTGGAGAGAAAGCAGGGTAAATGTTTCAGGTGCAGAAGTCCTTCAGAACTTTAGACCTGCTGAGTTTCTCCAGCTATCCAGCATCCCCCACAATTGTTTGTTTTCAGTCTGCTGATATTCGTTGCCTCAGCTCAGATAGGAAGAACAGTTACCTGGTGAAGATTCTGAAGAGTTACAAATCCACTTTTCAGCTCCTGCCAAAGGCAAACCATTCTATAGTGCCCAATGGACTGAGGGGGGTAAATTCATTGTGATCACTGTTGGTGTGACACAGGGATATTTAATTGGAGGCAGAACTTGAGAAAAAGAATACAGAGCTTATACCTGCATAAACTTTCCGGGATGAGCTCAAGGTTATTGTTAGCTGCCATAAATTCCTCTAAACTTGCCAGTTTTCCAATGCCTGATGGGATCCCATCAAAATCCAGCTTGTTAGAGTTCAAATACAACTTCTTCAGTTTTATCAGCTTGCAGATGGCTGACTGAAAAGAAAACAAAAAATGCAGTTTCAGAGCTGCACAGACTGAAAATTTACATTTGAAAGATTTGCTACTTTTCGTACACGTTTTGCTGAATTTTTACATTCATTTCACTCTGCTGCATATAGTTATTTCCTAATCAATCTGATCGGAGATGTTATTACGCATTTATGGAGCAAGTGGGACTTGAATCCAGGCATCCTGGTTCACTGTGCTGCATTGCAGTCACTTCACCATCATCATCATTATTAATGCTGAAAGGTATCAGGGAATTGGGTTGCAATTTTTTTAGCATCTGACCCATACTTTTGGCACAAATATTAAGAATACCTGTACACAGCCAACCTTAAGCCTGAAACTGGTTTAAAGAAAGCAGTACCGGCCAGATTAAGGACTGTTAATTCAAGTATTCTTAAAAAAAAACTAAGTTTCCATTTGGAAACAAGAGTTTAAACTATGTCTATTAAGTTAACAGATATAGCAGAACAACGCAGGTGCAGCAATGGAAAGCACCATGCAAATGTACTTTTTTTATTTGTTTTTTTACACTGAACCTAAACCAAAATGTTCACATTCATTTTCCCTTATTCCTTTAAAGGAAGAAATCACACTTTGTGACATAAGCAGCTACATTTTAAACATTTTTAAAATACGCATTTAAAAAAAAAAAAAAAAAAAACGGTGAAAAGAGGACATTTGTCATTATGATGTTGTGAAGTTTAATCTCACACCACTACAAATCTATGGTAGCCTTGTATCATTTCAGGACAGCACCAACACCCCTCATCTCACTAGACATCGATAATGTAAACACGCTTCTGGTACCCTTGTTAAATTTCACAATCAGTTTGAGGGACAGAAGAGTGGATCTAAAACTTGTGACTTAAATGTAATTATAAAGGTCATTAAAACAAAGCTTGCAAAAGTAAATGGGAGAATTAGGTTAAGGGATAGGTCAGTAGAAATGCAATGGTATACATTTATTGAGGTATTTCAGAGTAATCAGAAAAGATGCATCCCACAAAAAAAAATTAAGGGAAAGCCATCTGTGACTAACAAAGGAAGTTAAAGATCACATCAAGTTGGAAAAAAAAAATGTATTATTTTGTAAAGCTGACAGGCAGTTTAAAAGATTGTACAGGATATAAAGAATGGCAAAGAATGACTAAAAGATTAATGAAGGGGAAAAAATTAAAAGGTACAATAAAAAGGCTGGATAGAAATGTAAAAACAAATAGTAAGAGTTTCAACCGGCATTTTAAAAAAGGGGGAAAAAAAATAAGTAACCTTAGCGTTGGATTATGAGAGAGAGACAGACCACTAGAGAATGACTGATTGGAATTAAGAAATTGGTAAATGAATTGGACAGATTGCCTGCATGTTTTCACTATAAAAAGATACAAGTAACATACCAGAAGTAATTATGAACCAGGAAATTAAAGGGAGGGAGGACTTACAATTACCAATGAAGGGATGCTGAAAGATTAGTAAAAAAGTAAAAGCAAAAGCTGACAAGTCCCCAGCTGTAATCTACTTCTTCTTAGAGTCTTAAGATAAGTGGTTCCTGAAATAGTTGATGCATTAGATTTAAATTTGCAAAGCTAATCAGATTCTGGAAAGATACCTCCGGAAAAAAAATAGTGAATGCGACTGTAATGATTGTAACAAGGTCAGCCAGGTGGACCTCAGATTAAGCAGTTCCCTGTATGGGGCTGTTAATCTGGTCCAGAGAGCCCTGGCTGACAGATATAAACAGGAATGTCAGAAGTTCTGTTCACTCAGAGCTGGCTCGGAGGAAGCCAGACCAGTGTCAAGTACTACATACATGTAAATAAAGAGTGATTTAGTGACGGGATACCGGCCTCTGTGATGATATTTCAGCAACTGATCTGCTTAAGAAAGGAGGGAGAGAGGAAAGAAGAGGGAGACAGAAAGCTGGAAACTACAGATCACTCAGCTTAGGATCTGTTAAAGGGAAAAGTGTTAGATACTATTACTAATGCAGGATACAGTGGTGCACTTAAGAAAAACTCAACGAAATCAGGTAGAGGCAACATGGTTTTGTGAAAGGATAAATCGTATTTCACTAACTTATTAGTATTCTTCATGGAAGCAACAGTCATAAAGAAAAAGAGGTAACAATGGATATGCAGTAATTAGATTTCCAGTAGGCATTTGACAAGGTACCCCATCACAAATTATGCTGCAAAATATGGCCTCATGGTACAGGGTTAACATATTGGCATGAAGAGAGGATTAGGTTAAAAAAAAAAAAGTAGGAATTCTTGTAGTACTATCCTTGGACTGAATGATTAACTTCCATAATTTGTGCTAGGTATGACTCCAACCAGTAGACAGATAGAATGGGAGTTTTCCCTGACTCCCCATGACTCCAATTTGGCTGGGGGTCCTTGAAGCATATTCAGTCAAATGTCAAGGGCCATCACTCTCACTTCTACACTTAAAAACAGCTCTTTTGCCCTTGTCTAGTCTAAGGCTGTAAGAAAGTCAGGAGCTGAGTGGCCCTAACAGAACCCAAACTGAGCATCAGTCAGTGGGTCATTCCTTTGCAAGTAATATTATCGACATCTCAACACATCAGTTTGCTGCTAATTGAGGGTAGACAGATACAGCATTTGTGATACTGTTTGTGTACAGGATATAATCAGGATAATTCTCTGCATTGTCAGGTAGATGCCAGTGTTGTAGCCATACTAGAACAGATTGGCTAGAGGCATGGCTATTTCTGAAGCACAAGTCTTCAGTACTATTACTAGAATGCTTTCAGGGCCCACAGCCTTTGCAATATCTAATCTCTTCAGCAACTTCTTCATATCACGTCATGATTCGAATTGGTTGAAGACTGACATCTGTGATGCTGAAACCTCTGGAGGAGCTTTGTCTTATGCAGTGATATGCTGGGCTTCCCCATTGTTGGGAATGGGGATATCTGTGGAGCCTTCTTCTGTTAGTTGTTCAGCTATCCACCACAATTCTCAAATCTCAAAAAGCTGCATTGCTTGTTTTTCAGATGTGGATTTGACCTTTAACGTGATGATCTTATTGTACAGCAGAGCATGTTCAAAGGAGTGAAATGATCTACTCCTGCTCCTAATTCTTATGTAGATTTGTTCATCTCACTGATGATTTACAATTCTGCTTCCTGTAATGTTGTCTATACAAAGCATCTGAAGCCTTAAGTGGTTAAGAAAGGCCAAGATCTCTGGAATTGCAGACGCTACATCCAAAAAATGCAGAACGACAAAAATAAGCAATCTTTCACCCTTCACTACAGTAACAACCCAGATTATCTTTTCGGAAAAAATGAGAAAGAAAGACGAGAACAAGAACAACATTAAAATAAACATCAATATTGAAAATTACATTCTTACAGGAAGTGAAGTCAGCTGGTTACGGGACAAGTTCAGCGTTTCCAGTTGTGTCCACTGATCAATGCAAAGTGAAAGCTCAGAGATCTGGTTGGTACTGAGGTTCAGTCGGCGTAGAGACGAAAGGGTATACAAGCATTCAGGCACTCTGCTGAGATCATTGCAGGACAAGTCCACATCTGGAAAACAAGCAATGCAGCTTTTTGAGATTTGGGATGATTTCTGATTCTAATAGAATAGCTGGGTCTGCAACACAGATAGGCACGCAAGTATTCATTGTTCCAGCAAAAGGTCATTGACAATGAATTAAAAAGTTATTCATCATAAAGGCCTTTTATAAAAGATTAAGTTATGTTATTAACTTTAGTGGGACAGCAAATGAAAAAGCAAAGAGAATCTTAATCCTATCTCAATATTTAAATAAAGAACTAATAGAAACACAAGTACTTTGAACAGAAGCATCCAAATCTCGGAAACAAGTTAAAAAAAAAAAAAGGCTTAAGAACATATTGCACTCCAAAACAAAGATTGTAGCACAGAAGCAAAAGCTGAAGAGATTATATACTAAAAGACAGAAAACGTAGCCTCAGTCGAACATGCAATTTACATATTACATATTCAGGTTTTACACAAGAATAAAGAAAAAAATTGTATTGTAAAACATGTTAGAAATAGATTCCCTGTAATTTCAAAAGTTTTCAAAAAGGTCAGGAACAATGCAGACGTTCAGTTCTGAAGGGTCACTAGACCCGAAACATCAACTTTGCTTTCTCTCCACAGTTGCTGTTCAACCTGCTGTGGTTTCCCAGCAATTTCTGTTTTTGTGTCATACGTTCCGATCCTGGTTGAGTGATGCTTATCACTTCTTGGCTGGTTTTGTTCTCCAACTTCGGGGAGCATTCTGGAGGCAGTCATACGCTGGGAATGAGGTATATTACTTGTATACCAAATATGAGTCACTGTAGTAAAGCTTGTTAATACAAAAGCCATTTTTACATGAATCAAAAGCAGAGATATTGTCACTGAACCAATAACTCTGTTGCAATGGCAATCACAAATCTGCCAACGCATACTAGTTTATACCAAAAACTAAGGTTTTATTGCCCAGTGAACTTATGAACATTGACCTGGATATTCGGTTACATGTTTCGAAGAAAAGCCTTGACACCACATAAAATATTCAGTCTATCGGTATTAGTTGCCACTAACACATCCACTTGTGTTGTCAGTGGGAACTGTGGGCAGCAGGAGCATCTAGTTGTAAGAACATCTTCAAATTCCAGAAACAATGCTGATCTGAGGAAATGACCAACCAGTACGGAGGTGACTTATGTAATGTGAGAAATAATCATAAAGTTTGGAGCTTCCTTAATAACATAAACAAACAGAGTGCCAAGGTTGATTGTAGGATGATCTTCTGCAGCCTTGCTCCAACAGTAAAGTAACACCCGAGTCAAAAATGATACCATCATGTGGACACAAGCACACGGATACATCCAGCCAAAGCTTATATATGTTTCAATATTAGTGCTCTGTAACGCAAGCAACAGGACTACAAACCACTATTTATACACAACGGAATGAAACAATTCATTAGTGAGTCATAAATTATTGAGGTGGGGAATGCATCAGAGAGTGAGTAGTAGTTTTGGGATAATTCAGATTCATTCATCAGGACTACAACCAAACAACTGTGCAAAGCATGGTCATGGATTGATCTAGGAAATTACGTAAGTTAATTCTGGATTTACTATAACTGGATAAAATTTACCAGATGGTCTTAACTGTGAGAACCAAAGAGCAGCACTTTCCATATGGGCAGGAAAGAGGCTGATAAGAAAATTTAATAAAAAAAAAAGTTGTGGCATATGTTCAGTTATTGGCTAAGAGGGCAGAGTGAGGAGGAATAACATGTACTGGATATCAAAGCTGGACGTCTGCCAGATATAGACTGAAATACAGAACTATCAAAAATTGCAAGAGGATTCACTGGAACTAACAGATATAGAGTAAAATTTAACAGGTTTGAGTCAGCTTACCTTTTAAATTGGACAGGCCTTCTAAGCTTGTAGGCAGGTTGTTCTGTGTGCGTTGTGTATTCCGAAGATGCAATGTCTGTAGAGCAGTCATTGCAGGAAGCTGCCTGCAGAAGATTGGTATTGAGAGTTAGAGCAGCAGAATTAAATCAAAACCTCCAGTCTCCACAGATCTGAAAATCAAACTGCACCATGTACAACTTTTCATAACTACATTGCTGCAATGTAAGAAGTGGTTGCAGTTTTTCAGCACAGACACTATTCCATCAATAGCCCTCAAGAAAATGTCAAACGTGTCACCTTTCTAGTCCAAATAACTCCGTGCATTCAACAGTGTCATACTATGATCCTCTTGTCACTTTAATTAAAAGGCACAATGAAAAGGGCTGTTTAGCCTATCTCGGCTCAACTTCTAGAAAGACAGACACTTATCACAACATCTAAACAAATTTCTGAAATACATCAATTAGTTTATCCGCCACATTCATTATACTTTGTGTAATTCAGTAGCAACAGATACATTTTGCTATTTGCTTCTTACCGTAGTTGAGCATGCATGAGTGGGTTGTTATTCAAAATCAGTGTATGGAGATGAACCAGGCGTCTCATCTGAGGAGGCAGACTCTCCAGATTATTGTCACTCAGGTCAAGATACAACAGATCGGTCAGATTTATAAACAGCTGATTTGGGATGTTGTCCACACTACAAGGAAAAACAAGACTTTAAAAACATGAATTGTAGCATTTTACAAAGTGCTAAGAAAGACAGAAAAACATTATGGTGAACCATATCCTGGAAGTGTCATGTTATCTCAGTTTAGTGGGTTAGCCCTCATTGCTCCGCATTCTATTTTGATGATCTATATAGTCTACGGAGCCTCAAATAGATCTTTCCCTTCTAGATGGAAAGGAAGAATGACACTCAGACATATAACTTGAAATACCCTGCTAGCACTAGCAAAGTTGAGGCAGTAATCAACTCCGATCCTGTAGATTGTGCAGGGCAGCACAACAGAAGAGAGAAAATAAGAGAGATAGAATCTGTACAAAAAAAAACTAATGATAGCACATTAACTAGCTGTATGCTAAGCTGATGATTCAGTTAATATATTGGGCCATTCTCTTTTACAAGTCTGTTCTTCAAGTTTGCATTTTCAGTTCCCATTGTGAATTCCCAATCCCCGAGAAAATAAACGGAGGAAAAACTAGACGAGAAAATCCATTCTACTAATTGAAATCTGGGAAATAGCGAGAAGGGGAGAATACAGGTACATGTTTTTGACATTTCCTGCAGTTCCAAACACAATACAATACCAAACCAACAAAGATAACACATATTGATGAATACATGCAAAATGCACTTCTCTCGTCCAAGTGTGTATTCATACAAAATTGTCTTACATTGAATTTGCATTTTTCAGATACAGGCTTACTTACGCATTTTCAATTTCTTTGTGTTTTTTTTAAAAATTACTTGCAGGCTATTAATAGCTGCAGAACTTAAGAAACAAAACCAGTTGGAAAATAAAAATATCAGATTGGAGAGATGAGCGTGTGGTTCAAACACTGGCAACGGAAGGTTGGTTCCAGTTCATAGGACACTGGCACCAGTATTGGCGAAAGTGAGATCTGTACCAATGGGAGAGTCTCCACCTGAATCATCCCGGGTCTGGTGTTTTTGACAACTGCATAGCGAGAGAAGTAGAGAGGATTTTAAACTGAACAGTGGGGGCAAGGGATGAAATCAGAAAACTGTCCGAATGCACACAGCATTCGAAACAAAAAAAAATTAACTGAGAGTGCAAAAAGAAATGAATAAATATGATTTGGTAGCCACTACATTGACATGGCTGCAGGATAAAATTGGCTGGGACCTGAATCTTTTAAAGAAAAAGTGTTAAGATATTCAGGAATGACAGCAAAGTAGGAAAACGTGCACAATTGGTTTTCTGGGTAAACAATCGTATTAACACATTAGGGGGCATGAACTAAGTTCAGGAAACCAAATATGTGGAAACACTTTGGGCAGAAATGAGAAAAGACAGTAAGTCACTTGTGAGCAGGGTATATTGTCCCCTAAGTGGAGAGAAGAGTTGGTCCAAAACTACTTTTAAAAGGAGGAGCAATTATGAAAGCATGAAAGCAGAACTGGCTAAAGTGAACTGGCAAATTACATTTAAAGGTACATCAGAGATATAGAGGCAGACACTTAAGGGCATATTTTAAAGTATGCAAAACAGACACATTCCAAATGAGTAAAAACAATTCCAAGAGACAGATCCACCATCCATGGTCGACTAAATATGATAAAGATAACGCTAATTTAAAGAGCATGTAAAATGTACAAGTCAGGTGGCGGGTCAGAAGGGGGACAGAGTATAAAATACAGCAAAGCATGCCTGATAAATTAATAAAGTGGGAAAAATAAAGTTCGGGAGAAAAAGTTTGCCAGGAATATTATGATGGTGGTACAATTTCTATAAATATTTAAAGAAACAGAGAAATTAAAAATGAGCGTCGGTCCAAAAAAAAACTCAGACCTGTGAATTAATAATTCAAAATAAGAAAATGGTAGAAGAATTGAACTGGTATTTTGCATCAGTCTTCACTACATGGGATAAAGCAACATACCAGAAGCAGTAAATCAAGAAATGGAAAGGAGGGAAGAACTCAGTGCCACTTCTCTACTTATTTTCCTGAGTAAATTGTTGGAACTAATCAGCTGACAAAAGTCTTGATGGACTTCACCACAGGTCTTAAAAATTGCCGAGTGAAATAGTTAATGCATTGACTTTAATTATCCAAAACTCCCTTAAATTAGAAATGGTCCTTTTAGATTGAAAAAAAAAGTGAATGTAACTCTTACTCAAGAAGGGAGGAAGACAGAAAGCAGGAAACCACAGGCTAGTTGGTTTAACATTAAAAAATGCTTTCTAATATTTTTCACTGTGATTAAAGAAATTGTAGCAGGACACTTGGATAAATTCAATGTAATCAAGCAGAGTCGATATGGTTTTGAGAGAGGGAAATCATGTCTGACCAGTTTATTGGTGTTCTTTGAAGAGGTAAACAGGTGGACATACTGTACTTAAGAGTTCTGGAAGACATGTGATAAGTTGCTACATCAAAAGCTTATTGTTCACATTGCAATCACATCAGCCATGATCTTACTGATTGGCAGAGGCAGAAAAGAGCCTGGATGGCCTACTCACTTATTTGAACCCCACAATAAATGTATTCATTACAAGATTCCTGCTTACCCATTATGGCTCAAATTGAGCACCAGCATGTTTTTAGCATTCTCCAGTTCCCTTGGAATCTCAGTCAGCTGATTGTAGCTCAGATCCTGAAACACAAATCTACGTCAACCGACAAAATATTCTTGAAACAGCAGCTTAAATTTTGTTTGGAAAAAAATCCTCAAAAGCTAATACCTTTGGATGCAATTGGCAAGTGTTTCTGCAGTGCACACGTTAATTCTTCCAGATGTAAATCACAGATTATAGCAATTATAGATTGTTAAGAGAAGAGAATGGAGGGGTGGGAATGAGAATAACACGCGTTCAGGTGCTACAAGTTCCCAATTAGCAAATACTGCAGATATTTAAGTATTCTACAGTTCTAAAATAGTCACAACGTGAACTATTTCTCTACATTCCCCCCTTGGATCAAAATTTGGTTTTATGGATATGGCACAGTAAATTCGAATCCTACCATAACTTTCAATCTGTAATCTCACATTTTGGGTACATTTTGAGCAGAGGTCAGGTGTGCATGGAGATAGAACAAAAAAAAAAATTTAAAATAACTGAAAAGTTAACAATAACTCATTGAAGAAAAGCCTTCTGTCACTCCATCTCAATTCACAAACGAGTAGAACTACAAGTTTAATATTGGAAGACACCACCTCCCACAAAATCATATCCATCAGGAATCTGGCAGGATAAAATTGGGTAGAACTTGATGTTTCTGACACATTTAAAAATAATACTCAGGCACATTTACTAAACGTGTAAAAAACACAAAGACTCATCATTGCACGAATATTGTTTCTGTACTGTTTATGCATCAAATATAAAAATAAAAAAGTGAGCTCAGACTTCAACTACATTTCTAGATGCTACTCTGGGTCTTTTTTTGTCAAATCAACATGACTGTACAAACCAGAGTGGTTCAGCAGCGGGAGTCCGGGAGAGAGTGTGAGGGCAGCCAGGAAGGTAAGCTTTCGTTATAAAAGTCTTACCTCGCGTAACTGCAGCCTTCAGTTGTTCAGCTGTGGAGGAGTCCCAGAACGGGCACGAGTGGTCGGCTGAGTAACGGGTATCTTTCACCCAATAAATTTGGGAAGTAACTAATACCAGAGACACTACACGTGCAGTGTCTCCCACCCTTCCACCACCTCTAACCTAATAATAAAGACTAAGTGTGGTGAGCATGTGAGCTATTTGCATTTTTTTCTCGTCTATTTGTTATCTTTCGGGGAGGCCACCTAGATGCCAAATCCTCTGGGAGTGGTTCTGAAGGCCAAACCGGAGTCTGTTTGAGTATATAACGGAATAAACTTACTGGTGCAGAGAACACTACGAAACTTTTTTTAAAAAAAATTAATTTTAAATAATTAACTAAGTAGAGATGGCAGGTCAGGTGATGTGTTGTAGCTGTATTATGTGGGAACTAGCTGATCCCATTGAGAATGGCAGTGACCACATCTGCAGCAAGCGTTGGCTGCTTGAGGAGCTCCGGCTCAAAACTGATGAGCTGGAATCCGAACTCCAAACACTGCGGCACATCTGGGAGGCAGGCAGATACCTGGATGCTGTGTTCCAGGAGGCAGTCACCCCTAGTAGATTAACTAATGTTGATTCGATACGCAGCCAGGGACAGCAGTGTGTGACTGCGAATGAGGCAGGTAGAGGGACCCTGCAGACAGGAACACAGGAGCCGCTGCCCTTGACATTATCCCACAGGTATGAGGCACTTGCTCCCTGCGTGGAAGAGGAACAGGGCTGCAGGAAGGATGAGTCAACTGACCATAGCACCATGGTTCAGGAGGCCATTCAAGAGTGGGGAGCTAAAGGACAGATTGTAGTTGTAGGGAATTCCATCATCAGGGGGATAGACATTATCCGTTGCAAGCAGGATACAGAATCCCACATGGTGTGTTGCCTGCCCGGTGCCAGGGCACGAGACATCCCTGACCAGCTCGAGAGGGAGGGGGAGAATCCAGTTGTTGTGATCAACATAGGCACCAACGACATAGGCACCAATGACATAGGCAGGACAAAAAAGAAAAGACCTGTTTTGGGATTATGAAAAGCTAGGAACAAAATTAAAAGACAGGTCTTCAAGGGTCATACTCTCTGGATTGCTGACCAAGCCGCATGCAAAATGGCATAGGGAGGCGAGGATCATGGAAGTAAACACATGGCTAAAGGAGTGGTGTGGGAAAGAGGGTTTCCTTTTCATGGGGCACTGGCATCAGTTCTGGGACAGGAGGGATCTACACCGCTGGGATGGACACCACCTGAACAGGGCCGGGTCCAGTGTGCTGGCGAGAAGGGTAAATAGGACTTTAAACTAATAAGTGGGGTGGGGAGGTGAGAGTGTACAGGGAGTATAACAATTAATGGTAGACAAAACAGCAGGTTAGCAGGTGACGTGGAAGCTTCAACTCCATTTGAAAATTGGGAAAAAAAGTTAAAAGGGAAGAAGTCAAGAGCTGTTACTAATGGAGGTGACAGGATTCAAAAAGAAGGTGCAAAAACTGGCATAAGGGCACCTTATCTGAATGCTCGGAGCATACGGAACAAGGTGGATGAGTTGGCAGCGCAAATCATGGCAAATGGGTATGATTTAGCGGCCATTACAGAGACATGGTTGCAGGATAGTCATGACTGGGAGTTAAATATCCAGGGGTATCAAACTGTTCGGAAGGACAGACAGGAAGGTAAGGGAGGTGGTGTTGCTATTCTGATTTTTAAGGATGATATCAGGGCGGTACTGAGATATGATACGGGTTGTACTGAACAAAAGTATGAATCCATTTGCGTGGAAACTGGGAATAGCAGAGAGAAGAAGTCACTGATAGGTGTGGTCTATAGACTGCCAAATAATGACATCATGGTGGGCCAGGCAATAAAAAAATAGAAATAGCTAATGCATGTAAAAATGGTACAGCAATTATCATGGGGGAATTTTAATCTACATATCGATTAATCAAACCAGGTCCGTCATGGCAGCCTTGAGGAGGGGTTCATAGAATGCATCTGCGATAATTTCCTTGAACAATACGTAAATGGAACCTACGAGGGAGCATGCTATCCTAGATCTAGTCCTGTGTATGAGACAGGAATAATTAACGATCTCACAGTTAGCAATCCTCTCGGAAGGAGCAATCACAGTATGGTCGAAGTTAAAATGCAGATGGAGCGTGAAAAGGTTAAATCCAGTACCAATGTCCTGTGCTTAAACAAAGGAGACTATGATGGGATGAGGAAGGAGTTAGCTTAGGTAGAATGGGAGCAAAAACTTTATGGTGGGTCAATTGAAGATCAGTGGAGGACTTTCAAAACGATTTTTCACATGCTCAGCAGAAGTATATTCCAGTGATAAGGAAGAACTGTAGGAAAAGAGATAGTCAGCCATGGATGTCAAAGGAAATAAAGGAAAGTATCAGATTGAAAAAAAAATACAAAAAAGCAAAGAGTAGTGGGAAACTAGTGGACTGGGAAATCTTTAAAGGCCAACAGAAAGCCACAAAAAAAAAAAAAGTTATAAAGAAAAGTAAGATAGATTATGAGAGTAAACTTGGTCAGAATATAAAAACAGGCAGCAAAAGTTTCTATAAATATGCAAATCGTAAAAGAGTGGCAAAGGTAAACATTGGTCCTTTACAGAATGAGACGGCCAATTTAATAACTGGGAATGAGGAAATAGCCGAGGCATTAAACAGTTATTTTGTGTCGGTCTTCACAATGGAAGACACAAATAACATGCGGAAAACTGATGGCAAGAAGGTTACAGCAGGTGAGGACCCAGAAACTATCATTATCTCGAAGGTGGCAGTGCTGGGCAAGCTAATGGGGCTAAAGGTAGACAAGTTTCCTGGCCCAGATGAGGTGCATCCCAGGGTACTAAAAGAGGTAATGGGGGAAAATAGCAAATGCATGAGCAATTATTTACCAAAATTCACTGGACTCTGGGGTGGCTCCCGCAGATTGGAAAACAGCCAATGTGACACCACTGTTTAAAAAAGGAAGTAGACAGAAAGCAGCTAACTATAGGCCAGTTAGCTTAACTTCAGTAGTGGGGAAAATGCTTGAATCTATCATTAAGGAAGAAATAGCAAGACATCTGGATATAAATTGTCCCAATGGGAACACCCACCATGGGTTCATGAAGGGTAGGTCATGTTTAACTAATTTAGTGGAATTCTTTGAGGACATTACTTGCATGGTGGACAATGGGGAACTTGTGGATGCGGTGTATCTAGATTTCCAGAAGGCATTTGACAAGGTGCCACACCAAAGGATGCTACATAAGATAACGTTGCACAGTATTACAGGTAATGTATCGGCATGGATAGAGGATTGGTTGACAAGTAGAAAACAAAGAGTAGGGGTAAATGGGTGTTTTTCTGATTGGCGGTCAGTGGCTAGTAGTGTGCCTCAGGGATCAGTGTTGGGACCGCAATTGTTTACAATTTACATAGATGATTTGGAGTTGGGGACTAAGTGTTGTGTGTCAGAATTTGCAGATGACACTAAGATGAGTGGTAGAGCAAAGTGTGCAGAAGACACTGAAAGTCTGCAGAGGGATATAGATAGTTTAAGTGAGTGGGCAAAGGTCTGGCAAATGGAGTACAATGTTGACAAGTGTGAGGTCATCCATTTTGGTAGGAACAACAGAAAAATGGACTATGTTTTAAATGGGAAAAAAATTGCAGCACACTGCTGTGCAGAGGGACTTGGGTGTCCTTGTGCATGAATCGCTAAAAGTAGGATTGCAGGTGCAGCAGGTAATTAAAAAGGCAAATGGAATTCTGTCTGTCATTGCTAGAGAGATGGAGTTTAAAAAACAGGGAGGCTATGCTGCAGCTATATAGGGTCCTGGTGAGGCCACACCTGGAGTACTGTGTGCAGTTTTGGTCTCCTTACTTGAGAAGGGATATACTAGCACTGGAGGGGGTACAGAGGAGATTCACTCGGTTGATTCCAGAGTTGAGAGGGTTGGATTATGAGGAGAGACTGAGTAGACTGGGATCATACTTATTGGAATTCAGAAGAATGAGGGGAGATCTTATAGAAACATCTAAGATTATGAAGGGGATAGATAAGGTGGAGGCAGGGAGGTTGTTTTCGCTAGCAGGTGAAACTAGGACTAGAGGGCATCGCCTCAAAATAAAGGGAAGCAGATGTAGGACTGAGATCAGGAGGAACTTCACCCAAAGGGTTGTGAATCTGTGGAATTCCCTGCCCAGTGAAGCGGTTGAAGCTACCTCACTGAATGTTTTTAAGGCAAGGCTAGATAGATTTTTGAACAGTAAAGGAATTAAGGGTTATGGTGAGTGGGTGGGTAAGTGGACCCGAGTCTCAAAAAGATCAGCCATGATCTTTTTGAATGGTGGGGCAGGCTCGAGGGGCCAGATGTCCTCCTCCTGCTCCTAGTTCTGATGTTCTGATGTTCTGATGGTTTGGATTTAGCCAAAATAAACTTCATCTAACAATGCACACAATAACTGGTCTGTAACAAACCTCTTCAGTCAACATACCAACACAGAGAGATCATCCAACTGGAAAATGTCATCAGGAACACCAGAATTCTTCAGGTTATTAGCTCGTGCAACAATGGCCTGCGGAGATCACAGAGTACATTATCTGGGAGTTGAAATTGTGTGTAATGTAGGAAAACATTTTCGACTAAAAAAGTACGGAGCCTTGAACATCTCATTAGTTCAGAGCATACTTTGAACGCCAGTTGAACTCCAGTTTCTTTCATGAACTTTATGATGTGTGCCCCTCTAAATGACAATCAAACGTTTATGACCATAAAACTTCAGCATTATGACAAGATGAAGCACAAAAATCTACCACACAAAGTAAAATTCTGCTATGAACACACTGAAGAATAGGCAAAGAGGTTTAGTAATTAGGTCAGGAACAGAAAATGAGAAGAAGGAGTTATCCACTATAAAGACAATACTTCCAAAATTTTTTTTATTTCTTTTACTGATTTTGCAGCTCATTAGCAATGCAATTGTTATAATTAGAGTTCCCACAGTCATTTCTACAATTCTCTGTTTTATTAATTACTCACCCGCAGGCACGGCAGGCTAGAGAGCTCCCCATGAAGTGTCGTCAAGCTGTTGTGACTTACTGACAAATGTTCCTGCAACCAAATACAAACAAATTTAAGTTATAGCACAAGAAATCACATATACATTTATATAATTTATAATGCATACATAAAATTAACACAGATAATGGGACAGTTTTAAAAACAGTGTCACTTGCCATAAAACAGAATCTCAAACTCTCAAAAACCGAAAGAACTGCGGATGCTGTTGAGGAAGGGTCACCAGACCCGAAATGTTAACTGTTCTTTTTTTCTTCACAGATGCTGCCAGACCTGTTGAGCTTTTCCAGCAACTTAGAGTTTGAGATCAAACTCTAATATTGAAAAAACCTTTCACCGTAATAATCAGAACCTAATTTTCTGCCCAGTCCTTGTCAAAGATTTAACAATAGGAACAACTTCCTCCAAAGTTGTTAACATATTCTGATGAAAACAACTTGTGCAATTGGAATTTCATGAATACAAATACTTCCTTTCTTCAAATATGAATACTGACACAAAGTCAGAAGGTTAGCAAGTCATGAGGAACATCACCCAGAGCTTCATCCTGTCCCAAAATAAAATAGTTTAACGTAGAATGCTGACAAGATAGTAATAAGAAAGTAGGGGCAACTTACTGCAGAAACTGGAATTTGTACTGAAAACAACAAGTGCTGGAGATCACAGATCAGGCAGCATCCATGGAAAGAGAGCAACTTCATGTTTCCAGTCTGGATGACTCTTCATCCATGGATATTGCCTGACCTGCTGTGATCTCCACCATTTGTTGTTTTTGATGATAAGCAGAAACCCTGACCAAATTTCCGCTCTGGTTTACCAGGTCAACTGCAGTACGTCAAAATCTTTTCTTCTGAGCTGGCTAGTTTAACGAGAATTGATAACCACAGCATCGCGGATTAGGATTTAATTACAATCCACATCCTTTCATCGATACTCGCAAGCAGCTGCAAGATATTGATCAAGCTGTAGTCCACTGTAGTCTCTTCTACTTTTACAGCAGATGTCAAGGCAACGTTATCACGATACAAGGATGTCCTAGCTTCCATACGGCACTGGAAAATGTAGTTACTTAATGTATTGCTTAGTTTTCTGTCTTGACCACTTGATAACCACCTCCTGCACCTTGACTCGATTGAGAACTCACTGTGGAGAATCATATTGCACCTCAAATTGCAGTTAGACATGGAAAACCAGTATTGATATTAGCTCTCAAAGAAGATATTGCTTGGGACCGTGACCGGAAGAAAAAACATTTATAAAGAATACTGATACACATTGTATTTGAATCATAAATCAAAGAGAAAATCCAAATAGATAGTTTACCAGTTTATGAAGAGAAGCTAATTCCTCTGGTAAGTAGCAGAGTCCTGTCCTGTTCAGTTTCAGCCATCTCAAACTGGTCATGCATTTGACATGTTCAGGAAAATACCCACCCTTTGAAAAGGGAAAAAAAAACATACTCCAAATCAGCAGCTAAAATATACAGCCCTCTAACAGGTCTTTATCAAGCGTCAAAAGTTTTCAGGCAGGTCATTTTTTTTTGCTATGATTTGCTTATGCTGCTCACAAAACAAAGCTTTTCACTGTACTTAGGTACACGTGATGACAATAAGATCAAATCAAGGTTTCAGGCATTACTTTAAATAAACAGCATTTATTGTTTCAAAACACATCACACAATTAATATGAATAACAAGATTTCAATTGGTTTCTTAGTTAAGATCTCAAACCTTGAGGAATCTGTTATATTTTTAAAAATTAAAATATATACATATATATAAAAAACGTTCACTGGAGCTGTAATGAAGGAAAGAATGAGAATACTATTTTACTACTTTAGCTCTAACAAGGAGGTCTAATGACACAGTGGTAATATCTCTGCTTCTAAGCCAGAAGCTCTAGGTTTAAGTCCTAGTCAAGGACTTCATGGCCAAGGAAGGTACATACACAACACCGCCGACCAGCTTTGGTATCAACTGGTAAATCTTTCCAACACACGCTAATGGCAAGCAGTAAAAACAGGACAGATTCCTGGTCAGCTATGTGATGGAAATAAGCTAGAGCCTTGAACATCACTACGCAAAGTGGCAGATTGCAACATGCATGCAAAAGTGTATGCTTCCACAGTAATTCAAATTCCTTGGAACAGTTATTTGTATGGCTGGTATGGGTCAAATTGGCACCAAAGGTATGAGGTTAAATCTCACTTCTGGCTGGGTTGGATTTGGGGGCTCACCAAAATGACAAACTGCATTACCGAAAATTGCAGCACTTCTGTTAAAGAAACATGAATTTTGTAGTGACTTCTTTTACTTTCCAAATGCTACAATGGACCAATCTATCCAGCCGCAGGTAGGTTTTGGAATCTGAAACAATATTTAGGGTTAGGTACATATTTTTATGTGAAGAGCAGTAACTGCCAAAATCTAGTTTGTGATCACTTGAAAGGTGGCTCTTTATTCCAAAAACCTTGCTTCCACCTGATCAAAGGGACAGCTACAAAGTCAAACTCAAACTCAGTGAAATATTCACTTTCTCAGATATGTGAAAAATATGAACATTTAGAGGAAAGCACCTGGCAAGATTGAATCACAAAATTAAAATCCATAAAAAAAAAAAAAGCAAAATACTATCCTGATAACTTTTTAGGTTACGATACTCTTAACTCTGTTTCTGTCTCCATAAATGCACCTGGATTTGAGTACTTCCAGAAATTTCCATTATCACTTTAAAAATCATGAACATGGAATAGAACACATTTCGAGGGAAAAAGACAGGACAAGGACTGCTAGCCTGTTCAGTATCATGTTTTCTTTATTTAGTGTGGAAAGTCAATTTTTGTCATTTTAGTTTTGTAATTCTTCTGTGATTTTCCACATCAGAAGATCATGAGGAGGAAGAAAAAAGGTCAATCTGACACTTGGGGTTAAAAACCTAATAACGAATTGAAGTATTAGTACAGATTTAATTATAGATATCATGTCATTGCAAAAGTATATCTGTTAATTAGTCTCCCACACTCCATAAAACCTAGTGCTCCTGTAAGCCACTGCTCAGTGAGTTCATGGCTACTCTAAATAAAAATATGACAAATCAACATTAACGTTTAAGTCACCATCGTATGTCGGAAACAACAACCATTTTGTGCACTCTTGAAACCAAAACCAACAATGTAATAAATGAATAGATAATCATGTAAATAATGTTGATCGAGATATAAATCCTGGAAGGACACCACACAGAATTGTTTCATGTTGGTTTACAAGAATTTCCTTCATCATTATCATTACTCCACAACCAAATTAAGTGTTAAAAAAAGGCAAGGTTTAAATAATGGTTAATAATTTAGTGGAAATAAAAAGTACACTTGTGATTAACACTGATTGAAAAAGAAATATGATTAAAAAAAAAAAATAAAAAAAAAAAAAAACTTAACAACCTCATGAAGAAGGGACTTGGGACTACTTCTGCATGAAACACAGAAAGCCAGCATTCTGGTGCAGCAGGTAATCGGGAAGGAGAATTGAATATTAGGCCCTAATTCAACAAGATTGGAGTGTAAGAGTAAGGAAGTCCTACTGCAGCAATACAAGCTACTGGTGAGATCACATTTGGAGTACTGTGAACAGTTTTGGTCCCTTTAATAGAGGAAATATATCATTTCATGGAGGCAGGTGAAAGAAGGTTTACTGGGATGATCCCTGGCACGGTGGGATGTTCTTACAAGCCAAAGCTAAACAGGTTAGGAGTCTACTTACCGGAATTAAGAAGAATGAGAAGTGATCTTGTTGAAACATACAGGATTCTTAAGGGGCTTGACAGGGTAGATGCTGAGAGGATGTTTCCCCTTGGGGAGAGACTAGGGCAAGATGGCATAGCCTTTGAATAAAGGGGTACCAAGTTAAGACTGAGGTGAGGAGGAATTTTTTGAGTGTCTTTGGAAATCCTTGCCACAGAGAGCTAAGGGGCAGAGTCCTTGTGTATATTTAAGGCAGAGATAGATAGATTCTTAATCAGTAGGAGAATCAAGGGTTACGCAGAAAAGTGAACATGAGAAACGCTGGATCAGCCACGATAGTCCTGAATGGCAGACCATGCTTGAGGGGCCTGAACAAGGGTCATCAGACCCAAAACTTTAACTCTGCTTTCTTCCCACAGGTGCTACCAGACCTGCTGAGTTTTTCCGGAAATTTCTGATTTTTGTTTCCGATTTCCAGCATTCACAGTTCTTTTGTTTTTCTTTGCGGCATAGGAGGGCATCCACTTTGGTAAGGATGTGTGTTAGGGCTGTCCACAACTGAACAGCATAAAATGGCCAACGGTTGCCCATCGCTAATGCAGCAGAACAGGGCTGACAGTCACATTTACTCAAGGTTGCTGAATATGCACAAGACATAGATAATAACATTTAACATTTGATTAAGAGATAGTAAGAACTGCAGATGCTGGAGTCAGAGATAAGAGAGTGTTGAGTTGGAGGAACACAGCAGGCCAGGCAGCATCAGAGGAGCAGGAAAGTTGATGTTTCGGGTTGGGATCCTTCTTCAGAAATGGCATTTGATTAGTGTAGTTTTCACAAGTAGTACAATAGCAGCTCTGTAAAGACATGGATAATAACATTTCACATTTGATAACAATAGCAGCTCAAGGTTACAGCTGACGCACAAGACATAGATAAGAACATCTCACACTAATTAGTTGTTTAATCAATAATTATAGATATAGATTCAAAATTAGTTATAGTACTACAAGTATTTAAGGAAAAGATTCAAACCAGGTTCAGACAGCAAAAGCAACTCCCTTATCACTACAGAGAAGAATGAATACACAGATTAGCAGACATTGGAATGTGGATTGAATGAAGACATTAAGGTACAACTTGTTAGCTAAAGAATTCTAACATTGGGTGTAACCGCATAATTTTGATCTAACTGATCAAAATTCAATATTCTTTTGTAATTTCGGTAATGAAGAATTTACAAGGTTCCTGATGTGATAGGCAAGTATCTAGTTAATTGGCAGTTAACACTGTGCAGCTGACAAATGCTACTTGAATACAGCGTCCATTGTGAAAAGCCTCAAGAAGGGAGATAAGAGTTTGGAAAACATCATGAAGGACTGACGGTAGACCACAAACCTGTCCATCTCTGTCGTTTTGTTGAGGCAAGCTTAAAATTGTATAAGATGCCGTACCAGAGAGCCAATTACTGAGGGATAACTTGGCACTGCCGACCAATCTTAATCAAAGTGGAGGGGAGAGGGGTGGTATGTGCAATCTAAGTTTAAACTATATAACTTAAGACATTCTGAACTTTTTTGTGTGCGTTTTTGCTATGTTGTAACTGAAGCTGTAAATTGTAAAGGTTACCTGAATCCCCTTGTGACTTAGACCCACTTTGAAAATATGAGATCTAACAGAGTAGAATCAGAGGAATCAGAGTGTGCTCATGAATGAAAATTCAAAGTTAACACAGAGATACAGAAAACAATTAGGAAGGCAACTGACATGTTAGTTTTTGCAACAAGACTGGAATATATGAGTAAAGGACTATAATTTCACAGGGTAATGATAAACTTAATGTGGAGTACTGCATGTTAGTTTTTAATGATGATGATAGAAAAGGACAATAAGCAATCAGGAAGAATCAACTAATTAAGACGACCCAACTTCAATCGGGCAAGAATGGAGCTGGGCCTGACAGACCGGAACAAAAAGAGGTTTTTGGCAAAGTCTGTAGCTGAACAATGGGTTATCTTCAAAGAGGAGATTGGCTGAGTGTAATCTTTTAAAAAAGAGAAGACAAAGAAATCCAGATCTCCCTAGGCAAGAAAGGAGATAGAAGTTAAAAGAAGAAAAAAAGTGTACTTATGTCAGGTAGAAAGAAAATTGAGAACCAAACAGGAAGATACAGAGGGGAGGAGAAAAAAAAATTGTTGAGAAGCAAAGAGAGATACAAGAAAAGACTGGTGACCAACATAAAAGGGAACCCCAGAGTCTTCTACAGGCATGTCAGTAGCAGAAGGATGGCAAAAGGAAGAGAATTGGGACCAAAAAATGGGGTTTATATATAGAGGCAAGAAGAATGGCTTAGGTGTTAAATTAGTACTTTGCACCTGTCTTTACCAAGGAGGTAGAAGTTAGCTATGCTCATACTGACAGAGGAGGCAGCTCTTCAACTAAAAAAAAAATGTTCAAAATTGAAAGGGAGGAAATACTGGATAAGCTATTGATACTTAAAGTTGACAAGGCACTAAAAACAGTTGAGATGCACCCAAGCATATTGAACAGCATGATGATGAAAGCTGTAGTGGTCATAAATCTCCAGTATTCCCCACATTCAGCAGAGTGGAGAATAGCAGAGATTATGCCATTGCAAAAAAAAAGCCTCAAATGGTATGACCAGCAATTACAGACCAGTTTGTTTAGCTTCAGTGGTGAGGAAGCTTCTAGAAACAATTATTTGGGAGAGAATTAGTAGTCACGTGGAAAAAGACAGATTCTTTAGGAATGGATTCCTAAAGGGGAAAATTGGGTTAGATTAACTTTGTAGAGTTTTCTACAGGGTTGATGAGAAAACACTGTTTGAAGTGGAATTTCCAGGGATTGGCATTGGGACCTTTGCATTTGCAGAAATATTAATGATTGAAATCCTGGTGTGCAAGGGAAGATTTCAAAGTTTGCAGATGATAGAAATTTAGAAACATTGTTAACTGTGAGGAGGACAAATATAGAACTCCAAATAGATAGTGGCATGTTGGTGAAGTGGACAGATAGTTTGCAGATGAAACTTAACAGAAAAAGTGGGAGATGATGCATCTTGGTAGGAAAAATATGAACAGACAATACAAAATAGGGTTAAATGTGTAAAGGATTGCAGAAGCAGAGGGACCCGGGGTGTGTGTGGACATAGATCACTGAAGGTGGCAGGGCTCAGCAGTTAGCACTGCTGTCTTTCAGCACCAAGGACCCGGGTTTGATTCCAGCCACGAGTGACTGGTTGTGTGGAGTCTGCACGTTCACCCCGGGTCTGCATGGATTTCCTCCAGGCATTCCAGTTTCCTCCCAAAGTCAAAAGATGTGCTGGTTAGAGGGATTGGCCAGAGTAATTTGCCCTGTAGTGTCTAAGACTGCGCAGGCTAGGTGAGTTAGACTTGGTAAATGCAGTGTTACAGGGATAGGGTGGAAGTTGGGTCTGAGTGGAATGCTCTTCAGAGGGTCAGCACAGAGTCAATGGGATGAATGGCTGCTTTATGCACCATTGAGATTCTATGATAGAGACAGCAGTTAATAAAGCAGTAACTGGGCTTTATTAATTAGCGAGAGACAAAGCAACTGCAGATGATGGCATCCAAGGTAGACAAAACAGGAAGCTGGAAGAACACATCAAGCCAGGCAGTATCTGGAGGAAAGGAGAAGTCAACATTTCAGGCATTACCCTTCTTCAGGACTGAAGAAAGGTAATGCCCAAAACGTTGACTTCTCCTTTCCTCCAAATGCTACTTGGCTTGCTTTGTTCTTCCAGCCTTCTGTTTATCTACCTTTATTAATTGGCACTTGGAGTACAAGAGCAAAGAGGTTAAGCAGAACTTATCCAAGACAGTTACAGAGTTATAGTTGTACAGCACAGAAACAGACCATTCGGTCCAACTCTTCCATGCCAATCAGATACTGTAAACTGATCTAATCCCATTTACCAATATTTGGCCCACATCCCTCTAAACTCTTCACATTCATGTACCCATCCAGATGTAAATATATCTCGCTCCACCACTTCCTCTGGCAGGTAGCTCCATACATGCACCACCCTCTGTGAGAAAAAGTTGCCCTTAGGTCCCTTTTGAGTCTCTCTCCTCTCAGCTTAAACCTATGCCTTCTAGTTTTGGACTCCCCCAACCTGAGAAAAAGACCTTGGCTAATCACCCTATCCATGCCCCTCATGATTTCATATACCTCTAAGGTCAGCTTCTATCACTACAGGAAAAAAAAAGCCCCAGCTTATTCAGCCTCCAATCTTGACATTATCCTTGTAAATCTTTTCTGAACCCTTTCAAGTTTAACAACATCTTTCTTAAAGCAGGGAGATCAAAACTGAACCAGAATGTAGAGTAATCAGATCATTCATGATCTAATTCAATGGTAGAGCAGGCTCAATGGTTAATACATTTAAATTATTTAACCTATCCTCAAACTCTAACTTAAAATGCGTGAACCCTTGAACTTAGAGGAGAAAGAATCAGAATAGTATCATTATTTTTATTTAATTGTGTTAATTACAATTTTCTTTCATTCGTTCACAGGATGAGGGTGATGCTGGCTAGACCACCAATTATTGTCCATCCCTAATTGCCTAGAGGGCAGTTAAGTGTCAACCACATTTCTGTGGGCCTGGAGTCACACATAGGCCGGACCAGGTAAGGTTGACAGCTTCCTTCCCTAAAAGGACTATAGTGAACCAGATAGGTTTTTCCTGACAAGTGGCAATGGATTTGTAGTCATCACTTGACATTTAATTCCAGATTTTCACTGAATTCAAATTCTACCATCTGCTGTAGCAGGATTCAAACCCGAGTCCTCAGAACAATACCTGGGTCGCTGGATTAACAGGCCAGCAATAACACCACCAGGCTGTTGCCTCCCCTAGAATAATATTCTAGTTACATTTTAAGAACCTACAAAAAAAAAAAAGTTGTGTCTTCTACAATCACAGTGCTTGAACAATTAAACACTGAATTGGTAAGTGTATTCTGACTTTCAAAATCATTATGGTCAAAGCAAGGCTGTCAAAATGAAGTAATTCTACCATTCTCACATTAATATTTTTCAAAAAGGTCTCTTTCGCCTAAAAAAGTTACATCCCTAGTGACAAAATTTAGGATGGGGTAGTCCAATACCATAAATTAGTTATAAAAACTGACATGAGGCAGACAAAGTATGTGCTAGATAACAAGATGTACAGCTGGATGAACACAGCAGGCCAAGCAGCATCATAGGAGCAGGAAAGCTTGACGTTTCGGGCCAAGACCCTTCTTCAGAAATGGGGGAGGGGAAGAAGGTTCTGAAATAAATAGGGAGAGAGGGGGAGGTGGATAGAAGATGAATAGAGGAGAAGATAGGTGGAGAGCAGACAGACAAGTCAAACAGGCGGGGATGAAGCCAGTAAAGGTGAGTGTAGGTGGGGAGGTAGGGAGCAGATAGGTCAGTCCAGGGAGGATGGACAGGTCAAGGGGGTGGGATGAGGTTATTAGGTAGGAAATGGGGGTGGGGCTTGAGGTGGGAGGAGGGGATAGGTGAGAGGAAGAACAAGTTAGAGAGGCGGGGATGAGCTGGGCTGGTTTTGGGATGTGGTGGGGGGGACGGGAGATTTTGAAACTTGTGAAATCCACATTGATACCACTGGGCTGCAGGATTCCCAAGCTGAATAGGAGTTGCTGTTCCTGCAGCCTTCGGGTGGCATCGTTGTGGCACTGCAGGAGGCCCAGGATGGACATGTCGTCTGAGGAATGGGAGGGGGAGTTGAAATGGTTCACGACTGGGAGGTGCAGTTGTTTATTGCAAACCGAGCATAGGTGTTCTGCAAAGCGGTCCCCAAGCCTCCGCTTAGTTTCGCTGATATAGAGGAGGCCACAACGGGTACAGCGGATGCAGTATATCACATTAGCAGATGTGCAGGTGAACATCTGCTTGATGTGGAAAGTCTTCTTGGGGCCTGGGATGGGGGTGAGAGAGGTGGTGTGGTGGGGCTGGAGGGGAGTGTGGAGCGGACAAGGGAGTCGCGGAGAGAGTGGTCCCTCTGGAAAGCAGACAAGGGTGAGGAGGGAAAAATGTCTTTGGTGGTGGGGTCTGATTGCAGATGGCGGCAGTGTCGGAGGATGATGCGTTGGATCCGGAGGTTGGTGGGGTGGTACGTGAGGACGAGGGGGATTCTTTTTTGGTTGTTATTGTGGGGATGGGGTGTGAGGGATAAGTTGCAGGAAACACGGTCGAGGGCGTTCTTGACCACTGCAGGGAGGGAAGTTGCGGTCCTTGAAGAATGAGGACATCTGAGATGTACAGGAGTGGAATTCCTCATCCTGGGAGCAGATGCGGCGGAGGCAAAGGAATTGGGAACAGGGGATGGCATTTTTGCAGGAAGGTGGGTGGGAGGAGGTGTATTCTAGGTAGCTATGGGAGTCGGTGGGCTTGAAATGGATATCGGTTTCTAGGTGGTTACCCGAAATGGAGACAGAGAGGTCCAGGAAGGTGAGAGAGGTGTTAGAGATGGTCCAGGTGAACTTCAGGTTGGGGTGGAAGGTGTTGGTGAAGTGGATGAACTGTTCAAGCTCCTCGTGGGAGCACGAGGCGGCGCTGATACAGTCATCAATGTATTTCCCCTGAAGTTTGTCCGGAGGGAGGGGGGTAACTTCTTCAGAGTAGGCATTCTGAGAAGAGGCTTCGCAGCGGGGTTAAAATTGTATCAGAGATAATAGGAACTGCAGATGCTGGAGAGATCCCACTTCCCACAGACAAAGGGGGTGGCCATGGGTACCCACATGGGCCCAAGCTAAGCCTGCCTCTTTGTAGGTTACGTGGAACAATCCCTCCTCCGTACCTACACTGGCCCTAAACCCACCTCTTCCTCCGTTACATCGATGACTGTATTGGCGCCACCTCGTGCTCCCATGAGGAGCTCGAACAGTTCATCCACTTCACCAACACTCCCAGGATGAGGCATTCCACTCCCGTACATCTCAGACGTCCTCATTCTTCAAGGACTGCAACATCCCCCCCCGCAGTGGTCGAAAACACCCTCGGCCGTGTCTCCCACATTTACCGCAACTCATCCCTCACACCCCGTCCCCACAATAACAACAACAAAAAAAAAAATCCCCCTCATCTTCACGTACCACCCCACCAACCTCCAGATCCAACGCATCATCCTCCGACACTGCCGCCATCTGCAATCCGACCCCACCACCAAAGACACTTTTCCCTCCCCATCCTCGTCTGCTTTCCAGAGGGACCACTCTCTCCGCGACTCCCTTGTCCGCTCCACACTCCCCTCCAGCCCCACCACACCCGGCACTTTTCCCTGCAACCGCAGGAAGTGCGACACCTGCCCCCACACCTCCTCTCTCACCCCAATCCCAGGCCCCAAGAAGACTTTCCACATCAAGCAAATGTTCACCTGCACATCTGCTAATGTGGTATAGTGCATCCACTGTACCCATTGTGGCCTCCTCTATATCAGGGAAACTAAGTGGAGGCTTGGGGACTGCTTTGCACAGCACCTACGCTCGGTTTGAAATAAACAGCTGCACCTCCCAGTTGTGAACCATTTCAACTCCCCCTCCCATTCCTCAGACGACATGTCCATCCTGGGCCTCCTGCAGTGCCACAACGATGCCACCCGAAGGCTGCAGGAATAGCAACTCATATTCTGCTTGGGAAACCTGCAGCCCAGTGGTATCAATGTGGATTTCACAAGCTTCAAAATCTCCCCTCCCCCAACCGCATCCCAAAACCAGCCCAGCTCATCTCCACCTCCCTAACTTGTCCTTCCTCTCACCTATCCCCTCCTCCCACCTCAAGCCACACCCCCATCTCCTAACCTCATCCCACCCCCTTGACCTGTCCATCCTCCCTGGACTGACCTATCTCCTCCCTACCCCTCCACCTACACTCACCTTTACTGGCTTCATCCCCGCCTGTTTGACTTGTCTGTCTGCTCTCCACCTATCCTCTCCTCTATCTACCTCCCCCTCTCTCCCTATTTATTTCAGAACTCTCTTCCCCTCCCCCATTTCTGATGAAGGGTCTAGGCCTGAAACGTCAAGCTTTCCTGCTCCTATGATGCTGCTTGGCCTGCTGTGTTCATCCAGCCCTACACCTTGTTATCCCTTCATTAATTAGCTACCACACTACACGGTGTGTCTCATGTCCGATTTCACTGTCGCCCCCCCCCACCACCATCTTACTACATTCCTGGAACAACTCATTATTCAACAGCTATCCCAGAATTTACATTCACGCCATCTTTAAAATCCAATTGTACACCAGACAGTACCATCATTCTGGAGCTGCCCACATGATTCCCAACATTTGCCCAGGAGGCAGAGTAACAGAGGTTGACTAGACTCGCTCCTAAAAATGAGAAGATTGGTGGTGAGAAGATATTGAGCAGAGTAGGTCTACATTTCCTGTAGTTTAGGAGAATGCGAGATGAACAAAGTCAAACTTCACATTTTGTAATATTTTCTAACAGCATTCATAGATAAATGCTGAGAAAACACTTCCTTAATTGAGAATTCTAGAACACAGGTCTCTCAGCCTCAAATAAGGAGTCAAGCATTTGGACTGGCATTCAGCCGATGATCTGATGTTCTAACTGAATGACAGGGCTGATTGTTTATTACGAACTCTATGATTGAGAAAAGGAGAAGTTTATGCTCCACAGCAGAGGGGTCAATTGCGGAGTATTCTCAAAACATAATGGAGGGATTTTTGGGTACTAAGGAAATCAAGAGACATGGGATGATGTCGATCAGCCAGAAATTATGTTGAATGAAGGAATACGCATGAAAGGCCACTAAACAACTCTCATTTCTCAGATAACACGGTGTAGAGCTGGATGAACACACCAGGCCAAGCAGCATCAGAGGAGCAGGAAAGCTGACGTTTCAGGTCGAGACCCTTCTTCATATTTCTATTGAAGGAACTAAGTAAATGCAAGCTGTTGTTTAAAAAAAACGAAATAGGAAATAATGTTTTGCTATTATTTTACAAACAGACAGGGAACATTTTAAAATCTAAATACAAAATTATTGAACGAACAACACAAGATTCCAGGTCTTAGTTCCGGGCCTCATCAACTTCACCGAAACAACTGATCGGTCAAACCCCAACATTAACTCCGCATCTGCTTACATTTCGTTTTGTACTCAGAACAATGTAACTGACTTACTTTAAAATCGTTTCCACTTAAATCTACACCTCTAATGAAAGGCAACACCCCGGTGGCAGCCATGTTAACAATGACAGTTGATCACGGACACCTCAACCAAAAACTTTGCCTACCTTTCTCCACACCTCATTGGTTCACCGGTCTTACTTAGCCGGGCCAAGCGCTGGGACTCTGGATAATGATTGGTCCAATGCTTTGTCAATAACAGTACGCCATCACGTTAGGTTGAGGCCCGATTTCCGCCCGTAATCCAGACGTTTGTGACTCCCCGCCCCTTCACGTGCACGTGCCCGGAATGTGGGCGGTTTCATTGGCTGCCTCGATGTCAGTCACGGTCTGAGGGCGGGTCGCTCGATGGGTTGCTTCTCTTCCAGGAAGAAATGAAATAATAGGGTAAAGAAGGAAAGTGTGGTCCAGGTTTCGAGTGATTTGCCGGTTGCTAGCCTTTCAGCTCGGGGAGTCGTAATATAGGCCTACCTCCCTTATCCATTCCATAGCCGTCTTGGCAGTCAGGGTTGTTGAATGATTAACAGCAACTGGTACTGGGTTCACCTGTCAATGGTTTGCTGATCAATCCTGGCGAAAGCAAATTTGAAGTTGAATTTTAGTATTAATTTATAGGATT
The DNA here is from genome assembly GCA_024137785.1 of Ginglymostoma cirratum. Taxonomy (NCBI): domain Eukaryota; kingdom Metazoa; phylum Chordata; class Chondrichthyes; order Orectolobiformes; family Ginglymostomatidae; genus Ginglymostoma; species Ginglymostoma cirratum. The sequence goes on along the minus strand of JAHRHZ010000022.1, from coordinate 30,504,901 downwards.
AGTTGTTCCAGTTATAACATCGGTTATTGTTATTTATACTGTTACCGCGAATGTACAACTATTAATTCGGAAATTAATACTAACTTTTGATACACATTTATTAAGGAAATTGTAAAATGTCAATTGAATTTGCAGATTTTATTTTTTTCCCAAGTAACTTTTATCAATCTCTCAACCGAATGCAGGTTTATTTTGCGCACGGTAATATTTTATTAGTAAATGGTGATCGTTGTTTTCCATCATGAAATGGGTTTCTGCAGCTCCGGTTCAGAGGCGGGTGATTTATTTCGGTAGAGCGCAGAGTACTGTCCACCTTTGCATGGTGCTGCCTATCAAGCCCTGTTACGGTGGCCCACCTACGAATGTTTCAAGCAAAAATAGTACATTCTGCAAATACACTGTAGTTTATGGGAGTAACCGTGCAGGAGAGAAAAAGTTCACCTTCCAGTCGCGAACCATTTCAACTCCCTCTCTCACTCCTTAAGTGACATGTCCATCCTGGGCCTCCTCCAGTGTCACAATGACACCACCCACAAACGGGAGGAGCAGCACCTTATATTCCACCTTGGAAGCCTACAGCCCAATGGTCCCAAAATTTGGACTTTACTAGTTTTCAAATCTCCCCACCCCAGGCTTCATCCCATATCCAACCCTCCCTCTCATCCCGCCTCCTTGACCTGACACAACCTGTCTGTCTTCTCTCCCACCTATCTGCCCTACCCGTTCCACTGACCAATCCCCACCACTCCCTACCTGCATTCACCTATCACCATTCCACCTACCTTCCCCATCCCTACCCCCTCTTCTATTTATTTCTTAGCTCCCTTCCCCCTCCCCCATTTCTGAAGAAGGGTTCTGACCCGAAACGTCAGCTTTCCTGCTCCTCTGATGCTGTCTGGCCTGCTGTGTTCCTCCAGCTCCACACTGTGTTATCTCCGATTCCAGCATCGGCAGTTCTTACTATCTCTCAACGTTTAAGGTTTGTGAACTTTTATGAGAACCAGTAAGAATTTCTTTTTTCAAGTTAAACGCTGTTAGTGATTATACTTACGCATTCGATAAAGTATCGTTCAAGAAAAAGGCGGAAAATCAAGTGATGTGTGCACTGATCTTGTTACCATTTTTGTGGTTTTAAAGGCATTTGTTTGCAAGGCTGCTGCACTCGATTGGCAGTGATGAGCAATGATTATATATTAAATGAAAGGTAAATACTGAATAGTGCTAGAAATCTGAAACAAACAGAGAATGCTGGAGAAACTCAACAGGTCTTGCAGCATCTAATGTTTTGAGTCGGCTGTAACTTCTTTGGAACTGCTTATATATTGATTACATATTCAGTATTTATACGCTGAATTCGGTATATTGACTACATATTGTATAAATCTCGATGGGATTGTGGGGGGGGGGGGTCATCTTTCCTGATCCACCATTCAATTAAATGTCCCTTTCTCTGCACTCCTTCATTAATGAGTCCCTGTCTGTGCATCCCTGCCTGTAGTTGAAAACGGCGGGTAGTTGAGTCCTTAATATTAAAGCACAACTATTTTGAGTTAGTAGGAACTGCCGATGCTGGAGAATCTGAGATAACACGGTGTAGAGCTGGATGAACACAGCAGGCCAGGCAGCATCAGAGGAGCAGGAAAGCTGACGTTTCTGGTCTGGACCCTTCTTCAGAAATTGTGGAGGGGAAGGAAACTCTGAAATAAATAGAGAGGAGGGTGGAGGGCGATGATGGAAGGTGGATAAAGGAGCAGATAGGTGGAGAGAAGATGGACAGGTCAAGGAGGCAGGGATGGAGCCAGTAAAAGTGAGTGTAGGTGGGGAGTTGTGATGGGGGTTGGTCAGTTGAGGGAAGACGGACAGGTCAAGGAGGTGGGGATGAGGCTCTTAGGTAGGAGGTGGGGGTTAGTCAGTGAGGTGGGAGGAGCAGATAGGTGGGAGAAAAGACAGACAGGTCAAGGAGGTGGGGACGAGCTGGGCTGGTTTTGGGATGAGGTCAGGGGTGGGGAGATTTTGAAGCTTGTGAGGTCCACATTGAGAACATTGGGCTGCAGGGTTCCCAAGCAAATATGAGGTGCTGTTCCTGCAGCCTTTGGGTGGCATCATTGTGGCACTGGAGGAGGCCCAGGATGGACATGTCATCCAAGGAGTGGGAGGGGGAGTTGAAGTGGTTCACGACTGGGAGGTGCAGTCGTTTGTCACAAACAGAGTGTATTTTGAGTTTCTGCTTTTTCCTTGTTCAGTGTCTGCACGTTGAGGCAGCATTAGCCAACTGTAATTCCCTCCCCCTATAGCTCACTTGATTATTCTTAGACAACTGGAAGGGAATTGAGAAGGGAATTATTCACGTTTTAGTATGTTTTGTTTGTAATGCTTTCCTGAATTTTTCTTAACCAGAGTCCTTCTTCAAAATGGCCAATATTGTTCAGGGAAAAGGAAAATGGAGAGACGGCGGGTTTGGAGATGTCATCAACTTCCTGCTGACAAATGCCCAGCTGGAGTTGGGGGAGCTGCTGTATTTGCTATTGCAATGATGGCTGCTGAAAGGCTGAGTTGGCCCATCTGCCATTTTTTGGTCAAGCTTCAACAATGTTATACTGTGACCATGTTGAGCCTGCATGCAGTTTACCACCTGGATATTCAATGTGCAACAGCGGTGACATGATGTTTGAAAGGGGTGGATTGGCTGCTGATTACCGGACAGCATAGATTGCATGGGTTTAGTGTCAACCACATTGTTGTAAGATGGACTGTAGAATTGCACCGTGTGCTCTTTTTGAACTCTGGAACTCCAAATCATTCAGGTTTCTATTACTAGCTGCTGTTCAGTGGGATGAGTCAGATTTAGTTCTGTCAGATTATTAACATCTGAGTTTTTACATGGCACAATTCAAGGAAACTTCTTGAGTTCCTCTATGTTTGCAGATGTTTGATTAAAGCCAGTGATCCACCAGACATTGTCTACATGGACTTTAGCAAGGCCTTCGACAAGGTTCCACATGGTAAACTGGTTAGTAAAGTTTGATCACATGGGATACAGGGTGAGCTAGCCAATTGGATACAAAACTGGCCTGACAGTAGGAGACAAGGTGGTGGTAGAGGATTGTTGTTCCGACTGGAGGCCTGTGACGAGCAATGTGCCGCAAAAATCAGTGCTGGGTCCACTTCTGTTTGTCATTTACATAAACGGTTTGGATGAGATTATGGGAGGCATGGTTAGTAAGTTTATGGATAACACCAAAATTGGTTGTATAATGGACAGTTTCCTAAGAGTACAATGAGATCTTGGCCAGCTGGGCCAACGGGCCAAGGAATGGCGGATGGAGTTTAATTTCGATAAATGTTGCATTTTGGTAAGACAAACTAGGACAGGACTTGCATAGTTAAAGGTTGGACCCTGGGGAGTGTTGTTGAACAGAGAGACCTAGGGGTTCAGGTACGTAGTTCCTTGAAAATGGTGTCACAGGTAGACAGGGTGGTGAAGCTGGCATTTGGCATGCTTACCCTCATTGGTCAGGGCATTGAGTATAGCTGTTGGGATATCATATTGTGGCTCTACATGGCATTGGTGAGGCTACCTTTGGAGTACTGTGCACAGTTCTAGTTGCCTGTTATAGGAAGGATGTTATTAAACTGGAAAGGATGCAAAAAGATTTACAAGGATGTTACCGAAACTGGAGAACTTGAGTTATAAGGAGAGGCTGGATAGACTTGGACTTTTTTCCCCAAGAGCCTCGAACATTGAGGGGTGACATTACAGAGGTTTATAAAATCATGAGAGGCATAGATAAGGTAAATAGCCAAGGTCTTTTCCCCATGGTGAGTGAGTCCAAAACTGGGGGACATTGGTTCAAAGTGAGAGAGGAAAGAGTTAACAGGGACCTGAGAGGGCAACCTTTCCACACAGAGGATAGTGTGCATACGGAAAGAACTTCCAGAGGAAGTAGTGGAGGTGAGTACAATTACAGCTGGTGATTTGGACAGGTACACAAATAGGAGAGGTTTAGGGAGATGTAGGCTAAATGCAGGCAAATGGGACTAATTCAGTTTAGGAAACCTGCTTGGCCTGTACAAGTTGAACTGAAGGGTCTGTTTCCATGCTACGGGATTCTGATTAATTCAGGGACTGAGAGTAGAACCTGGGAGAACAAAATAGGCAAAAATATTGGCAAACAACAATGGGAACAATTTAAAATGAACTTCACCAGAGTGCAGAAAGAGGTTTTCCACAAAAGGAGAAAACAAAGCCAACAAATTGGGATTCCCTTGTTGAATTAAGGCACAAGGGAACAAATGAGGGTGAAGAAAGAATTGGACCATAAGACTGGATGATAAGAAAAAACAAAGAAAATGTGAGAAGTAAAAAAAAAATCAGAAGGCAAAGAGCAACTATGAAATTAAGTTACCAAAAACACATACAGGTTGTACCTCCCTAATCTGTAACTCTAATGTCTAGCACCACAATACTTCCAAGTCTCCCTGTAATAGCTCTGCATCAATGTTTATTCTTATTACCTCTTGTCGAATTTTGTCCAGTTTCGCTACACTAAATTCTGTTTTTGATGTCCAATTGGAAAATAATTCATCCATTAGGCATGTGATTGATGCAAGTCTAGGTGAGGTCTTTACTTTTGTAACGTTTGTGCATTTAATATACTTTATCTTCTGTCGACTGGCAAAGTTTGAGTTCCAAGGTGGCCAGACTAGGGAGGTATAATCTATAATAAAATAGCTTTCAGGCACATAAATAACAAAAGGGTAACTAAAAAGGGAAGCAGAACATTAAGGAATAGATTGGATAATGTCTAAGGCAATGATGGAGACAGGGCAGTCTTATTAAATAATTATTTTATTTTGGTATGTATCAGGGAAATAAAATGGATACAAATGACATTTGAATGATGAGATGAACAATGAGAGAAGTGCATTAAAAACAACAGGGAATGTGCTGAATAAGTTAAACAAACAAAGAAGATAATATTCCTGGCCAGGATGAATTGCATCCACATAGTTTAAAATACCTAGGGAATAGATAGCATGAGGCATTACTGAACATATTAAATTCGTTAGAAAAAAGTTGTAGTGTCAGAGGACTGGTTGATAACTAGTATAATTCTTTATATTGAAGGGAGGTAGAGCTTTATCAGAGAATTGTGCACCAATCTGCTGATAATTGGTGTTAGGAAAATAATGGAACCTCTACTAATGGAGAGAATATAAGCACATCTAGAAACAAGTAATGCAGTAATGAATAACTAGCATTGATTTCAAAAGTGAAAATGATGCTTGACAAGCCTTTAGAGATTTTTTTTTTGAGGAAGCAATAAAGGGTAGGCAATGATTACATAGGCAATTAATCTGGATTTTGAAAAGTCATCCAAAAAGGTTCTCCATGATAGATTAAACCAATAAAGTCAGAGAAATTGGAGTAAGGGAACATAATGGTTCTGAAGAAGGGTCACTCAACCCAAAACATTAACTCTGCTTTCTCTCCACAGATGCTGTCAGACCTGCTGAGCTTTCCCAGCAATTTCTGTTTTTGCTCCTAACAGCATGTTCTAGTAGTCTGCCAATGGGGGCATAGCAGCACAAAAACAGATAGTGTAAGTCAAGAAGGCCATAAAAAGTGAATCATGCAGTTGTGTTTATTTCTAGAGAGATAGAATTGAAAGGTAGGGAAGTTATACTAAACATGTATCAAACCTGGGTAGGTCAACTCTTTAATCAGAACTATACACAGTATTCTTACATCTTCTTTTATAACATGGCTGCTTTACCCTATGCTGAATCTGTACTGTACTTTCTCTAAGTGTGGTTGGGACAGTAGATAGGGAACTTTGCTCTGTGCCTAGTCCTAAGTGTAAAGTTTTGTTTTAGAGAAACTACATTTTTCACTTTGAGCATAAAAGTCATTCTAAGTCACTCCTCAGTGTCCTAGGCTCCAGGGGAAAAAAGTCCCAGCCTATCCAGTGTCTCCTTATAACTCAAATCCTCCACTTAACTCCTAAGAAATGCCTTGATTGTATTTTCTAGGGAACTGTCAAGATAATTTATTGGTAGTCACTAGACTAGTCAGCAGTAAAACTACCCACTGCATCAGCCTGCAGGAGAAGCTTCTAGTCTATTACATACCCCAATCAATCCCTCCTGAAGAGCTAAGCAAAGCAAAGCATTGCAAAATGAACATCTGCACAGAGCTGCAGAAATTTCTCCGCAGTAAATACCCAGACTTACTCTTGGAAGAGATAAACCTCTGTAGTAGTCTTTCCAATGATCTCCAAATGATGGCCCCTGATCAAGTTTGCCTGATGCTGCTGCTACTGCTCCTTGAAGACTATCTCTGGACTCTTGTTATAGGGTAATAAACAAGATTGAATGCGTCTGGTCTGCAGATGGTACATAGAGATAACATGGAATATTTTCCCCAAGGCATCAGGTATTGGGATAGATTTATTGTTGGAATATATGTTCTAAATTAATTGTTGAGATGTTCCACAAAATGGTATCAGGGAATATGAACTGGCTGGTGATTAGTACTTTACTGGATTGTATCGTTCAACTGCAGGAAGTCAACAGAAACCTAGAGTTGAAAGTTCAGTATGTGAGGAGAAAGTCCTGTCTGTTGATATCTTACCAATAATTAAAAAGGAGGATACTATTCTTCTCCCTCAGCTGCAAATAAAGGGCAATTTTACAAATATATGGCAATAGAGTTTCTGGGCTTCTGAGACCAACAGACAACAATCCTTGGATAGTATTGATTCGGGCTTCAGATTCTGCTGCTTGAAGATACTGAAAGCAGTCTGCAAGGGTCAGCCAGAGCTAAAGCTGACATGTAGCCAGCTAATCAATGTTACCCTGCACCTGAGCCAAGTGGAAAAAGACTGGACCAAAGAAATGCTTGCTGAGTGGATCCTTCAAATATTCCAGGAGGTTGTTGGCTATTTGGAGCCAGCATATTTTAGCAATAAGGTGAATCTGTTGACCTGTACGTCGAAGGAAGATATCAATATAATTGGTTATACCCTGTCCTGTGCCATATCACACTCCGACATGCTGTTTACTCAGTGACTGGACAAACATGATTTGCAATTTACTGCATACTCACTTCAAAGCTGAGTTTTTTTTTGTCAGCTACATCTTTTGAATCCTTGTGGGGTTTTTTGTACTTACAAAGGCTTCACATTCACCTAAAAATGTTCTTGGATTTTGCTTCAGTACGGACTAATGCTACAGACAGAACAATAAATGAAGCATCAGAACTGATGCAGGTTTCTCAGGTAATCAAGTACACTGGATCAGTGACTAGTCAGATTGTGAGATGCTCCTACCTCACTATGACAGCAGTCTTGATTGGCTAAAAATCAGTCAACTGGCACACAATAATTAATGTCCTTTTATTGGAATGCACCAAAAGTGTCCTTCCTCCAAGTAGTATGTGAGCCCCTCTCTCTCATAAAGTCAAAAGTGCAGATGTGAGCCAATAACTGCAGAGTATTTAGCACTGTTCATGATTTCTCTGATGATGAAGCAGTAGGTATCCGTATGCAGCAAGATCTGGACAATGTTCAGTCTTGATAATTGTCAACTGACATTCACACCAAGTGCCAGACACCAAGTAGAGAACGATACAGCACAGGAACAAACCCTTCAACCCTTCTGTGCTAACCATGATGCCTTTCTAAACTAATCCAATCTGCCTATTCATGGCCTGAATCTCTCTCTGTTCCCTGCCTGTACTTGTGTCTGTCCAAATGTGTCTTAAACTTTGCTAATGCATTCACTTCTACCACTTCCTCTGGCAGCATATTCAAGGCACCTACCGCTCTGTGTTCAAAAAAAAAACTTTTCTTCCATATCTCCTTCAAACTTTCTCCCTCTCATCTTAAACCTATGCCCCCTATTTCACATTTCCACCCTGGGAAAAAGATTCCAACTATTCATTCTATCCATCCCTTTCAATTTTGTTTACATCTAACATGTTGCTCCTCAGCCTCTGACATTCGAGCGAAAACAATCCAAGTTTGTCCAACCTCTGCTATAGCTAATACACTCCAATCCAGGCAACATCCTGATAAATCTTTCTGCACCCTCTCCAAGCCTCTGCATTCCTCCTTTCATGTGGTGTTCAGAACTGCACACAATGCTCCAAATGTGGCCTAATTAAAGTCTTCTACAGCTGCAACATGACTTGCCAACTTTTATACTCCATGTCCTGACCGATTAAAGCAAGCATTCCTTACACCTTCATGATCACCTTATCCACTTGTTTTCCACTTGCAGGAAGCTATGGACTTGGAATTCAAGATCCCTCCGTATATCAATACTCTGATGGGTCCTGCCATTCACTTCATACTTGTCCAGATTAAACTCTGTCTGCCATTTCTCTAACTTTTTAAACTGATTGTATATACTGCTGTATCCTTTGATAACCTTTCTCACCATCCTCAATTCCTCCAAGTGTGTCATTTGGAAATTTACTAATCAGACTACCTACATTATCATCCAAATCATTTCTAATTATTACAAACAACAGAGGTCCCAGCACTGATGTGAAACACTGCTGGTTACATATTCCTAGTCAGAAAAACATCCATCCACAACTACCCCCTATCTTCTATAACCAAGCCATTTTGTATTCAACTTACAAAGTCACCATGGATTCCATGCAACGTAATCTTCTGGACCAACCTCCCATGACAGACCTTGTCAAATGCTTTAGTAAAGTCCATGTGGACAACATCTTCTGCCCTACTATTTTTGTCACGTCCTGAAAAAACTCAATCAAGTTTGTGAGACAAGACATCCCCCATATAAAGCCATGCTGACTATCCCTAGTAACTCCATTCTTCTCTAAATGCAATTAAATTCTGTTCCTGTGAATCTTCATTAATTTCCTGCATGCTGTTGTAAGGCTCAACAGTGTGTAATTTCCTGGATTATCTCTGTTGCCCTTCTTAAAGAGAGGAACAACATTGGCTATTCTTCTGTCTTCTCACTTGTGGCTAAAGAGGATACAAAGATCTCTGTCAAGCTCCAAGTTTCCTCCCTTGCCTCCTTCAGTATCCTGGCATAGATCCCATTGGGCCATGGGACTTGTCCACTTTAATGTTTTCACAACACCCAACATCTCCTCCTCCTCCTTAATATTGATCTGTCCCAGAATATAAATATTCCTGTCTAAAATTACCATCATCTATGACCTTCTCTTTGGTGAATACCAATGTGAAGTACTCATTAAAGAACCACTTCTGCTGGCTCCATGCATAAATTTCCTCCTTTGTCTTTAAGTGAACCTACCCTTTCCTGTTACCCTCCCACTTCCAGTATATGTTTAAAATACCTCTGGATTCTACTTGATCATACTTGTCATGGTCAAGTCAAGGCCTCTTCTAGCCTTCCTAATTTCTTGTTTAAGTTCTTTTCTGATTCCTTTACACTCAGAGGGCCTGGTTTGATAATGACCATCTTAAAAAGAGAGAGAATCCAATGAAATTACCATCACTCACTATCAACATCCCGGGGGCTACCACTGACCAGAAATTGAATCAGACCAGCCATGTGAACATTTTGGCTATAACAGCAGGTCAGAGGTGGGAATTATGTGGCAAGTAACTCACTTGCTGACTTCCTAAAGACTGTTCACTGTCTACAAGCTCTAACACTCAAGAATACTGATCAAGGAAAAGCAGTCCACTTGATTGGTACACCATCCTCTCGTTAAATATTCAGTCCTTATGCTACCAAAACACAGTGAGATTGTTGACTTGCTCACCAAGCTGCCTTGTTTGTTCAGACATTTTGTCAGCATGCTAGGTGACATCATCAGTCGAGCCTTCAATGAAACAATGTTATTCTACTCCACTTCGAATTTATACTGTCCAGTCCATTATGGCGAGTTGAGTCATATCCGGTTTTGATCTGTATGGGTTTGTATATGGGTCCAATTCTATATGTTTGTTGATTGAAGAATGGGTGGTGTGTTAAAATTTGCAGATGACACTAAGATGAGTGGTAGAGTAAAGTGTGCAGAAGACACTGAAAGTCTGCAGAGGGATATAGATAGTCTAAGTGAGTGGGCAAAGGTCTGGCAAATGGAGTACAATGTTGATAAGTGTGAGGTCATCCATTTTGGTTGGAACAACAGAAAAATGGACTATGTTTTAAATGGGGAAAAATTGCAGCACACTGCTGTGCAGAGGGACTTGGGTGTCCTTGTGCATGAATCGCTGAAGGTGGGATTGCAGGTGCAGCAGGTAATTAAAAAGGCAAATGGAATTCTGTCTGTCATTGCTATAGGGATGGAATTTAAAAACAGGGAGGCTATGCTGCAGCTGTATAGGGTCCTGGTGAGGCCACACCTGGAATACTGTGTGCAGTTTTGGTCTCCTTACTTGAGAAGGGATATACTAGCACTGGAAGGGGTGCAGAAGGTTGATTCCAGAGTTGAGAGGGTTGGATTATGAGGAGAGACTAAGTAGACTGGGATTATACTTATCAGAATTCAGAAGAATGAGGGGAGATCTTATAGAGACATCTAAGATTATGAAGGGGATAGATAAGGTGGAGGCAGGGAGGTTGTTTCCATTAGCAGGTGAAACTAGGACTAGGGGGCATAGCCTCAAAATAAAGGGAAGCAGATGTAGGACTGAGATCAGGAGGAACTTCACCCAAAGGGTTGTGAATCTGTGGAATTCCCTGCCCAGTGAAGCGGTCGAAGCTACCTCGCTGAATGTTTTAAAGGCAAGGCTAGATAAATCTTTGAACAGTAAAGGAATTAAGGGTTATGGTGAGCGGGTGGGTAACTGGTGCTGAGTCTCAAAAAGATCAGCCATGACCTTATTGAGTGGCGGGGCAGGCTCGAGGAGCCAGATGGCCTACTCCTGCTCCTTGTTCTTATGTTCTTATGATGGCCTTCATTGTCTAAGTGTACCAATATTAAGGAGAGTTCGTTGTGCTGTTTTGCTGCTAGCTGATGTTCATGTATTCTGATGGCTAGTTTCCTTCCTGTCTGTCCAATGTAATGTTTGTGGCAGTTGTTATATGGTATTTTGTAAACTACGTTCATTCTGCGTGTTGTGGGAATGGGGTCTTTAATCCTTGTAAGTGTTTGTCGTAGACAAAGGGTAGGCTCACTGAAGGACAAATGGATGGACAGTATAAATTCCAAGTGGAGTAGAATAACATCGCTTCATCGGAGGATCCACTGATGTCGTCACCTAGCATGGTAACAAAATGTCTGAACAAAAACAAGCCAGCTCGGCGAGCAACTCAACAACCTCTTGCACAACCCAAGCTCCAGATCTTTGCCAAAACTTTAAACCAAAACACAGTGGTAGGTACTAAGTACAATCTACAATGTGCAGTGCGGCCAGTCACAAGACTCCTTCAAGTTTCTAAACCACACCCTCAACCTTTGAAAGGACAGAAGTAACAAATGCATGGGAGTACCTGCAAACTCCAAGCCACACACCATCCTGACTTGAAATTATATCACCTTCCTTCATTGCAAAAAAATAGTGAATTTTCTTCCTAATGGGGCAGTCAGTACATCTACACCTTATGGATAGCAGCAGTTCCAGGTGGCAGCTCTACCACCTTCTCTAGGTAACTGGGGAAGGGCAATAAATGTTGGCCTAGCCAGTGAGGCCTACATCCCACAAACACCAAAAAAAAAACTCGATCACCACATCCTGCTATTTATGTTTGAAAATAGCTTCTTCTATTCTGTTACTCTACCTTCTGGAAGCTAATGTAGTTAGGAGTACAATTGCACAAATTGCAAATGGCTCTGTTTATTTGTGCTAAAACGCTGGGGGTAGCAGGTCTTAGTTGCACAAATGCAAAATCAAAATAAGATCTGTTTAAGGGTATTTCAGCTTTGTGTCACTGAATTATGTGTTTTCTTTTGCAAGCTGATTTCTTATTGCAGTCTGCTTTTCTTATAAATCAATGACAGAAAGTAGAACTGCATTTAAGCATCTCAATTCAGACAGTAACAAACTCTAACAAAATTGTACAGATCCGAGTCATTCAGTTACTATCATTTATTTGAGATTTTAATTTTTTAATTTACAAAATGGGGTTCAAAACCATAACTCTGGGATTATCAGTCCCATTAATTACAAATTGAATTAGCCAGGCTGTGTAGGACCTGGCTAGACAATATCTTTCCAGCGAAACACTTCAGAAGTGAATCTGAGCAATTATGTATCTAAGTATAATTTGGATATTTTGGGATTTGTAGTGTTAGATGGAAACTTTAAATCCATGCAGTTTCTGTTTAGCAAAATAATTTTGAGGAAGAATTCAATTTGTTGCTTATAACTAAATGAAGTCATCTAAAACATAATGGATAAAATCAACAAGCTTCACATTCGTTTGAAACCAGGGAAGCCATTTATACTGAGCACTTTTTTTTCCAGATTTGCACAGAAGGAACTACTGTTGAAGTTACCTTATGTTGCAATGGTTGCTGTGTTCCCCATGTTATAACAGTGACTAAACATCATTATTAACTTTAATTGACTGTTAAAAAAACTTAAGAGGTTTGAAAGACACACTATAAATTCACCTTTTTTTTTTGCCCTTTGGTTGTCTCTCTATCTTGACAACTAAAAATTGAGTTATATGTACTGTAAACCCCATCAGTTAAATGTGGAAAAGCTTAGTGGCTTGGGCTTCCTGTTCAGTTTTGCAGAAGCGGATCTGTGGGTTGGGCTTTTAAAAATATAGTACAGAGAAGGAAAGGCTGAATTCAGTAGTGTGTAAGACCTTGAGCCTTGCTTTATAATTGAATCCTTATCTGATACATCAATCTAACATCCCTACCTTGAGATCTTTCACCAACCAACCTCAGTTTACATTTTAGATTGAGCAACCCTGTTCAGCTGTATTCATAGCTGTGGTTTAATTAGCTGTAATCGATCATTCATTTTAATGGAAAAAGCACGCATGCTTCTTCCAAGGTTTTTAACTGATGTTAATAAGATCTAGTCCACGTGTTTTTCCAGTTGAATTCCATGCCCACATTCCTGTCATTTTCTCCCTTATTAATGATCTCATGGATGCAGTGTCATAATCCACCAATTTATTGAACATTGGTGCTGCTTGTGCTGTCACCAAACATGAGCTAGTTAAAGCCAACATAACATTTAAAATATTTTTTAATCACCTGTGCAGATGTTATTGCACACCACTGCAGCACAAGAGCCCCAGAAGAGTATTTAATATTTTCTTTTTTCTTGTCCTTTTCAGAAGTGTTACCAAACATGACTGAACGGCTTCATCCCACCATCAAATCATCTCTGGGACTTTCCATCCACCAGTACTAAATCACCATGTTTTCAATTTCTCAAACGAAGTGTACTTGACAGTATGTAATTTAAAATTGGCTAATTCATTGTAGTTAAAAGATGAAGCCAATTTCAGATGGATGTATTAATTGTAATGTCATTCTAAAGAGGTTAACTATTTCACAGATGTACTGTTATGTTATTTAGTGCTAATAAACCATCAACATGATTTTCCATTGTATAATATTTCTCTCTGCATGGTATTTTGAATCCATACAAAATTTTAGAATTTAAAAAACACATACAATTGATAATCAGTCTGATTAATAGGAACCTTATACTTAAAAGATCATTCTTCCCAGGAATGAGCCAGAGAAATTTCTTAATCCTGTTCATTTGCCAGGTCCTCTACTGTAAAATACATGTGGGGGAATTAGATGAGGCACAATAAGATTCAAAAAAAGAACCAGAAGGTAGTTTAGATTTTGTTTGAAAACATAGCTAGTTGTGATCTGTTAAGTGCTACTTGAAAGTCAATAACTACATATTTGCAGAGAGTCATTGGAGCAGTACGGTGTCACAACACACTAGGGGAGCGCATTTAAAGATGGTCCAATGTACATGACTTTTAGGCTCAGGTTGATTGAAAGCAAGCACCAGGTTTCTGTACTTAACAAGCATCACTATTTATTACAAGTAATGAGAATGTAGCTACCCGTAAGCATTTATTAACAGTTGATGCATAACACTAATTCAAAGTTTAATCCTCTTCCACACATATAAAATAGACAAACGAAAATGCACAGAGAGAAAAATGGAAAAAGCAGTTCAGTAATCTTTGTTCACAAGATGTGTTGAGTTGGTTCTTGCTGATTGAAAAGTTTATCCTCAGTCTTCCTTTTCCGAATGCTTCCATTGGTTGGCAAAAGACACAGGGTGGCCAGTTCTCTCCTGAAAGGCATCTTTCTTATACTTAAAAGTCACACTTACAGCAACTGCTGAAGGAACGACAAACTGGTTTTCTTGCAGATTTAAAGTAGGTTTTCCCAGTTTAACTTATTCCCAGCCCCAAGCTCGAGTTACCTGAGAACCAATCCCACAGTTGTCGTCAGTCTAAAGGCTTTTGGTCCATGGACTAGTGAACAATTATCTATGACAGTCAATGTCTTGTTGCCAACCAAAGATGCCAAACTATCTGTAAATGATGCCTTAGCTCCAGTGAGTCCACAATCTAAACCTCAATTGCTGCTTGTTCAAGCAGCTATTTATACAATGTTTGCCATGAGTGTCAGGTTACTTTCTTTTCAAAGCATGTAGCAATCATTTAAAACATTGTTTTACAACAGTTCTTTCACATCAATCCACAATTTTAAAAAGCACAAAAATAAAATCCTTATAGCAGACTGGACGTGCCTGTGGGACTATGCAGAATCCCCATACAGCAGACTTCGTGGGAATTGCCTAGGTAATTGAAACTCCTGATTGACAATTTCCCTCATACAGGAACCTTCTAAAAAAGCCCCTTCAAGTCAGAAACTTTACTAGGTTGTGACTTAGTTAAGCTTACAGTTATCTATGAAAAGTTAAGTGGATTAAAAATCTACTCCAACTCCTGGGTAAGTATTAAACAGATAATCCACCCCAGTTGAACCCTAACCACCACCCACCTGACCTGACCACATTTCCTCATCCCCGCTGTCTGGTCTGTCCCACTCAGACCCAACAACCGCCTTCTCATCAGACCCAGTACACCTCACCTCCAACTGGAACCAAACCCAAGCCAATATTCTGTCTTGCCTGAACCAGCAGTCCCTCTGCCATTGGCTCAACACCCCCTCCCACCTGTTAGCCACAAACCCGCTACCCATGACTGGACCCTGGCCTGATGAAACATTCTGCTAATCAAATCAACACCACAGTAGTCCACCATCTTGACTTAAGAATGAGTGCATAAGTTAGCACCTCAGTTGTAGGGGTACTTGACAAATTGATAGAAGACTCCTGAACAAACAACCATCATTTATTTCATGCGCATGTGGACAGTAGCTTTAACACAGGGTCAAAGCCTGCTCTGCCAAATTAAAGAACTCCTTCAAGCTTTGTATAGATGAAAGCGTGCATATTACCATTCCCAGATTTGATATCCGTGTGTCCCATATTATCTTTGTTTTCCCATGTCTCAGTAAGTATTATCTGTTCTTCCCCCAGGGCCGTTGATAACCACTTACCTGGACAGCCTGGATGCCTTCTTCATTAGTTCTAGCTTCGCTTATTAACAGTGTGGCTGAAGCTTTAACCCTTACTAATTCTCCCCTTCAGCTCTGGTGCTCCACATTTTGGCATCTCACATGCCTCACACACTGCTCTTCTCACCCACCTTAACCCTACATTTAATTAGCCTTTCACAGCAGATTTCGAAGTGGCAGGCTGTTCTGCTGGACAAGCAAATCAACTGAAGTTCATGGCACACTGATGCAAAATGGGGTGTGGTTTATATGAAGGCTTCTGCGCTGATGGATTCATGGATTTCTGGACAAGCTCATAGCACAAGGCCCCTGTCAGGAATCTCCAGTGCAGAAAATATCTAAAGGTAACTGGGTAACTTTTAATTTGATCAGTGTATGAAGTAGGGTTTCTGATCCTGATCAGGATATCTGGGCCATGGGAGTGGTAGTAAAAGCTTGGCTGCAGAGCTTGACATGGGCACATTGACCAATAGTCTTCAGTTGTACAGAATGATTTAAGATATTTTCCACAGTCATAGAATTCTTTCACTGTCCAACTTCTCTCATGATCTGGCACCAGACAACCTCCAGGACTCAATGAAATTGCAGATTAACCTGTGTTGTTTGAGGAGGGAGAAAACTGGATACAATCCGAGAATCTTAACCCCATTCTTTGTAATTAAATGGTGAGTGCGAGTGATAGAATGGAGAACAGCAAGCTAGAGTGTACAGAAGTCAATTATCAACAACCAGAGACAATAGATTGAGGATAATTTAACATTGCACAAAACATCCATTGAACCACCGATTTTGAATAAATGGTAGCACAGTGGTTGTGATCGGACGAATCATCTAGAGGTTTAGATTAATAACCTAAAACTTAAATTCAAATTACAGCAGCTGGGGAATTTTTAAACATTTGAAATAAAGAGCATAGTTTTTGATTCACTTATGCACTTTTAGGAAGAAAACTGGCTGTTGTTACCTGGTCTTCCCAATGTGACTCCAGGCCTATAGCATTGTGGCTCACTTTAAATTGTGCTCTGAAAATTTCCTAGCGACCCATTAAGTTGCATGAAGCCCAGTCCACAGCAAAGTGATTATGGAGGTTCAAAAAGGCAGCTCACCACTATATGAATGAATGAAAAAGCCAAGCTGAAGAATTTCAAAAATTCAATTCCCAATCTCATCCACAGGATATTTACTCTATCTCAGTCACAGGATATTTATTCTCCCCCCAACACCAAATTTTGCCTGCGTAATGATGTTATTTCATGGTAGTGCATAGTTCTGTGATACCTGTTGTTAAACAAATTTACCACTGCTTATTTAACTTAAGAAAGTTAGATTTAACTACTAGGCTATCATAGACTAATTCTAACATTTCTCATCAACGCTCAGCCGTTTTCTCTTGCCCTAACTAGACAGTGACCAAGTAAATATTCCATCCAGAAATTGAGGGCCAAGTCTTTCAATGCATTCTAATGAGGTCAATATGATCTACATCCGTTTATCTAGAGTAGATCAATGACAGTGCATATTGCATTTGAAACTATTGCTGCTACTTCGGGAGGAAGAATGTGGGCTCCCAAATTAGAACATAAACATTTGCTTACTCCATAAATAAGTTGTTACTACAGAGGGTAGTTTGTTTAACATTGATAATAGATGAGGGGGTGTTCTTTATAACTAAGAGGTCTGCATAAGACAAGACACAAAGAGATTCTTTTAAAACCTCAACTATTTTGTAACAAAACAAACCCATACTTCATACACTTTGTCCAGGTAATGTTCTTAACAGAAACCTAGATGATGATTATAAAGTGTGGTTAAGAGACAGTTCCATTATGGCAGAATAATATTTACAATGAAGTGAAGGTCTATGCTAGTTGGTTGATAAAACGTCCATACAAAGTAACTGTTCTTTAGAAAGTTTGCAGAGAACAAATCAGTAACACAAACTTTACACAAATGTATGAGGTAGAACTACAGCAAATTGTAGGCACAGGAAATAATAATTTACATTTCCTTTAATAAAGGGATACTTTTATTAAATTTGTCTTTCATCGACACCTGGCAAACTATCGTCATCATAATTGACAATTACTATTGACTAGTACTTTGCTTAGCAGTCACAATTTAAGTGCACAACTAATATCATTCAACAATAAACTGTAATTGTAATTAACAGTAGTATGTTTTTGGTCTTTGTGCAAAATATTTTAACTTTGTTTTCAGAATGTTCAGAAGTAACAAACAACATTGGCATTTATTACTAAATCTAATTTGGCCTAAGATAGCAGTGCGTCTTCTCTTTGACCCACTATAGTCCTTGGAGTAGTGTATGCTCGCAGTGTGGTATTTAGGGAGAAAAAGTGACCCAGCAGCAATCAAGAAATGGTGATTTATGTCTGTCAAGATTGTGTTCCCAGGATCCTGCACCTCCTCCTCCTCTTTGAGTCTTGTCCTATGATACGACTAATGAGGAGTCCAGTTAACTGACCAACCTTAGCACAAACAGATAATCCAGAATGCGGTCATGGACAGTCCCCTCTAACAGTGCACCTGGCCAACTCTCTCACAAGTTCTCCAGCTTTGGCCTATAATTGTGAACAGAACACATACTAACAGGGAAGGTCTTAAACTAGAATTAAATCTCTATTCTTCCAATAACAGAATACTGCTCCTCTGATGCTGCTTGGCCTGCTGCGTTCATCCAGCTCTACACCTTGTTATCTCACTAGTCATCACATATTCAGTTAACAGTATGCAAGAATAGGACACAATATCCAAAGTTTGCCAGACATACCAGTCAGTCACGGTACCACATAAGACTTACTATTAGGATGTCAAAAGAAAGAAAATTGACCATGTTTGCTTGGACAAAATCATGGGAACACCAGGAGAGACTCAGCCCCATTGAACCCCATCACTTGGTTTGGTCACAGCAGATCTGTAATAAATTATCAAAGACCAAACGCCAAAAAGGTAAATCTGTTGCAATCATGTTGAATCTTAATAATGTAATTATAAGCAAATGATCAAAAAAAGGTTTGATTTCTACTTATTGTAAGAAATAAAGGCTGAGTGTTATTTAATATCACAGAAGTATTCCAATCGCTACAAGATGCTTATCTGTTGTGATTTGGTCAGCTCCAAAATCAAATTAACCTCATTACTGTAAAACAGGACTCTGAAAAGAATCAAAACCTTGGACACTATTTTAAAACAACTCAAGGTAATGTACTCATGGAATGCTGCTTTGCCAATTATTCTTCATACTACTTTTGTTCCAAAATGATTAAAAATGCCTATATACTAATAAAGGTGTCAGAACGAGTGAGGTTTGGAGGGAACTATGCAGTGGACAGTCTGTGCAGCATCTACTGTGAAACAAAAACACAAAGCATCATTGTTGATTCTGTGGTGCACTACAGCTGCCCAATATACACATGGGTTAGATTACAGGAAGCAAGATCTGCAGATGCTGCAGAAATGAAGAAGGGTCCTGACCCGAAATGTCAACTTTCCTGCTCCTCTAATGCTGTCTGGCCTGCTGTGTTGCTCCAGCTCCATACTGTGTTGTCACAGGAAGCACAGATCTGCCTTTGGAAACTTATATTGCTGTAAAGTTTAATAGAGATAATGGAATCCATTGTTACTAGAAATGCACAAAGGGAATGCTATAGATAGTAGGCTAAATGGGCTAAAGGTCCCTTTTCCTGTTGAATCTGTTAATATAGAAGGTGAGTAAATTGTTAATTTAGAGGTTAAACACAATCTCATCAAAAGACAATACAGGTTCAAGGAGGCAAATGGTCTTATCCATTCTTCTATGAAAGTTGGAAGAGCTAATACTATGACAATGAATTACAAATTTGCTTCATTTCCTTAGCAAAATGTTCTGGTCTGGGAGGGATCCATGTATTAAATATGCAAGAGACAGTTTACCAGTAACATCCTCAGGACATCACACCTTCACATCAAATGTCAAGAAAACAAACTAACTTCTTTGGAAAAGAAACTTCATTTATAATATTAGAATTTTAAAAATAATACCAGAGTCAACAGCAGTTGAGTATTGAAATATAACAAATTTTCAATATTTTAAATTATTCTAGGACGTTTTATATGCTTCCCTCTATGTCATCTACTACCTGCTTTTTCATTGGACAAGTCTCATGTTTAAATGACAGCTGCAAAAAAAAAAATACTCAGTTCTAGCATGATGATAATAATTCAGTCACATGTTAATATTCACAGCTCATCACAGAGAGCTCAACACCCAAGTCAAAACCTTGAAGAGCCAGTCACAACTTCTAATGGCCATTTCTGCAGGGAAACATCCACATGTGAACAGGGGAAGAAACCTAACACTAAGTGAGCATTGTAGAAACACAGAATAAGAATAAACACAAAGCAGAACCAGGGAAGTATTATTGCTCCATTAACAGAGAGGAAAACATGATAGCATGTTTCTGTATGACACGCTGTCACTAACAAACTTGCACCCACAAGTAGTGTAGCCAAGTATTATCCAACAAAACACTTGGCTATGTGCACTATGTCCCAGTCTTCAGTAACAGACCTGTACCCACTAGAGAGATATTCAAGTATTATACAGTGACACATCTATTTTCAAAGGCCCCCAGTTCTTTACCCCAGTATCCACTAAATCTGAATCTCCTTAATTGTGAAACCTGTACCCATAAGAACTGAATCCCAATGTTGTAAAGCAGAAATACTCTCCTCAAGCACAACTGAAGTCCAGGAAGCTGGAATTTTAGTCACTTGCCCCCCCCAACAAATCAAAGGAATATGGAAGGTTAGTTTCATATTTGCATGGCACTTCACTAAGATCAGTAAGGATGCTGCCTCTAATGTGATAACAAACTCTCAGCAGCTAGTACAGCAATGTACTAAAGTAGCTAACCTGTTTCAGAGATAAAGCTATTTAATTCTCTGGCTGATATTTCCTGGTGATTGATTTCAAAATAAGATATGAAAATCTTGAACTGGAACTGAAAGTGACATATAATCCTGAAACATGACAAACAGTAACCTATTTCAACATGAGAAGCTGAAATAGAAACTTTATCTCCTGAGCAGCAACACCTGTTAAAATTCGGACAAATGGAGATTTGAATAAAGTTTTTTGCTCTCCTTCAATCTCATTTCACTCACTGCCCTTCAAACATCCCACTCCCATCCTCAAAAATAGAAAATGCACTATTATGATTTTTAGGAAGTAAATTCTCAAATGGAGGAAACTTCTGATGACTAGTTTTCGTAATGGGCCCCATACTGTTTCCAGATTCTTCAACTAGGCTCTCAGAACAATGCACAAATGAGGACCACAAGGTTCACAATCATCTCACACTGCAAATTCATCAGCTATGTTATTAGGGTGGCTGTGTTTCAGCAACTTATTGACTGGTACCATTGCAAGTTCTGTATTAGTGAATCCAAGACGACACTCTACTTGAATGCTGGCAGCACATTAAGAGCTGTTTACATGGTTTCAGTTGATTTTGGTAGCAAAGATTAGAGACTAGTGAAGTTGTAGCTTTCTCTGTAACCAGTGTTTTCCAGTTCATTGCCAAACGTCAGTGTTGGAGGAGAATCAGCGGTTTTGGGGACACTTTGTCCTGGTATGTCCTGGTTGGTGGCACAGCCCACATGTTCGTGGCTTCTTTGCGGTTGGACCATTTCTGGGGGAGCTTCCATCACTCCGTTTATTTGTCATTCCTGAGACAATCAGAAATAACATGTTAGATTAGAAGCTTTAAGGACACTGAATGATCTCTCCTGTGAATGATGTAAAATCATTACAGACAGCAGTAGTCATTCATTCCATTCACTGCAAGTTAAACAATGATTTCTAGGTATCTAACGGGTGGCTTCATTCAGTGCTCTCGGCTTTCCTCGGCCATATCAATAGCAGGGGCTTAGCACATAATCAATAAGACAAAATCTTAAGTAATTTACTAGTGATTTATAAATCTTCTGCACTTCCAAACAACTGTGTTTTCCTCTTGTATAGACATTATCCACATATTAATCACAAATTTTGTCCTACACCATTGGATTCCTGAAAGTTACAGAGCTGCAACTTGATCTGCAGTGGGCAGTGATCAGTGAAAAACTTTAAAACACTAACTATGGTAGAGTCACTCTGTCACATACCTGGTGCAACATTCTCATCAGCCCACTGGAAGAAGCCACACTGTTGGTCTCTGGGCTTGGCGCAGGTGTGAAATGTCCGACCCTTGTTAGGTCCATCTTTCTGCACTGTTCGTGTTACTGCTAGTTGATTGCAAGTGCACACTGCTTCTCTTCCACTTGAAGATCCGTTGCTTCCAGTTTGATGAAAGCTCCCTGCCCCAGGGGCTGAACTGCCCCTACTAACTGATCCTCTACCAGCTGAGTCACTTGCATCCTGGTCAGCCCACAGAAAGAAGTTGCAACTGCCTCTGTTGCATTTATAAAACCTCCGCCCCTGATTCGGTCCGTCCTTCCGAACAGTCAGCAGCAGTGCATCCTGGCCACAATTGCACACAACTGCATTATTGTCAGATCCCACATGTGAAGGAACAATCCTGGACAGTGGATCAAAAGCCCCTTCCTGAGGTTTTGGGAGAGTGTTCCTGCGATCCCGAAATGACCTGTTCTCTAACCCGCTCTGTGGCACATGGTTGACAATTTGATTGTTTGATTGTGATGCTCCTCGTAAGTACCTCAGCTCCAAGATCTCTCTCAGCATTTCATCACATCCTCCAATACAACCAACAAATTCCAGGGGGACCAGCGGAGGCACACTACCTCGTTTGAACTTAAACTTTAACCTGGAAGTTTAGAATAAATGAAATGTTTATGTTTTAACAAAACAAGGACAGTTGTAAAACTGTTTACATTTTGCTGCTATAGTCCTTACCTGTAAATAGGGTGTGGTTTACATGTGGGACATATGCTATCATCTCTGCTGACCTCCAGAACAGAATCCGGAAACCAAACTGCAGACTTGCAATTTGGGTACCCCATACATGAAAGGTAATACCTGCAGTGAACAAGAATGAAAGACAGTTGGTGACAATAACACCTGTGCAACTAATCACCAATATCACAAAGGCAAGGAAGGATGACGAACAAAGGTTGGTCTTATCAACTACCTCCACAACTCAAAAAAGGACTTCTAAAAATAACCCTGGCCCATCTTGGCAGCAGAGTAACAATATATATTCATTTTCCACCTTTAAGACATCCCAAGACCTTTTACAAATGACCAAAGTTTGACTACATGTTAACAGAGAAGTGCAGAGAATTGTAAAGCCAGTAGATAGTGACGTTGGCTAGTATGAGGGGGCACAGCTGCAAATTGAGGGGTGATAGATTTAAGACAGATGTCAGAGGCAGGTTCTTTACTCAGAGAGTGGTAAGGGCGTGGAATGCCCTGCCTGCCAATGTAGTTAACTCAGCCACATTAGGGGCATTTAAACAGTCCTTGGATAAGCATATGGATGATGATGGGATAGTGTAGGGGGATGGGCTTAGATTAGTTCACACGTCGGCACAACATCGAGGGCCGAAGGGCCTGTTCTGCACTGTATTGTACTATGTTCTCTAGAGGTATGAATTGATAGAGCCCATAAATAAACACAACAGCAAAAATTCACTGTGGTCCCATTTATCTGGGGAGATTCACACGCTGATGAAATTTTGATTAGAACCACTTTCACTGGCAAAACCACTGAATAGGAAGGAAGAATTAGCAGCATGACCACATTCTCTGGCACCAAAGATTGAGAACAGAAGGAATAGATGACTGTGGGAATAGAAGATTATTACCACAGCATTGTGCAAATGGGAGGCATTTTAATCTTCTAGTCGAATGTGGCAATTTGTATGAGAGAATTTGAAATCCTTGATTTTTCTTTCATAAACAGGTGGTGAATCTATGGGAATATACCATATTCCATATATTGCTAATAAATTATGCCTGGAGAGGACAACATCACCCAACAGCAGCAGCAGGGCACTTCAGTAACAGCGACCAAGTGGAATTGGCGGAAGAGAAGGATTTTTATTGGGAAAGAGCATCAAGAGATATGTAGCAAAGAAAGGCTAATGGAGTTGAAGTACAGATTGGCAATAATCTAACATTCTGGCAGCACAGCCACTAGAAGCTTACTTACCCTCCATCTTTCTTCGGTTTCAGAACCATGTCTCTCCCACACTGAGGACATTTTCGAACAGGTTCTGAAATTTCCATCACAAACTCTTCAGACTGCGTCACTTCAGCCACCTCCCCAAAGTAATGGGATAGAGCCTCATCCAGCCTATCAAAACACACCACTGAGTAATTAAGTGTATTTACTTCGGCATCATATAACTCAAAATAAAATTTTCTATAAGTTTGCACAATCCTCAGAAGCCTGGACCAATAACTTAATTTAAGTCCTACCACAGCAGTTTGAGAAATTAATTCAGTGATTAAAACAGTGTAGAAAAAAGTTCATCTCAGTAAAGGTGATCATGAATGTGTCACGGTCATAAAAACCTAACTAGTTAACTAGCATCTCTTAAGGAAGGTAATCTGCCATCCTTTTCTGGTCTGGGCCTATGCATGACATTAATATGGTTGACTCTTAACTGCTCTGAAGTAGCCAAGCAACTTACAGTTGTATCTAAAGGTTACTGAACAAATAGGTAGTGCTCTAGTGGTAATGTTGCACGTCAGGGAAGGCAATCTGCTGCCCTTACTCAGCCTGGCCTACATGTGACTCCATACACACAGCAATGTGGTTGACTCTTAACTGGCCTTTGAGCAATTAATTACAGGCAATAAGTGCCAACTTAGCCAGTGATGCCCATATCACAAATGAATTAAGTGAAGGTACAGATAAATAAATACCAGCCATGCTAATGTCAACCACTTCCCAAGAATGAGTAATTTAAACATACTCACTTTTTTGCCTTTGTCACTGCCTCAACGAACACCTGTTTGTATTTCTGAACATGTTGATGAAGCACACTAAACTTGTCTTTCTTGCCCTCGCAAACCAGCTTCAGATCTGCCTCAAGCTCAGCCCGTAGATCTGGCTTTGACATCTCATATCCCATGGAATCATACCCTGCAGCAGAAGCACAAACAGTCACCACTCCAGACATTTACAGTTTGATACAATACGCTAAGGATGTCAGCATTTAAGTGTATGACTAAGCTTGAATATCTGCAATACATAAGCTTCACCCACAGATCTTCCAACTAGAACAGCAGAGGTCAAATCCCAGTGCCTATTATATGGGGATGGGGAGGTAGATAGGTTTGCCAATGCAGGTATCCAGATCTGGGACGCAACCTTTTCCTCACCCCTCCAAGTTACATACAGAAAGCTTAAAGAGATTTTCTCCCTGGTCCCCCAGCATTCCAGGTAACAGTCACTACACAAATTTTCATTGTTATTGCAATAAATTTCCTCATCCCAGTTCACTGGTCTCTTGCCATTTCTGTAAACACCCTTCCTCTTAACAGATATTTCTCTCTTTTAAACGCCTGACTTGATTCATCATCAGTGACTGTCTGGGACAGTGAGTTCCATATTCTCACATCTCTGTATCCGTGTGACATTGTTGTTGTATTTGTTAGTGGATTTAGTTCCAAACTGGCGAGTGCTCCCCTTTTAACATTAAAAGTGTTGTCCTGTTTCCTCTTCCCTCACTCAGTTATTACGCATTCACTTTAATTGACTAATTCATCAGAGTGTGGTGAAAAGAGATATTCTGTCAAAAATGTTTACCTTGCATTCCTCAGGACAGAATCACAAGAATACTACATTTCAAAGGGAACAATATTTTATATTGCATGAGAAAAGGGTGCTGATTAGTTTGTAAATGAATTCTATATGGTAGCTTGATATCTTTCAGGCCAGACTAAAACAATGTGCAGCTAGTGGAGAGTCAGCCCAAAATAAACTGGTTTACTCTGACGTAAAGAAAGTCAATAAAGTTATCAGATTAGCCGTTATTTCATTGCATGGTACAGCAGACTCAATGGACCTAATAGCCAACTTCTGCTCCCACAACTACATCAGATCCTAATCTGATGTCCCTCTACCTTATGTTGAACTCATATCCTGGAACTGGGCAGCCAATTTTACTGAACACCTGAGGATACTTGAAAATCATGCAGCCATATTGTGAGTTTGTGAAAATCACATTCCAGTTTAAAAATCAGCATTTTTAGCCAGTTCCTTCTCTTTGAATCCGCTCTATGATAATTTCATTATGACGATTTTCTCTTGTAGGTGACTGGAACCATCATCCTTCCCTTTACTGGGATTTCCACTCTCTACATCTTCTTAATTCTTTGCATGATTTCTCCAACTCTTGCTGACACTAGCTTTTGATGGTACGAAGATTCAGAAATCACAACGAATGAAGCCTAAGTCCTCTGCAACTCATCCAATGATACTTAGACTATGAGGTTCTGTGAATTCTTCATTGGGCACCCTGGTGCTTCTTATTGTTTGTATCTCAACTGATCCCTTATTGACTTGCTGCTATTCAACAGCCATTTGCGGTGACTGCCATTTCTTTCTGCCAGTGTTTTCTCCATGTACCTTCTCTCGACCTGCCTTGGTGAGATGCCACTTCTTCTTGGGGCTGTAGCACTCTGCCTTCAGAAGCAGACAATTCTGTATCCGATGTTGGCCTCAGCACAATAACAGGACTTTGTAACTTTCTTTGCTGTCACCTTCAGCTTATTCAGTTTCAACTTATTTACTTCAGTAAATGACTGGCTATTGCTAACTTATGTTCCACCATTTCAAACAAAAATGCTGTTTGGCAAGCTATGTCAGCAATCTATTGTGAATGTTTCACTTCTTAAACCACACACAAGTTGGTCCTCTAATACTCCCTCTTGAAATTCTTCAAAATCATGATGGATGGAAAGTTTTTTCAAGCCACGATAAACTCTCCAGTCTCTTATTGCGTAACTGATCCTTATTCCAAAATGATAAGCTTTCTGCAATATCCAACGACTTGGGAATGGCTTGAGCGCTGCTCAAGTTGAAACAAAATGTCTGGCAGCGGTTGGTCTTTTGGTTTAGAAAGTTCAAGCAAATCCCTGTGTATTTCAGATACTTCTGGGCCTGCTTCCATCAGAATATCACCTTGTTCCTTTCACCCACTGCCTGATTGATAGCTGGATTATCAGAAACATCCAGGATATTATTAACAGTGAAAAACATCTCAAGACACTCCACATATGCATTGAAAGACTCTCAATCACCACTACTTTTCCAGTCTCCCAATACTTTGTACAGTAGCCACCTTTGAAGGTCAGTCTACCTACATGTACAAACAACCTTTCCACAAAAACTGGATTTTTAAAATTATTTCTCTGGAAAACAAAACTAAATTCTTCTACTGGCTTATCGGAAGCTTATACAACCCAAATTTCTTTGGCTAGCAAAATCCACAATCACACATTATTGCCAAACATGTCTGTCTTGCTAAGATTACGACATGGCGCAGTACACCGACAGTCAAACTGTACTGAATGAGTTTGTTCTGTTATATAAATATATCCAAATGGCTATAAGTGGATTCTATTACACTCTGATTAGTCAAGATCATCTCAAACATATCAGGGAACAGTTAGCCCCCCAACTCATGTTTAAGTTCACACCAGGTAACTCGACTAGAATTGGTTTGGGTATTGCTGTGGTGAATGCACCAGGGAACAGTTGACTCCCAGGCTTATGTTTCATTGGAAAAGGCACAATGCTGTCATTGTTTTTGTGTTTGCAAACATCAGAAGCCTGCACATGAATATATGCAGTTTACACTAACAACTAAGCTCTCAAGCTTGCTATAAGCTTCATTTATTTCCCACAACTCTGTGTAGTCCACTTGCCAAACAATCAGCATCCTTTCCTCATGCAGCATATATTGTTGTTCCCTCTTAGTATTCTTGAGATTCTATCCTGATGAGTACAAGACAAAAAGCTTCAACAAGTCCCTTTTTTCATCAATATTCAAGTAGTATGCTTCCAAGCAACTGATTCATTCGAACTAACATCACAATGGGGAATTTGGTTAGATATTAAAGAGTGAAGAAGATAGATTTTGATTTAATTTACAAATCTAAGTGTTGAAAAAGGTGAATTCAGAAAATAAAAATGTTCCATTCATTAAACTGCTTGTTTTCAAGAGTTTGTGCTACCTTCTACCAGACCCATGCCTAATTCTCCAGGGAGGAATCTCTGATCAGCCGTCAAGCCCACGTACATTCGGGATTTGATAGTTTCAATATGTTCTGCATGAGTAGCATCAGTTCCTGAAAGGAAACAAGTACACATATCAGTGGCAACAGAAACAAATGGCACAATGCTTGAACACAGACAAAAAACATCTTCTCAAAGTAGAACACCACAATGAGTCTGCACTGGCTATTTTGTTTGTTCAATGTTACTGGTCATCTTGTAAGTAGACCCCATGATCTTTATGAACCAAAGTGGATCTTTATGGCTCAGTAATTAATTTAAAAAAACCCACAGGAACTGTAAATGACCTTTCTGTTACACGTACTGAAACTCTGACCACATCCAGGCATTGTCACATGCACTGTCCTCTTTTCAGAAGGCAAACTGATAAATCAGTCATACTAGAGGCCGATCATTCGCCAACAGATTGATTTAATTTGCACAAAACACATGAATACTTGGTCATTACAAACGTACCTATTTTTTATGGCTCCACAAACCTTGGAAAAAAGTCCTGTTAATGAATAGTCCAGCAGTTCTATTGTGGACCAAATTTAGTTTTCAAATTGGCAATCCGTAAACTGACTAGCACTAGTCTGTTATATATAGGTCAAATGTATTCTTTGGCTGACTTACGACTGCATTATATTTCTGGACACAAAGGGGGAAAGGTTAATTTCTGACTTCACCTTCAGCTCTGCCTTGTTCTAGATTAGTTCACCAAGCTGACAATCAAAGCTACTACCTCAAGTGCAAAAACTCCTTTGGTCAAAGTTGTTTAGCTGAGCTCCCGATTTGTGTTCTGAATAAATAATTCTTTGGGGCTAAATAGGTTAATAGCTCGAGAATGTGCTCAAAAGCATAAAGCTGGAACAAGAGAACACACTTGAGGTGACAAAAACATTTGAAATTTCTGACCCCTGCACATGGCTTACACCACTCTCTGAACCAGATCAAACTGTGCAGCATTTAATACAAATTAAACCAAAACCCATTCTAGAAAAATAGGGGAAAAAAAATTTAAACATTAAAAAGTGAATTAGGAGTGTCACATTCAAACCCTGAAAAGAGTCCCCACCCAAAGGTCCACACAAACCAATCCTGGCAGGAGCAAATGGGTAGAAATTGCAAGCAGAAATTATTAACTGTCCCTCCCAATGGTGGCCATTCTCTAATTTTGAAAAAAGCATGCATCAAATCTAAGATTTGTGTCAATATGATTCAGTATCACACTAGGCCTTCAGCCACAAAGCCAGAGGAGGCAACTTAACAAGAGGGATCTTGGTCTTCAGACTAACCTATGCCATGCTTCTCCATCAGAGCAATAAGATCAGCTTCAGTTAGCAACTGAGGTGGACTTGTCTCTCCATCAACCATCTCAATAGTGGTGGGTTGGAATTTCTTGCCTCTCTCATACACAGGTATAACCTGGAACAAAGATCTCATCAGTTTAAAACCACACAAACTCCTGATCAGTCGTTTATTTTTCCCAATCCTCCTGATATTCTTTGGCTGTGGATCTGGATAAGTTCTGGAATCATACCAAGCTTTTATTTTTTTTTCCCACTTACCCATCTCTTCCTTTGTGGGTGAGAATGAGTGGGTTCTGTAGTGTTTTTTTTACAGCAAATAAATTCAAAGTTAGGTATAGTCCTGTCACCTATTGGCATACTGAGTCACTAACCTATACTAGGTCCTACAGATTTATCAGCTGAATATTACAATATGTCCAAACAGAGCTGGATCAGAAACACCACCCAGGTCCAGCAACTTGAAGGTAATTGCAAACTCTGATGTAGAGCAAATAAAACATTTAACTCTTGCAACTAATCTACTCAATTTGCCAAGTTTTATAAGTTTGTTCCGGTTCGTAATGAAATGATACCTATATACCCAACCTGCTACACAATAAACCATTCTTGCTGAGATCAGGTTGGAACAGGAAAACAACAGAATAATTATTTTAACTTTGGTTACACACAATACCTTAGTGTTCCATTTGTCATATGGATAAACCTCCAGATAGTTCCGTGCAATAATCATTAAACCATGACCAGCAAAGAGCTCTCCTGCGATGTCTATCTCTACTGTGGTTTCCTGTCCCTGTGCATCCTGGGAGCAGCATGCCAGAAAATGGCGCACAACAAACTCATAAATACGTTGCTCAGTTCCCTAAAAATAAAGAGAAATATTTATACGATCTAAACATGTGGATAAAAAAGATTTAGTCATACAAATATTCTAACAATTCATGATTTTCAAAATGTATTTGACCTTAAATCTGTATCATTGAAAATTAAAGATCACAGCTTTTGTCAATTTTAGAGCTGCTCCTCCCTGGCCCTTCATGTGTCACAGTTCAGACCTCCCCCTAACTTGCAAGTACCATTGAGCCCTCTACCCCTGTTCAGCCCACAAGCTATAGTTTAGCATTCCTCCTACTCTGTTGGCTGCAGCTCAACCCACCCTCCACCTTGAGAGCCACAATTCACTCTTTCCAAAGCCACAGGCACAGCTCAGCCTTCCTTCCACCCCAGGGCCATAGGTCAGCCTTCCATCAACTGCATAGGTCACAGTTTGGCCTAACCCAATCCCATGGGCTGCTATTCAATCACTGGTTCATTCTGTTGCATGATAGCGCTCTCTCAGCAACTGTGGTATTCTCTATCCTCAAAGAAACAGAGTTCTATTTATCAAATTGGCAATATTAGTGCTTCTGTTGCCTCTGATTCTGAATAGTATTTAATTATATTCCCCTATGATTTCTCCCTGTAGAGACTGAAAGTAGACATACTTCTAGTGACTCAGTAGTGCGAGATAAACTTGGAAATACCTCTCCCAATTTTCCCTCAAACCACCATGGCCCATATGATGTCATCCATTATAAAACTTCCTAAACAAACTTTTAACTTGCTAAAAATGAAAGTTTTCACCAATTGTAGTTGTTTCAAAAAAAAAAAAGTGGTTTCCCAAGGTAAGTTCACTCTATTAAAAGAGCAGATTAAATGTGCATTGTTAATGGTGCCAATTACAAAATAGTGTAATTACTTGCAGATTGTTGGTGTATTTAGTTGGATGGATAGGTGGATGGGCGTGGTCTGACTTGTTTCCATTTCGCGGTGTTGGCCCACCTCTGTCCAAAATACCCTGAGCAAATGTCCCCCAGTGTGGGTCCACGGTTTGCTGTTGCACCAAAGCAGAGAGGTTCAGATCTTTGGGGAAAATGTTGGTTTCAGTGCGAGGGTAGCTGATGTATCTACACAGACAGAAATGAGGAGCAATGTAAGGAGCTTGCAAACTGAGCAATATCTTCAGATCACAAAAATTATCTAACTTTAAAGCCTTTTTTTAAAATCAAAGATTGAGTGGCAGCGATCCCCAGTACCTCACCCAAGCCATTCACTTTTAGCATGAACCTGATCAGGAAGTCTCTGAAAACAATATAGCTATACAGATAAGGACAGCAAAGCTAAGCCTGACCTAGTGCTCACCCACCCATTCACACCTTGGTGTCCCTCAGCAAAAGAGACTGTAAAGTCCATGAACATAAAATTCAATTTCCATTCCCATATCTCACGATTTACATTACTCACAAAATTCATATTTATGCAGTAGATCAATGCTACAAGTGGCTGAAAATGTTTCAGCAGAAAGTAGATGCTAAGCAAATATAGCACAATGAGAAAATATTACCAAAGACGTAATGTAAGAAACAATTGAAAGATCTTAAAAAGTTTGGATGAGATGTATAACAGGGCCTACGCAAGAAGATTGAGAATAGAATTGAGAATGCAGGAAGTTCCAAAATATTTTGTATAAAGGTTTTATCATTTCTCATTCAATAAAACACATGCTGAAAACAGCTTGCGTGCAACAGAACACTGAGCCTCACCCTTGTGTATACAACTTCTCCGCTATCCTCATTGTCTCCTTTGCATTGATTTTCAGCTTCCTTGAAACTAATTTCTCCAATTCCTGTTTTGTAAAGACAATACATTTTTTTAAAAATTCAAACTACAGTCCTTACTGAGATCATTCAAGTATTTTCTCCTAACAACCAATCCTGCATTTGCCCTTAATTAAGGGCCACCAAATGTTTCATTGAAGCAATGATAAACATGAAGCATTAAGAGTAGAAGGATTAAGAAAGTTAATCAAAAGATACACCTAAAAGGAGATGGAGAAGATGCACAGAATCAATGTTTTAAAACATACATTTTCTGCCTGTCATATGTTGTGCCAGTCTTTTCAATCACAGCAACTATGCGACGTTCGTCTTTTTTAAACTTTGCTCCTTGTTTTTCTGACCTATGGTTATACCATGTATAGTTGTTATGTAAATATGTTTTCTTCATTTCTCTATTCTGTACCTAAGGACTGTACCTAGGTAGTCTGTTCTAACATGGCACTGTGTGTTGGTGACATTAGCTACACCGTAACTAATCTCGTAACTACAGAAGCTGTATCTAAGTACCTTTGTACCTAAGATGGCGCTGTAAGTGGTGACTTATAAATTTTCCACTGTACTTTTGAGTACATGTGACAAAGCTAATTCAAATTCAATTCAAAACCGGAACCCTCACGCTTTATTTAATTTTTCAGGTAATATAAGACCTAAGATGTAGGAAGTGTAGCTAATTTGATCCATTGGGTCTGTTCCATCATTCAATGAGAGCATGACTGATCTGAAAATCCTCAACTCCACTTTCCTGCCTTTTCCCCACAACCCTTGATTTCTTTACCGATTAAAAATCTGTCTCTCAACCTTAAATATACTTTTTGACCTAGCCTTGACAAGCCCTCTGCAGTAAAGAATTTCACAGATTCACCACTCTCGGAGAAGAAATTCCTCTACATCTCTTCTCAAGTGGGTGACTCTTCGCTCTGAAATTATGCCTACTGATCAGAGACCCTGCATAAGGGGAAACAACCACTCTGCCAAACTATCAGTCAAATCCTTGAAGAATTTTCTATATCTCAATAATAATGTTGCAATCCTCTCATTCACCTCAACTCCACTGAATACAAGCCCAACCTACTCAGCCTCTCCTCATGAGAAAATCCCTCCATATCCAGGATCAACTTTTCTGGACTGCTTTCAATGCCAGTACATCTTTCCTTAGATAAAGGGAACTAGAAAAGTTCACAGCTTCCTAGCTGTGGTCTGACCAGTGCCTTGTGCATCTTTAGCAAGAATTTCCTATTTTTGTACACAACTCCATCTGAAATAAGGGCCAGCATACCATCTGCTTTCCCTCTTCGGCATTGAACTTGGATGCTCGATTTTGATGATTCATGCACTAAGACAACCAAACTGAAGATTACCAGGTTTCAATATGCAATTGAAGACACATTTGCCAATTCATTTATACTTTTTTTTTTCAGTCTGATGAAGCCATTCAGAATTTAAATGTCTTTAAAAGTTTCAGTTTGTTTGAAGAAAGGAAAA
This sequence comes from Ginglymostoma cirratum, assembly GCA_024137785.1. Classification (NCBI taxonomy): domain Eukaryota; kingdom Metazoa; phylum Chordata; class Chondrichthyes; order Orectolobiformes; family Ginglymostomatidae; genus Ginglymostoma; species Ginglymostoma cirratum. The sequence goes on along the minus strand of JAHRHZ010000022.1, from coordinate 30,471,663 downwards.
GTAAGAAGTCTTGGAGCTCATTTATAAACCATTCCTCTTCAGCAATGGGAGCATATAGCTATTTATAGCTATTTAGCATCTAGTGCAGGATTAGGTGCTAACTCTAATGGAGGCTCTTTGTGCCACCACAATGGCTGAGCAGACAATAAACGTACCTGAAAACTGGCTATTTATGGAACACTGTAGATTTGTACTTCAGTAAGAGGTGACACTGGCAAAACAGGAAATGCAAAACTACCAAATTCAGAACTTCAAAGTAGTTCCATGACAATCCAGAAACATTAAACAGTTTGATATGAAAATAATAACGCCACAAAATCATGAGCTCAGTGTGTAACTGCCATGTATGGTATGGTATTGACTCACCATGGTGAGGGTGGTCATATGACTTGTTACTGCTATGAGGGTCAGGTGGTCCCAGCTGCTGAAAATGTTTGGGTTCTGTGTTTCAACATCTGCAGAACATGTGGAAACACATGGTCCACCCTTCCTGATGTCACTGACTCCTCACTAGCCTAATGTCCCATTGACATCAGTTGCTCTCCAAATCTACACCACAGTCAAAGAGACATACAATATGGAGACAGACCCTTTGGCCCAACATGTCTATGCCAACCAGGTCTCCCAAATTAAGCTAGCCCCATTTGCCTGCAATTGGGTCAAAATCTCTTTAAACCTTTCCTATTCATGTACCTGTCCAAATGTTGTAACTGTACCCGCATCTACCACTTCCTCTGGCAATTCATTCCATATGTGAACCACCCTCTGTGTGAAAAAGTAGCCCCTCAGGTCCTTTTAAATCTTTCACCTCTCACCTTAAACCTATGCTCTCTAGTTTTGAACTCCCTCACACTAGAGATAGCTATTCACTCTATCTATGCCCCTCATGATATTATAAACCTCTATAAGATCATCTCTCAACCTTCTCCGCTCCAGGGAAAAAAGTCCCAGCCTATCCAGCCCCTCCTTATAACTGAAACACTCCAGTCCTAGTAACACCCTTGTAAATCTTTTCTGCACCCTCTCCAATTTAATAGTATCCTTTCTATAGCAGGGCAACCAGACTGGTAAACAGTATTCCAAAAGTAGCCTCACCAACATCCTGTGCAGCCACATGACATCCCAACTTCTAGACCCAATACTCTGACCAATGAAACCAAGTGTGCCAAATGCCTTCTTCACCACCCTATCTACCTGTGATGCCACTTTCAAAGAACTATATACCCGAACCCCTAGGTCTCTCTGTTCAAAAAACACTCCCCAGGGCCCTACCATTAATTATGCAAGTCCTGCTTTTGTTCATCTTACCATAAATGCACTACCTCACATTTATCTAAATTAAACTCCATCTGCCACTCCTCAGCCCTAGGCATCTTTTGTTTGCCATGGTTGATTTACCTTTCCCATTTGGGCTTTTGTGCCTTAGAGGAGTGTATTTCTCTTGTAAACTATGTAGTACGTTTTTAAATATTTGCCATTGCATATCTACCATTAAATCTTTTAGTGTCTTTTCCCAATCAATCATGGCCAACTTACCTCTCATACCTTCATAATTTCCCATGTTCGACTTTAAGACCCTCATTTCAGAATGAACTATAATACATTCAAGCTTCATGTAAAATTCTTTCTTAATCCATAGATACCGGGCTGAGGTTCAATCACCATTATGTTGAATTCTTCTCAAGCACACACTCGGTCAATACAGAGGAGCACCAGATATTGGGGGAAAACACATTGGATCTAGAAAATGGGGAATGTTCCAAGGCTTGTGTATGAGTGAACTCCTCCACAAGCACATTCAACGCAATAAATAACAACAGAACATGCACAAGAATTAAGTTTTGGTGGAGATTCCTCAAAGTCTTAGAATCCCTATAGTGTCGAAACAGGCCCTTCAGCCCAACCAGTCCACACCGACTCTCAGAGCATCCCACCCAGATGTATCCCCCCTATAACCCACCTAATCTACACACCCCTGAACACTATGGGCAATTTAGCATGGCCAATCCATCTAGCCTGCAAATCTTTGGACTGTGAGAGGAAACCAGAGCACCCAGAGGAAACCCATGCACACAGTGGGAGAATGTGCAAACTCCACACAAACAGTTGCCCGAGAGTGGAATCGAACCCTTGCCCCTGGCACTGTGAGGCAACTGAGCTAACCACTGAGCCACCGTGCCGCCCCCTAGTGAATTCCTTCAAAGCAGATTCAATCCAGTATAGGATGTTGGGCTGGAATGTAGAACAAAATTTCCATGTCTGGGGAAGTCTCACCAGTACAGTGAATATGCCTGAAGGACAAATATTGAAAATTGAGGAATTGAATGAGATTCCATATTTGTACATACAAGACAATCTTCCCAGTGTTGTCACGAGGAGAAATCATCACAGGACCATTGAGTGTGATTCAGTCCCAAACCCATGTCAGGCTGTATCACTCCAAGTCTGTCATTTGATGCCTAGATTCCAGGATCAGATTGGGAGACTACATCCCCTGTTCATTTTGTGCCGGAAGATGACCCAAGTACCAGATATTGGACGGGATTTCAACTCTCATGTATAATGGAATTCACTGAAAAAAATTCACTAGGGAAATACAAACCAGGACAAGCTAATGGATGGTTATACTCCTGCAGTGGAGAAGAGAATTCCTTCACTGTGTTATTGTCATGGCGGAATAGATTCCAGGCCCAGACATTGGGGTAGGTCCACTGTATCAGGGTGGCAGAATCCTTCCTCCAGTCAGGCACTGGGGGAGTACACAGCAGTATTAGGGATTGTGTGAGATTCACCATCACAGAAATTACAGGAAAACCCCACATCTTGGGGAATACAATCCAGGAATAGTTACTGGGTGAATGCAGCGGAGGTCCAGAAGATAGATAATTCCCGCCACCAATATATCGGTCAATTCCTATTCCCACCTCCCCAACCCACAAAGCACGTTAATTAAGAGAATAGCACCTGGGAAAAACAGATGAAGATTCCCAGTTTCAATCAAGAGGTAAATCCCCTGTCCGATTAATTAGGGAATGCATCCAAGAAGCTTATAGTAGGAAAGAATTCTGGGTAGGGTTACAGCAATAATTCTCCAGCACAGTCCTTGGGGCAAAAAATACTAACATCTAAAATTGGGAGAGATTCCAATTCAAACTATCAGGTAATCTCCCTTCAGTCATTGGAAATTGACTTCATGACCACATATTGTTGGAGATCACCTGGCCTATTTTGAAAGAATTGTCTCCACTGCACTCAGTGTGGGAATACACCCTAGGTTAAGATAATCCAGAGGTAATTTGTTGCAATTAGGAAGAAGTTCTCACAATATACATCATGGGATTACACCCCAATGCCAGATATTGGAGAATTAACCCCAGAATGGGGTAATATAGAGAGATTTAAAGTTCCATGTAAGGTAGATTCTCTTCAGCAAAGTCATTGGGAAGAAGGCTCCAGGATTTTGCTTTCAGTGAATACATGCCAGAATCTCATGTTGTGTAATAATTATAATCCAATGGGCAGGAGGGGCTTCCCTTCTCTCATTCCTTTATTGGTTGAGTACATCACTAAACTAGACACAGAAGGAGATACCCAGTCCAAGTGTGAGGAACTTCACACAGCACAGTCCGTGGGGAAATACTCCCCAGAGCCAGATAGTTGGGAACAAAACACGAGGCCTGGATGTCCAAGATAACAGCGTGGATCTGGAGGAACGCTGCAGGCTAGGCAGCATCAGAGGAGCAGGAAAACTGACGTTTCAGGTCGGGACCCTTCTTCAGAAATGAGGGAGGGGGAAAGGTGCTTGGAAATAAATAGAGACAGGAGGGGTGGGGCTGGGGAAGGTAGCTGGGGTGGTAATAGGTGGGTACAGGTAGGCAGTGGTGGGGATTGGTCAGTGAAGTGGAAGGAGCAGATAGGTGGCAAAGATGATGGACAGGTTGTGTCAGGTCAAAGAGGTGGAGATGAGAGGGAGGGTTGGTCATGGGAGAAGGCCAGGGGTGGGGAGATTTTAAAACTAGTAAAGTCCACATTGAGACCATTGGCTCCTAAGGCTAAATATGAGGTGCTGCTCTTCCAGTTTCCGGGTGGCCTCATTGTGGCACTGGAGGAGGCCCAGGATGGATATGTCGTCCAAGGAGTGGGAGGGGGAGTTGAAGTGGTTCATGACTGGAAGGTGTTGTCATTTGTCGTGAACAGAGCACAGGTGCTCTGCAAAACGGTCTCCGAGCCTCCGCTTGGTCTCACCAAATGTAGAGGAGGCCACATCAGGAGCAGCGGATGCAGTAGACCACATTAGCGGATGTGCAGGTGTCTGATGTGGAAGGTTTTTTGGTTCCTGGGATGGAGGTGAGGGGGCAGGTGTAGCACCTTCTGCGGTTGCAGGGAAAGGTATCGGGGTGGTGGGGCTCGTGGGGAGTGTGGAGCAGACGAGGGCGTCACGGAGAAAGCGCGGCCTCTATGGAAAGCAGATAGGGGTGGGGATGGAAATATATCCTTGGTTGTAGGGTCAGATTGCAGGTGGCAGAAGTGGCAGAGAATGATGCATTGAATCTGGAGGTTAGTGGGGTGATACGCGAGGACAAGGGGGATTCTGTCTTCGTTTTTGTTGCGGGGAGGGGATGCGACAGCAGAAGTGCAGGTAACGCAAGAGATGCGGTCGAGAGCATTTCTGACCGCTGAAGGGTAGTTGTGTTGGGGGGGGGAGGGGAGGTTGCGGTGGTGGTGGTGGTGTTGTGGTCCTTGAAATAAGAGGACATCTGGGATGTTTGGGGGTGGAACGTCCCATCTTGGGAGCAGACATGCCGGAGACAGAGGAATTGGGAGTAGGGGGTCACATGCTTGCAGGAAGGTGGGCGAGAGGAGGTGTAGTCTAGGTAGCTGTGAAAGTCGGTGAGCTTGAAATAGATATCGGTTTCGAGGTGGTTACCAGAGATGGAGACGGAGAGGTCCAGGAGGGGGAGAGAGGTATCAGAGATGGTCCAGGTGAACTTGAGGTTGGGGGCGAAAGGTGTTAGTAAAGTTGATGAACTGTTCAAGCTCCTCGTGGGAGCATAAGGCAGAGCTAATACAGTCATCGATGTAGTGGAGGAAGAGGTGGGGGTTCGTGCCAGTGTAGCTGCGGAAGAGGGACTGTTCCACGTGTCCTACGAAGAGGCAGGCATAGCTTGGGCCCATGTGGCCTCATCCCATGACCAACCCTCCCTCTTATCCCCACATCCTTGACCTGACACAACCTGTCCGTCTTCTCTCCCACCTATCCACTCCTCCCACCTCACTGACCAATCCCCACCACTGCCTACCTGCACTCACTTATCACCATCCCACCTACCTTCCCCAGCCCACCCCACCTCTCTCTCTTTATTTCAGAGCTCCCTTCCCCCTCCCCCATTTCTGAAGAAGGGTCCCAACCCAAAACGTCAGCTTTCCTGCTCCGCTGATGCTGCGTGGTCTGCTGTGTTCCTCCAGCTCCACACTGTGTTACCTCTGACTCCAGCATCAGCAGTTCTTACTATTCTGCCATGGTGTCTAAGGTGCTCACCTCAAGGCCAAGTATTGGGAGGCATTACAAAACAGAAGAAAATCTAGGAAAATCTCATCTGTTGTGACAGGAGGAATGTAATCAAGAAACTGATATAATGGATCTGCATCTCAAGGACAGAAATTATCAACACAACCCAAGTCCAGATAATTGGGGTAGGTTCTTAGACACTTGGATAAACGAATTTCCAACTGAGCTCATTCTCTGGAGGAAGTAGACTGCAAAAACTGGTACGGAGAAGAATCCCAGGTCAACATATGAGGAAAGCCACCCTGTACAAAGAGCTGGGGAATTGGTTGGTTGTTGTCTCCAAATCTTGCCAAACATCCTACCATTTCCACTGAAGGCCCCTACACAGTGATCAGAAGTCCGAGTTCATCTCTCCCTTTGAGCACCAACACCAATACACTCGCCTACCCGAGATCAGCTTACTCACACAGAACAGGGATTGAAGCTGGAACTTTCACAGTTTGTATGTCACCGCATAAAAAAATCCCTTGAGCTAAACTAGCAGTTTGCATTGTATTATAATATCAAAAGCACAGAATGTAAGCATTCAGCATGGACAAATTAAAAACAGAAACGAATACATTGGGAACTCACACTGCAGCATATTGCAACTACATTTCGATATAGGTCTACTTTGTGCTTTTATTTTAGAAAGCTGAAAATCAAGGCAGCGATTTCTCTACAACGTAACTTATGCTATTTTCAAATACACACCACTGTGTCAAGGGGTAAAGGTCTCCATTTGCTCTTCGGTTTAGTAAAGACATCAAGTACAGTTGCAACTGGATCCTGTGATCAGCAAACAAAAAACATCAAGAGATCATTCAAAAAAAAACTAATGCTTTACAAAACTGAAGAGTTAATTATCAATTTTTGCATTTACTAGAATAACTTTTTATGCAAACAGCTAAGAGGCCGAGAGTGAAATCCTTTTATTTGACAGGGTTCCACTTTCAGCCCTGCCATTCCTTGCCTCCCCAGAATAAGCTTCCGAAAGTGCGACAACCTCAGCCACACAAAATCGTCTCACTCAAAGTTTGGATTTATCCAGCCAGTTTGCATTTCCATTGATCCAGTTTTCTTTCATGCACCTATCCAAATTATTCAGAGTTTCTGCCTCAACCAGCCTGTGAATCTTATGACTTCACAACTGCACATGAAGGTGCTTCTCTTCTTTTCTTTCAACGAGCTTATATGATAGCTTCTCATTTTAGGCCCTTCAACTCTTGGTAGCAACACATTTCTACCTATACTGACCCGTCCCTTCAGAATTTTAAGCACTTCCATAGTAACTGCATCATTCTCATAAAAAACATGTAATTCTGGCAGCATTCAAATAAATCTTCACTATGCTATCTCTTTAGTCTCAAATCATTAAAATAGGCTGGCAGAGTGGAGCCTAATATTTCACAATGAAGTCTGGTTAAAGTTGATATAAGCTTCTCAGGGGAGATAATGTCACAGTAATGTCATTGGATAGAAATCCAGAGGCCCATGCTAATGCTGTGGGGATAAGGATTCCAATCCAACCAATAAATCTGGGATTATAAAACTAATCTCAGTGTGTAACGACGACTGTTGCTGTAAAAAAAAAACCCATCTGGTTCACTCATGCCCTTCAAGAATGAAAATCTACTAACTTTACCTAGTATGGCTTACATGCGACACTTGACCTGGTTTTGGCTCTTATCTTTCCCCTGAAGTGGCCTAACAAATCATCCAGTTTAAGTGTAATTCAGGTTGGGCAGCAAGTGCAAGCTTTGCAGCAATGCCAACATCTCTTAAAAGAAAAAAAATCTCTTGTATTTACACTCAAACCTTATGTGTCCAAGTGTGGCTGACCAATACACTTAAACAGTGGTGGCACTGAAATATTTGTTGTGCATCCATGTTTGTTGCCTCTCATTTACAAACCTCAATTCAGCTTATCACTTTGTTCACTGCAAGCAGGCTGATGAGAAAATCCACAAGAACAAGCTGAGTACCAGTCAACCACATTTGACTCAATTAACTTATTGGTTTATTAAACATCTTTGAAGATTTAAATTTCAGATCCACAGAAGTACTGAGATTTTATGCAAGGGAACATGGCTTGAAACTGGAGCTGATACAAAAGACTAATAAACTTTGTTACTGGCCTCTGAAGAGGAGAGGCAAGGTGAATAAAATATAACAAAAATTCTAAGCAGCTTGAAAATCAGAATTTATTTAGTTAAATTGTGTCTATAAAACATAAAAATATCCACACTCAATAATTTTTGCCTGTGTCAAAAAGGCCCTGTTCCTTGGACTAAAGCAGAAAATCTAGATTTATAGTTACGCACGAGTGGAATTTCAGGTGAATGCTGCATTGTGGAGATGCCAAAGTGCGCCCTCTGCAGTTGTGATAGCAGCAAAAGTAGTCTACTGTAAAATCTAGAATTACATTTGTTTCCAATCTGACAGAAAGTCATTAACCTGAAAATATGAACTCTTATTCTCCCTCCATTATTTCCAGCATTTTATATATTAATTTCCATATTTTTTCTTCCACAGATGCATCAATCCCCAGCTATCCATTGTATTCTGTGAATCTATTCTATTCAGGTAGAATTATAGACAATAGTATTCTTAAGATCATAATCTAACTTCTCATATTCATGCACATTGAAATCCATTTAACACTGTTTAGACAGTTCTTCCTTATCATTAATATCCCTTTGCAAGTTCGTTTGTTCTTCTAAAGAATTAATGGTACCTATGCCTTTGGACCCATTTGTTTTTGTGGGATGTGGGCATTAGAGTCAACCACTTTGCTGCGGGTCTGGAGTTACATGCAGGCCACACCAGATAAAGACAGCAGATTTCCTTCCCTAAGTGACAATAGTGAACTAGATGGAGTTTTACAACAATTGACAGTGTTACATGGCCTCCATCAGGCAGCTTTTAATTCCAAATAAAAACGGAAAGCAGTGCAAATGCTTTAAATCAGAAACAAAAATAGAGGTTGCTGGAAAAGCTCAGCAAGTCGAGCAACATCTGTAAAGAGAAATCAAAGTTAATGATCTGGGGAAGGGTCACTGGACCCAAAATGTTAACTCTGAATTCCCTTCACAGATGCTGCCAGACCTGCTGATCTTTCCAGCAACTTCTGTTTTTGTTTCAGCTTGTAATTCCAGACTTCTTTAAAATTGAATTCAAATTTCACCTTCTGTTGCGGCAGGAATCAAACCTCTGTCCCCAGAAATGCAGCCTTAGGGTACTGGATTACTAGTGGAGTAACATTACTATGGATACCACCACCTTCCCTTGTAAGCAAATCGTGAAACAACATATTGAACTAAAAGTAGTTCCAGAACAGTAACACGTGGGACACCACAACCCACTTCAAACTACAGTGAAATATAACCCTCAACTTTCCACTAAATCTTTCATCTAGTTTGCCATCCTCCTTCTACTTCTAAATATTCTGGGGTTTAGGTTCATCAGAATGGAATATATGCTCACCTCCATGCAGATCTGGTAAAGTACAAGGCATGCTGTGTGGTTGAAGAGACGATGTCTTTTCCAGTTAAATTCTACATTGCCATCTTCCGTTTCATGGGTGACTGAGACATAAAAACTGTTGCTAATATTTGGCACACTTGATATAAAAAACAGAGTTCACAAAACTAACCTTGACTGCGATCACCAGCCCATTTGCAATACAGAAAAATAAGGGAACTCTGTAAAAATGAACCTGTCACCAAAGATGTTTAGCCAGTAAACTCACCCTTTCAAAATTTGGATACTGTAATTTGGGCATTGCTTTTCATTGCTTAACATTTTGCAGAAGCTTACATTTAAATTATTGAAATATCTGACTGCCAATTAATTTATAGCACTAACGCTCAATAGTAACCTTAGATCAGAATCACGTGCACTGCACTGATAGGAATCTGCAATATTGAGTCTTCCTTAAAGCCAGAGACTTATCCTCGGGTCCACATGTTTCATCCTCAAACTATCACTTTTTATTGTGAACATGAATGAATTCATCAACTGCGTAAGCAGACAGGAGTCAAGTCCCAAAGCTTGATACCATTGTCACTTGATAACTACCAAGATGCTGAAATGCACTTCCACTAAGGTTCAGACACATCAACAGCTACAGCATACCTTTGATTTTATAGAATGATTCTTGAATAAAAGCCTGGATTGCTTTGAAACGTTCAACCACGAAACCCAGAGTGGGAAACTGACAGCTTCCATAGCTGATCAGTTGATTTGATAGCACATTCGGGAATATTTTCTGTAGTCGTAAGGTCTGAAACCGGGTGAATGAGGCACCTATACCAACAAAATCACACAAAACAATTCCGGTAGCACTCAAAAGCAATTTCAAATGCATCACTATCATCTTGGCTCAACTTGTAGCATCCATGATTGAACACTGGTTCAAACCTCATGCCATAGGCCGATGCACAATCTATGCTGATAACTCAGTATAAGAGTGCACTGCATTGTTAAGCAACTCCGTACCTGTAAAAGGGGACAAGAGATTCTCCAGATCACAATTCAATATATAATATTTAACACTACACCAAAAGAAATTAAGTTTCCACATACAAGCTGCTGATGTAGTTAAGAAGAAAGTTTTTGAAGATTGGCGAACAGGGGGCAAAGGAGAGGGTTGTTATTGTGAGGTGCAGTTAACAAGTTATTTTCACAAGGGAACAACAACAAAAAAAAAACAAAATTGACATCTAGGCCTTTGGGTCCCTCACCTATTCTCAGATCCAACTCTTGCCTCACATCGACAGCATCGCTAATTTTCTGATCAGGTTCTACCAGATTCTCACAGGCTTGTCTAATAGCGTGAGGTGTAATCTCAGAAAATCGAGCTCGTAGCACTTGTAGATTCGGCTTCACTGCCAAGGAAAAAACAAGAGATCCTGAGCAACGTGCAGCGAAGTCTTCCAGCAAGAGAACAAGTATTTTTTAAAAGAAAAACAACACAGTCTAGAAATTACAATATCATAGCTTCATGCACTCTTTGCTAGACTTCAGCCTACCAGCACTTTCCTGCGGAAATCAGCAATTGATTTCTCATTACCTCAGGGACACTTTAACACTAACTGCTGTGCCAGCCTAGCTAACATCGATTTGCTAGCATTCTGATCTGTAGCCCTCAGGGATGCACCAAGTAATGCTGCACCCACTAAGACTTTAGCAGACAAATTGCTTCATCAGTCATTTTCCAAATAAATGCAGAGAGATCTGGCATTGATCAGCCGTTACCACAACATTATACCACACAATCCCATTATCAGGAGCTTCTAGGCTCAAACATAGCCAATATGTCCTCATTCTTCATTGCGTTAGTTAGTTTAGGGTAGAGCTGGCAGAGATCACAATGTTATCTGGTTTGAAACACTACCTCGTCTATAGAGAGTACAAGATCCTGAGCTAAGGAGTAAAACTTCTTTACACCCACTGCCCAAAAATCAATACATATTCTATAAAATCTTTCAGTGATTATTGAAAGGCACAATTCACGCTTCTAATGCTGTGGATACCGATGTACACATACCTGTTTTACACACATTAATAATTTCAAATCCAATGTTTTCCCCTTCGCGATCACAGTCAGTCCAAAGGATCAAGGCCTGACATTTCCTCACCTCTCGTTCCAGAGTTCTCTATAAAGAAACAGAAGCCAAAAAATCAACTACAATGTGATTAATTCTTGATAAAACAGCATCTTTTCATTTAAGATTCAATATTTGATATCTTTATATTTTTATTCACGTATATGATCATAAAGGTGATAATACAGCTTGAATAAAGCACTTTTTTTCTTTCAAACATCTCTCATGAAACACTACTGTACCAAATGCAGCATGTTAGATACAATGCAAAACTCTCTCTCCATTGTCCCAACAAATACTCCAAACCCACGTACAGCACAGTTTAAATACAGAGAAAACATGAGTGCAGCGTGTGATCCTGAGCTTTCCTACAACATTGTACCTTAATGTCCACATAGTTTTCTGGGCAGTACTTCTCCACCTCAGTGTCAAAGAGAGTCACAGGGTTACAGCTGCGCCTACAGATATTGAAAACAAAAGCTTCAGTGAGCAAAATCCAGACCACCCAAACAGATTCTTGATATCTTCCTGAATTCTGGAAAATCGTTATTTGTTTAAAACAAGGGTAGAAAGATTCTTATATTCTTCTGAAACTGAGTGATCAAGACAAAATTCCAATTATATTTTCTCCTATATAGATTGTTTCAAACTAGATCAGTTTAGGTTGGCATATAGTTTAAAACTCTCACAATGTTCATCTGATCAGTGGGTTATGAAAACAGGCTAAACATTTACCCAATGCTGTGTTAACATTCTCTCTCACTGCTGAGTGAGATTGGAAATTAAATGAATTTCAGCATGACTTCATATTTGAATAAAAACTTACCACTTCTGAAAAGGTGATTTGAACTCCAACTCAAGGAGGTGACCTGAGACAGAGGTCATCACTATAGCAACATTCTGCATTTATGGTGGTAAGAGAGGGAAAGAGGAAAAGTCAAGTAAGCTCAAGTAAACTTTATGTTATGTACATTTTCATGTTTTCATTTTAGTTTTTACTGACGCATACTCTTACACAGAGACAATGAAAGAAAATATCTTTTTCATTTACTTGCTTACAAAAGGTAATGAAATTATCATCATGACTTTAATATTGATTTTAAACTCTTGTAGGAAACATTCATAAATGTAAAGATTGTCACAAGTTTGAGCCTTAACCAACTAGCTTTCAGGAGTATAATAGTACAACCTGTAAAACACTCACTACATGTGGCACATTCGTAGTGGCCACCAAACTATAGTATCAGCAGCAGCTTGGAAAGGGAGTGGTACAAATAGTTGAAGCAATTCACCACATACAAATCCTGTCAAGTCACCCTTGTAACCCCTCCTAGTGTCTGGTCAGACCAACTCTGAGGCATTTCAGCGGTCAGTCCAACCCTACCTCTCACAACACATATCACAGTGAGAAAGGGGATGAGACATAAGGAAACTCAGTTAAAGTTCTTCTAAGAAAGTTTTATGAATCTGAAGACATACCTGACCATTCAGATGATACTCATATTCATAGATCTTGTTGAATTTTGAAAGTCCTTCTCTCTAGTTGAAGTATAAACAATAGGATTATGCAAAACAGTATTGGGAAATTTACTGAAATTGAACTAAATTAAACTGTATCAAAGTATCAAAGCAGAGTGCTGGACTTCCCCACACATGCTGAGGCATCTCCTGGGCCACTACAGATGAGAAATGCCCATGCTATACCTTACTGCTCTATGATAAATGTTTTATGATAGAGTTTGGTAAGGTTTCCCAACAATTCGTACAAGTGAATGACCAATGGAATGTTATCTCTGTTGTGTCAGACCACTCAGTCAAAGCTATAACATGTGATAAAAGCCCTGCTACATCATTTCAATCAACCACAAAAGCTGATCACTCAACTATGCAAAATCTCCAAGATAATGTATTTAGATATCAAACTCCTATGTCAGTAGCACTTGAACCATTTCGACTGACTTAAAATACATTCATCTAAACCAGTCAAGTGAACAGAGCATTGTAAATAGAGGGAATAAATCAACTGACCATTCAAGCAGTGTCTGTGACTTCAACACCTGCTGGAGAAACTGATCCTCCAGGGGCAGCAAAAATATAACAGCTTCAGCTTAAAGGGAAAAACATATATGTAATGGGAGTTACTGGACTGGAGGCCAAAGCAAAGTTTTTCTAACTCAAGTCTTTAGAACTTGCTTCCATCACCTTTTGATGAAGCAAAGTCCTAGAATATTTTTAAGGCAGTTAGTTAAGCAAGGGGATGAAAGGTTATAAAGGGTAGACTAGATAACACAGTGTGGAGCTGGAGGAACACAGCAGGCCAGGCAGCATCACAGGAGTAGGAAAGGGACTGAAGAAGGGTCCCAACCCAAAACGTCAACTTTCCTACTCCTCTGGTGCTGCCTGGCCTATTATGTTCCTCCAGATCCACACTGGGTTATCTCTGATTCCAGTACCTGCAGTTCAGGAACAGAGTGGCCTATTCATAATCTCATAGGTATAAAAGTTCATTACAACATCATGTTTTTGTACTATATTCTCTATTCACAAAGCTCAGGATCATGTATGCATGTTTAAACATGTTCTCAATCTTCCCTGCCACTTTCAACTTTTAGTGCACATAGACTCCCAGGTCATTTTATTTTGTGCCCCTTCATATTTGCACTCTTTTTTATTTCACTTCTCTATACTCACCTATAAAAATGTACCACTTCTCTCTTCTGTGCATTACATTGCATCTACCACATCCAAACATTCCACTATTCAATGTCCTCTTGAAGTTTTATGACTAATCTGGTTTTTATTCACAATATTTCCAAGGTCTGTGTCATTAAAAATTTTGAAACAGTATCTGATATGACAAAGTCTGGGTCATTAATACATATTAGTAGCTCTTGTACAAACTTGTGGAAGAACTCTATTATACACCTTCCTCCTGCCTGAAAGCTACTGTGTAATGCTATTCTGTTTTCTGTCACCCAGCCAAATGTCTTCCATGGTGTCACACAATGGGCTTTAACCTGCTGTCAGGCCAATTAAGGAGTATTTAATCATATGCCTTTTGGAAGATCATGTATACCAGATGAACTGCATTATCTTCATCTACAACAAAAACAGAAATTGCTGGGAAAAAATAGTGCAGGTCTGGCTACATCTGTAGTGAGAAAGCAGGGTTAATGTTTTGAGTCCAGTGACACCTCAGTGGTGGGATGCCACCACCAAGCACATATTCTCCTCTCCTCCCTGGTGAGCCTCCCACAGGGACTGTTCCCTCCACTCCTCCAACATTTCCCCACACCCCCACTGCACATTCCCATGCAATCATAGAAGGTGTAACACTTGCCCGTTTATATCCTCCCCCCTCACTATCCATGGCACCAGACGCACTTCACTCAACCTAGACCACTGCATTCACTGCTCACAATGTGGTTTCCTCTACACTGGGGAGACAAAGTGCAGACCAGGTGACTGCTTTGTAGAACACCTATATTCTGTCTGCAAAAATGATCCTGGGCTTCCAGTTGCCTGCCATTTCAACATACCAGCGTGTTTCCCGGCCAACATCTGTCTCAGGGTTGCTGCAGGGCTCCAGTGAAACTCAACAAAAGATGGAAGAACAACACCTCATTTTCCACTTGGAAACCCTGCAGCCTCCTGGACTCAATATTGAGTTCAATAATTTTATGGCCTGAGCACCTTTTCCCATGTCTTCACTCCAACCCCTATACACCAGGTCTTATCATCACATGGACTGCTATCACAAACGGTCCACTGTCAGCTTCTAATAGTTCCCTTTAGCAGCAATTCCCATTCTCTCAGACAGACCTTTAACCATTCTTTCATCTG
Source organism: Ginglymostoma cirratum (assembly GCA_024137785.1). Lineage (NCBI taxonomy): Eukaryota > Metazoa > Chordata > Chondrichthyes > Orectolobiformes > Ginglymostomatidae > Ginglymostoma > Ginglymostoma cirratum. The sequence goes on along the minus strand of JAHRHZ010000022.1, from coordinate 30,456,663 downwards.
CCCAACTGTTCCTCTCTGGACTCCATCTCCACCTATCGTTTACTCCTTTCCCCTTACCCCTACTCCTTCTTCAGCATATATACCAATCTTTTCCTAGCGACAATCAGTTCTGACAAAGAGTCACTGGATTCGAAAAGTTAACTCTGCTTTGTCCACAGATGCTGCTGAGTTTTGCCAGCTTTTTCTGTTTCTGTTTCCAATTTCCATCATCTGCAGTTCTTTGGTTTTTTTTGTTTAGTGTTTACTCTCATCTAACCTCTTCATATCCGTATAAAGCTCAGTCAAATTAATTAAACACAATTTGCCCTTAACAAGCCACAACTACTTTTCCTAATTAACCTAAACTTGCTAAAGTGACTTTTAATGCTGTCACAGATTACCTTTTCTAAAGGCACCCCGTCCGTTCAGGCCAAATAAATTGCTGAATTTATCCTTGTACCTTTCCTGAACAAGCTTGTATCATAATCCCAGGTGATGGTATCAGTGAACAAGTCAGATTCTAGAACAAAACCTCGCCTGACATGAGAAATTTTATTTTTTCTTTTGTTTACGATGAAGATCAGTCACTGAGCATAGGCACGTGAGGCTACCGTTGTACGATTAACAAAATGACATAAAAGTAAATAAGATTGATAAGAGGGCTGGGGCGGCATGGGACAAGGAAATAGATTGCACGAATGATACAGCACGAAATTAAGACCAGCACTTGCACTGTGCTTTTCACAACTATCAAACATCTGACAGCACTTTTCAGCCAATCAAGCATGTTTCAGGTGTCGGAAACGCAGCAGCTAAATTTTGCAGAGTAACCTTCCACAGTAATAGCAGATAACAGTGATGTGCATACTCCCTGTCATACATTTCTATTACTTAGTATGTGCTTTTACATCGATTCTGTGGACCTCTTGATTATCCAGAATATTTGATCAACTGGCACGCTCCTGATCACATAGATGTTGGTAAATAGGAAGTTTACACTACTACCTTGGCCACGCCCTCTGCCTCCATGCGGCAATCCCTTTCCTTACATCACAACAGTGACTACTCCACTTCACTGGCTGTAAAGACTGATGACCAAGAAAAGTGCTAAATAAATGCAGGTCTTTCATTCAATTTCACTTTCTATGCTCGAACTATCCCCAAACTTTCCCTCACCACTACTTTAGTATTTATATGCTGAGAGATCACCCTTGGATTCATTTATATGTTGCTACTCGCCTCCTCACTCTTTGCCTTTCTCATTGTAGAATGTTCAGATGTGAAATGATATTCCCAATCAGGTTCTTATTTTTATTATCAATTTAGCATCTGTCATCACACACTTTTCCTGCTTCAACTTATTCTATATCAGCTACATCACCAGGGAGTTCTGGCTTTGGTTTCCCGATTGATCCTTCTCACATGGATATACTTTAAGGTTTTGGAGTAGATTTGTAGCTTGGGTGTTGAGGTTGGTTGGCTCGCTGAGCTGGTTTGTTGTTTCGCAGACGTTTCGTTACCATGCTGGGTAACATCCTCGGTGCAGCACTGAGGAAGTTACCCAGCATGGTAACGAAACATCTGCGAAACAACAAACCAGCTCGGCGGCTGCACTGAGGATGTTTTTGTAAGGATAAATGTTGGCCAGGTCACCAGGATTAATTTAATTTACTTACTGCCCTTCAAAATAGTGCCGTGGATTTTTTTAATAAATACATCTACCAGTGTAAGCAGGTGGAGCTTCAGTTTAATATCTCATACAAAAGACAACATGAAACTCCCGACCGTGCAGATTCCTTTGGTATTGTCAGCCTTGATTTTTCTGTTTGACAAATGAGACTCAAACCTAGAACCGTGAGACTCAGAGACAAGAATGCCACCAAATTAGTCAGAGTTGACAATCTGGCTAGCATGGGAAGAACGAATGGCACATGACAGTAGATGAGGTGATAGAATTGCCGAAATGTAGCAAAATGGCAGGGGCAATTATGTATTACTAATTATTCAGAAGTTATTCTTAGTGGTAAAGTGAAGAGTCACAAGGTTTCAAAGAAAAGGTATTTGAAAAGCTGGCAGTTGAATTTAAAGTACAAATCAGGATTGTTTCCTCCCTACTAACCTCATCCCGCCCCCTTGAACTGTCCGTCCTCCCTGGACTGACCTATCTCCTCCCTACCTCCCCACCAACACCCACCTTTACTGGCTCCAGCCCCTTCTCTTTGACTTGTCTGTCTGCTCTCCACCTATCTTCTCCTCTATCCATCTTCTACCCGCCTCCGCCTCCCCCGTCTCCCTATTTATTTCAGAACCCCCTTCCCCTTCCCCCTCTTCTAATCACGGGTGTAGGCCCGAAACGTCAAGCTTTCCTGCTCGGCCTGCTGTGTTCATCTAGCTCTACACCTTGTTATCTCTCTAGTTTCTAGACAAGGTTGGTACCTTCAACTTCGTAACGGGCCAGAATTGATAGTTTAGAATAAAACAAAAACTTGATGGAGAAACTAGGAGTCTGAAGAAGATTCACTGAACTCGAAACGTTAACTCTGTTTCTGACTTCACGGACGCTGCCAGACCTGCTGAGTTTCTCCAGCAGTTCCTGTTTTTGTTTCAGATCTCCAGCATCCACATTTCTTTGACTTATATTGATAGGTTGGGAGGCTTTTCCTCGACAACAAGTGTTACATCTTATATCCGACGGATTTCACTCAAAATTAGTATTTTTCCCTCTCACCCTTCGGAAGCGGCCGCCCGACATGATCTCCGTGATGCTTTTGGCCGCATCGTTTTTCTCAGCTACACATAAGATTTGGCGGGCCTGCAACAACCGTCCCACCGCGCTGCTCATCGTCCTGCTGAACACTGATTTCATACCGAACTGGAGTCAGGCCGAGTCGCTGGCATATATCCTATCACCATGGCGCCCTCCGGCACCAATTTAGCGCCATTCCCGACGGTAAACAAGCGCATGCGCACCGGCACGGGGCAGCCCAGACACCCGCTCGCGCAGACGTTAACGGTTCAATTGTAGAGCTGGATGAACAGAGCCGGTCGAGTATGTGTTCATCCAGTTCTACATCTTGTCTCAGGTTCTCCATCTGCAGTTCCTACTATCTCTGAAACGGTTCAATTGTCGCAGGTTTAAAAGTTATTCTTGTCTAAGTACTGTGATCTGTGGTATGTTTCTGTCATTTTTCCAAAAAGAAACGAAAATCAGATATACTACAAGGTGTAGAGCTGGATGAACACAGCAGGCCAGGCAGCTTCAGAGGAGCAGGAAACCTGATGTTTCGGGTCTGGACCCTTCTTCTGAAGAAGGATGTAGGCCCGAAACGTCAGCTTTGGTCTTTCATTCCAGTTCATTTTTATGTCGTTTATCACTGATTTGTTCCTTTTACTTCAACATGATGTTTGTGTTTTTCATAACTATTTGGCATTAAAAAGAACTGCGGATACTTGAAATCTGAAACAAAAATAGATATTTACTGGAGAATCGCAGCAGTTCTGGCAGCATCCGTGGAGACGCTGTTCGAGTCCAGTGACCCTTTTTCACAACTGATAGCATCTAGGAAAAAGTGGTATTTATGCTGATGACAAGGGAATGAAAACAATATTTAGATAAAGTCGCAGACGATTTCAAAACACCTAAATGGAGATTCCTGTTCGGGGAACTGGTTATAAATCAAAACAATTATAGTTTGACCGTGTTCGTAGTTATTCTGTGTTGCGTCGCTACGTTCTTGTTGTTGTATCAGGCGGAACCTTTAGCCAGGCAGACTGTTTGCTGGAGGAAGTGCTAGGCAGGCGGACTGGGTGCTGTGGGGTAGTGGCGGGCTGGTGCACTGATTACTGGGGAAGGACGAAGCTTGTCTTTCATGTGCGTTATCGTGGGGATGAGGATGTGGATGATGGTGGCTGGTGTGGGCCTTGTAAGGGCTCTTAGGATTCCTTCACCCTCAACACGACACTTGTTCGGGCCGACTTGCAGTGGCTTCTTGGGACAGAGGTGCGTTAATTATAGGCTTTTGGGAACGTTCGGCGCCGGGTGTTGCAAGTTTGGGTTGGGGAGGCGCGGGATCGGTGTCTACAGGGGGCTTTCTGCGGCTCCCAATCGCGCAGTTAAAATGAAATCCAGGATCTTGGCCGTGACTCTCATACAGCAGAAAGTCTAAAAATAATGTGCTGCGACTGTAAATCTGAAAGAACAACAGAAAAGTTGGCAAAACTGAGCAGTTTATATAACAGAGATAACAAGGTGTGGAGCTGGATGAACACAGCAGGCCAAGCAGCATCATAGGAGCAGGAAAGCTTGACGTTTCGGGCCTAGACCCTTCATCAGAAAATGAAGGTTTTCTTGTTATCTCGGATTCTCCAGCATCTGCAGTTCCTATTATCTCTGATACAGTTTATATAACATTTGTGGAGGCAAACAGGTAACATGTCAAGAAAATGAAAGGTTATTGACTTGAAAATTTAAATTTGGTCACTCTACAGGTTCTGCTTGATGAATTTGTTCTTGTACAAATTCCAAATTAGGGTCAGTTCATAGTTAGGAATTTAATACTGGTTGGCATGATTGGTTTTGTTAAACCATTGTTAAAATTGAACGATTACTTACTTTTGTTGCAACGGAACGTCATGAAGTTAACCTAGACCTTGGGATGCAATTTGGGTAAACGCTCATTCCTCTGTCCTCTTAACCCCCGTTACCCTTTTCGAAACTATTTTTATCGTGAGTTTAGCGATCGAAAATCGACAAGCTGAACATCTCAAGCAGTGCTGCTTTTGTATGATGTAGTGAACTCGGGAAGGTCCCACTGACATAAAAAATTACCTAATTGCAAGTCCGAGTCAGTCTTCTGTCAGTAACTGCGAATATTGCAGGGATATTCAAAGACCTGGCCCCATGTAGACAGGAAGACAGGCTTAAACGTTTTCGAAGTGTTGAAATGCATGGGGAAAATCAGTTCAAATGAGAGACGGTGAAATGAGTCTTGATCTCACCATAATGAAGTTGTGGGCAGGATTGGAGGAGATGGTGTGAGTATTTTTCGCTTGTACAGAGATAGAAATTTTAAAATAAATTTCTGATGGTAACGGAAGATAGGATCAATGTGTTTTAAAAACCAAATCTGGATCCATGGGAGATCTATGCTGGTCTAAAATTTGGACAGTTTTGTCTATGGATTATTTAGCATACTCGAAAACTTCCCTGGAGCTGCTCCTGCTGTGTATTGATTGGAATAGGGGCAGCTTTTAAAATTTTGAAGTTAATGTAACTTCATTAACTTAATTCATAACCATAATTGCAGAGTTGGTGTTTGAAATGCAAGCTGCAGAGTGTTTTTTTGGTCACTTCGTAATTATTCTGAAAGTGGTCAACAATGGGCCCACTTGGATTCCCTGTTTAAAAGGATAATTTTAAATTCAATTAAGGTGGAATCACAGCTTTCTGATCATATGACATAAGCATCATCAGAAAATGTGGTTAAGGAGAACTATAGCAAAAGCTTTAAATGCTGACAGTCCATCTGAAGGTAGGTAGTTTTGTGGAGTTGTTCCAATGTAAATATGCTATTTTCAATTAATTGTGCAATTATTGACAATAAAGACCATTGCTGAAGTACTGTCTGTATGTATAAGCTACTTTCCTGGGCCATATTCAAATAACTATAGTCAGTCTTCAGTAATTTGTGTTGGGAAACTGGCAAACTTTAGTCATTCAAGAAGATAGGGGTTTAAGAGCCACAAAGTCTTTCTGCAACTATATAAGAGAATTTGATGAAACCAGACCCAAAAGAACATTATACTATTTTAGTCCTGTCTTCTAAGGAAGGATATAATTGCCTTTAGACATACTTCCTGGGAGGAAAGAATAGATTAAGAGTGAATAAATAGAATGGATTCCTTGAATTTAAAAGAATGAAAAGGTTATCTGATTGTAACATGTTACATTCTTGAAAGACTTGACATAAGTATGGAAAGGCTGTTCTGACTGGTTGGGAAGTCTCAAACTATGGTGTCAGGATAAAGACTTCAAACTGAGACTTTTTTTTTCAGTCAGAGGATAAATCATCGGAATTCTCTGCATCAAAAGCCTGTGGAAGGTCAGTCAATTAGTATACTCAAGACTGAGATAGATTTTAATACATGAGATAATAGGAACTGCAGATGCTGGAGAATCCGAGATAACAAGGTGTAGAGCTGGATGAACGCAGCAGGCCAAGCAGCATCATAGGAGCAGGAAAGCTTGACGTTTTGGGCCTAGACCCTTCATCAGAAATGGGGGAGGGGAAGAGGGTTCTGAAATAAATAGGGAGAGAAGGGGAGGCGGATAGAGGAGAAGAAAGGTGGAGAAGAGACAGACAAGTCAAAGAGGCGGGGATGGAGCCAGTACCAGTGAGTGTAGATGGGGAGGTGGGGAGAAGATAGTTCAGTCCAGGTCAAGGGGGTGGGGATGAGGTTGGTAGGTAGGAACAGAATCCCCCTCATCTCTCATAGCACCCCACCAACTTCCAGATCCAACGCATCATCCTCCGACACTTCCGCCATCTGCAGTCCGACCCCAACACCAAAGACATTTTTCCCTCCCCACCCTTATCTGCTTTCCGGAGGGATCACACTCTCCGTGACTCCCTTGTCCGCTCCACACTCCCCTCCAGCTCCACCGCACCCGGCACTTTTCCCTGCAACCGCAGGAAGTGCTACACCTGCCCCTACACCACCTCCCTCACCCCCATCCCAGGCCCCAAGAAGACTTTCCAGATCAAGCAGATGTTAACCTGCACATCTGCTAATGTGGTATACTGCATCCGCTGTTCCCCTGGCAGCGGCCTCTACATCGGGGAAACCAAGCGGAGGCTTGGGGACCGCTTTGCAGAACACCTACGCTTGGTTCGCACTAAACAACTGCACCTCCCAGTCGTGAACCATTTCAACTCACTCCTCCCATTCCTCAGACGACATGTCCATCCTGGGCCTTAAACTCAGTGTCTTCGCTAATAAAGGCAAGTATCCCATATTCCTTTTTAACCACTTTATCTACCTGTCCGTCTACCTGAAGGGACCATGCATGCCAAGGTCTCTCGGATTCATATCTATTTTGTCATATATTCCTTGCCTTGTTTGTCCTGCTCAAGTGCTTCACCTCACGCTTATCTGGATTGAATTACATTTGCCAGTAATCATCTGAGCTGACCAATCCATCTATATCCTCCTGTAATCTAAGGTTATCCTCACTATTTACTACCCCACTGATTTTTTTCTTTTTTTTTTTTTTTTGCATCATTCAGGAACTTACTGATCAATACTCCTACATTCAAGTCCAAATCGTTTATTTTTACAACAAACAGCAAGTGCCCCCACACTGATTCTCATGGAACCCAACTGGACATGGGCTTCCAATCGCAAAAACACCCTTTGACTCTCACCTTCTGTTTCCTGCCACTCGGCCAATTCTGGATCTAAGTTGCCAAATTTCCTTGGATTCTATGGGCTCTTGTCTTCACTATCCGTCTCTCATGTGGGACCTTATCAAAAGCCTTGCCGAAGCCCAAGCAGACTACATCGAATGGATTGTCCTCGTGTACACACGTGGTTACCTCTTTTAATCAATGGTCAGATACGACCTCCCCTTAAGAAAACCATGCTGACGATTCTTGATTAATCCTTGCCTCTCCGAGTGCAGATTAACTCTGTCGTTCAAAATTGTTTCCAAAAGCTCCCCCAGTATTGAGGTTAGAATGACTGGCTTGCAGTTTCCTGATTTATCCCTTGCTCCCTTCTTGAATAATGGTACCACATTTGCTCCTCTTCAGTTTTTTCACGCCTCTCCTGTGACCAGGGAAGAATTGAAAATTAATTGCCAGTGTCCCTGCTATTTCCTCCCTTGCCGCACTCAACAGCCTATGATACATTTCATCTGGCCTTGAAGATTTATATATTTTTAAGCCTGCTAGACCACTCAGTCTCTTCTGTCTATACTAATTCCTTTTAAGTAAATCACAATCCTTATCCCTGATTTCTATATCCATATCATCACACTCATGAGTGAACACTGATACAATGTATTCATTCAGAACCTTACATATGTCCTCTGGTTCCATACACAAGTTACTTCTGTGGTCCTTAATGGACCCAATTTATCTAATTATCCTTTTACCCTTTATCATTGTTTCTGAGGAAGGGCCACTGGACCCGAAACATTAACTCTGATTTTTTTGCTTCACACATACTGCCAGATCTGCTGAGCTTTTCCAGCAACTTCTGTTTCTGTGTCCTTTTATGTTTACTGCACTTATAACTTAAGAGTTTTCCTTTCTTTTATTTGCTGTCATTCTTTAATGCCCCTTTTTTGCTCTCTGAATTTCCTTTTAAGTTTCCCTGTGCACATTCTGTAGTCCTCTAGGGCATCTGTTGCTTTGAGCCCTCAGTATCTGCCATAACCTTCCTTTTTTCTCTTTATGGATTCCTGTATATGCCTTGATATCTATGGTTCACACAATTTGTTTGTCCCATTCTTTGTCTTTATTGGAACATGATTTACTTGAATGCATCCCTCAGCTGGGACATGTTTACCTAAAAGTATCTGTTCCCAGTCCACTGTGACCAAATCATACCTTATCTTTCAAATTTGCCCTTCTCCCAGTTAAGAACTTTGATTTCAGGCCCACAGTTGTCCTTTTCCTTAATAATGTTGAATCTAATGGTACCCCACTGATACTTCAACCACTTGCCTAGCTTCAGTACCTAAAATTAAATCTAGGACTTGCCGTCTCTTGTAGGGACTTCTACATTCTGGCTTAAAAAGCTCTCCTAAGAATTCCACTCCCTCTAGGCAACTACCTTAGTTAATGTTGGGGAAGTCAAAATCCCTTTCTATCACTACCCTACACTGCTATGTATCTCTGAAATCTGCATACCTATCTGCTCGTCTATTTCTCTTCTATTTCTTGCACACTCCCAGCGATGTGATTGCTTTTCTTTAGTTTTTAAATTCTACCCATATGGCTCTGTATGAGGAGATTCCTAAGATGTTATCCTTTCTGCAGTTGATTCCCTGATCAATATTGTGACCCCCTTTCTCTTTTACTCCTTCCCTACCTTGTCTGAAGACTCTGTATGCAGAGGTATTGAGCTGCCAGTCTTGGCCCTCTCTCAGCCATGTTCTGCTGATAGCAAATACATCATACTGCAACTCCCATGTTTTAATTTGTGTCCTCAACCTATCTGCCCTGTTTGTCAGACTCTTTACATTAAAATAAATACCATCCAACCTTGCCAAACTCCCCTGTGCTTTGACTAGCCTATAATTTCTATGCCTTCTTGCTCCCTTTTTGTCTAATTTTAGCCATTCATCCCCCTGCTGAAATGTCTCTGTGCATCTTACCCCAGTGCCAAGTTAGTTTAAAGTCTTCCCAACAACATTAGCAAACCTCCCCCCCAACAATGCTGATCCCATTCTGATTCAGGTACAACTTGTCCATGTTGTACACGTCCCATCATGCCCCAAAATGATCCCAATGTCTCAGAGGTCTGAAGCCCTCCCTCCTGCACCACTTTGCCAACCACACAATCATCTGGACTATCATCCTGTTTCTATATTCATCAGCACATGGCACTGGAAGTAATTGAGAAATTACTTTAGGTTCTGTTCTTTAATCTACTTCCTATGTCCCTCAATTCTGCTTGCAGGACCTCACCACCTCTTCTGCCTATTTTGTTGGCACCAATATATATCACGATCATAGTCTGTGTGCCCTCCCCCTTCAGAATGCTCTTCAGCCATTCAGTGATATCCCTGACCCTGGCATCAGGAAAGCAACGCACCACCTTGGGTCAAAAACCTACTTCTTCCCTCATTTCTCATTTTAATCCAGCCTGATCCTGACAGCCAGCACGGAGCTTTGTATCTGATTTATTGATTTACAGATTGAATTTTAGATCCACCTTTAGGAGAAGAGGCAACAATGAATAAGATTCTGGTATAGTCTAAGCTACAGCTTCTGATCACTCCTGACTAACTGTGAGATCTTTTCTTAGGAACAACAATGAAGCAAAAGCTTCCTTTTCTACAACTTCAGATGACCAGGAGTCTTCGCCAAACAATAACAAAGACGGTGATGGAACTGTAAAATTTAGCACGAGTAAGGCAAGCCACCGTATTTGGACAGTTAGCAAGTCAATGGGCAGCGATTACCAAAACCCTTGGTGGAAGGTTCTTCCTCTGAGCCTTGCTGGGATTGCACTTTTACTCTGGTGCTTCCTGCGGGCAGAGACTGAAGTTGATGAAATGCTGGAACGTACATTGCTTGACCATTTACCTGAATTCAAACAGCTCATGCCTGAACCAAAAGAACACGCCAAGCAAGGAAACGTAGCACAAAACCAAAATACTGCTGATACTGGAAATCTCAAATAAAAGCAGGAAATTCTGGAACTTCTCAGCAGGTTTGGCAGCATCTGTGGAGAGAATAACAGTGTCAACTGGTCACATCAAGGACCTTTCGTCAATTTATAGCAAATGAACAATGAAAGCCTCCCACACTAGTAAACAAGTACTTTGCTGCACATTCAATCTATTTTGAGCAGAGAATAAGGAACAGTTGATCTAACTGGAGTGTTTAAAAAGTTAATTGGTGTATGTTTGTGCCAGGTCAAATTTGATTGAGTCATTGCAGCACATTCTGGGATTAAATCAAAAACAGGATTTGAAGGTGAGCCAACCTCCACTGCCTTCCCACTAAAGTATTGGCGAAAGATTAAGAGTTAGGCCACCTGTATACATCATGGTTTCTCAACAGTATAGGTCTAGCAGAAGCACCTAAACTTCTTTCCAGATCAGGAATAGTTTGTTTGATTCTGTTCTGTCTTCACTTGCCTGATTTGAAGCTGTTGTAGCTGCAGCAGTTGTTGGTGGTCCCTGGGCTGTGCAAAAATATCAGTTGTATTTCCTGATCCTGTTTTGTTAGGTATTGATAGAAGGTATTTTGAACCACTTGGAAAACTGTTTTTGCCTGGCAAATTGTCCACAAACAGACACCTTCCACCTTCGTGGGAGGAGGCGCTACTGGGGAGAAAATTAATAAACTAAACCTCAGGATTTAACACTTGATAATTCTGAGTGAGACCATGGATGGCAAATGATGAAGAATGGAGATGTATAGGTCAGAGAATTCTCTTGGCACAGGAGTATAATTCTCACATTGTTATCAAGCCAACATATCAATACTTCATCTATGCACTCTTAATTCATTCCTACCATGAGTAAGAAACCTGTATCGTTAAGCATTGCAACTCCCTGATATCGCATTGAGTAAAGACAGTGTTACAATAGCTATGCTGATGCTAAAATTCTGAACTAGATTCTTGATCTATGCCCAACTGGAGTAAGAGTGCCTTATTGGTCTCAAATCTTGTCCCTATTTTTCTTTAAAGGAGTGTGACAATTAGTGTATAGGGGTCGCTCGCCTGAATATTATCTATTGACTTTTGTCAGAAAGAGTACTTTGTTCATCTGAGAACATGATCAGATCAGGTGTGATGGCCTTGAGTTGAAGATCAGGTACACTATTGATAATTCTTTGGCTACCTATTTTTCAATTGGATGAAATGCAAATATTTCTCTGTTCTGCCTTGCCAAAAGTACCGCAATGACACACTTAGCATTATATCAAAAGTGGGGTTACAATTAAAAATTCATCTTGTCACACCACGGCTTCCCAGGTCTGTATCAGTACTATTCCGTACATATTAGCACAATTAAACAGAGAAAGAAATAAAGAATTATTGATACAAATGATTTTTTTTTTGGAACTGTTCAGTTGTTACATCTCTAATAAATGTCTGATAATCATTTCCACCTGAGACAGTCTGTATTGCACACATCCTAGATTGTACTTGCCTGAGGAGAAATAGCACCCCTTTCTGAAACTACACTGGCAGCAATGTACTTTGTTATTATGTGATATTGCGCAGGATTTGAGCCTGATCAATGATGCGATTACCAGAGGCTTTTTTTGTCCTTTGTGAATGTAAACATTATGTTGACATGTACTTCTCTACAACCCACTCACGTTCTTACTCATGACAGTTTGGTCTGATACTTCTCCAGTGTTGCGGTACTCTGTGGTAAATACAATATGTAAATAAAATCTGTCTCTGGATTGGTTTCATTGATTTAAAGCCCATTTTGCCAGCCAACTTCTAACTTATTTATCTCAATCAATTCTGCAGAAAATGCATGGTTTATGACTACTTGCCTGATGTTCAGTCCTGGATGAGCAAACATTTCTTCCAACTTCATATTGGAGTGACCAAAGTCATTGTCTTCAGTTCCTCCCACAAAGATAGCCTACTTCCACCTCTGCAACAGTCTCCTCCACTCTTGCCCAACATTTTGTTGAAACCATCATACATGCTATTTTTTAACTCCAAGACTTGCCCATTTGCCTAAATGGAATATGTATTTATTCTATTACATTCCTGGCTAGTCTCCAATTATCCACCCTCTTGAATTCATCCAAAACTTGTGTTGCTTGTTTTTTGTAACTTTCAACGACTTTGAATCACCTGTTTCTCTTTGTAAATTGACTTCTATAGCTCCCAGTCCTCAACTTTAAAATTCTCATCGTTGTTTTCAAGTCTCTGTACAGCCTCACTCTTCCTTCATCTCAGTATCCTTCATCAGCCCTAAACTCTTCAAGACCTTATATGCTTTCTTACCTATTGCACACCACTCATTTTAAGTATAATATCATTATTATAATGTTTGAAAGTATTTCCAGTGCAGCAACACACCATTAAGCCCATTTCAGATTTTAATCCTTGCAGTTTTCTTCATGTGACCCCCATCACCGCTCCCATGGACAGTTTTTGCTAATGTACAGTATTTAACACACTGTGAAAATAGTTGGGCATCTAGTGCTAAGGAGGAAGGACATGCTGCTTAAACTGCCAAAATGTAGTGGTTTGTGTCAGCTGCTGATGGTTATCATTAAATCTTTTTGTCAAATATCTTAGTACTTAGTGCGTGCTAGTGTAGAATAAGAAAGAAAGATTAAAAATTCAATAGAAGTAAATAGACTAAACTTTTGGTAGAGATTTTGTGTCTGAACTGCAATATAGGTGAGTTTGCAGACAGTGAAACTATCCTGAGAGAATGCATCAGCATTGTTAATGAAAATGTTTCCAGCAGAGTCATTAAGCTGGATGTGAATTAGAGACAGCCTACTAACCTATCTTAGGCATCAGTCCTGGACAATTGTAGAGTCATAAAGGTCTACAGCATGGAAAAGGCCCTCTGACCCAACTTGCCCAATGCACTCAGCTTTCACAATTTAAATTAGTCCTATTTGCCCGCATTTGATCCATTTCCTTTCATAACTATCCCATCCACATACCTGTCTAAATGTTTCTCAAATGATGAAATTGTACTTGCTTCCACCACTACCTCTGGCAACCCATTCCAGACACTCATCACCCTCTGTGTGAAAATATTGCCTCTCTAGACCCTTTTGTATCTCTCCCCTCTCATCTTAAATCTATGCCCTCTAGTTTTAGACTGTCCTACCATGGGAGAAAGCTGTCAGTTATCTACCTTAGCTATGCCCCTCATGATTTTAAAGACCTCTGTAAGTCACCCCTCAGTCACCTATGCTCCAGGGGAAAAAGTCCCAGCCTATCCTTCCTCTCCGTACTCAAATGTTTCAGTCCAGGTAGCTTAATATGTATTTTCTGCAGTCTTTTTAGTTTAATAATATCTTTTCTATTGTAGGGTGACCAGAACTGCAGGCATTACTCCAAACGTGACCTTACCAATGTCTTGTACAGCTGCAACAAGATGTCCCAATTCCTGTACTCAGTGCTCTGTCTGATGAAAGCAAGCATGTTGAAAGCCGTCTTCACCACTCTGCTCCAGATAGCAAATGGATTCAGAATGGGGCTATTGTGACAAATAATGTACGGAGTAAAGGGAATCCAAGTGAAATAGAGGATAAAAATTTGCAGAATCTTATCTGATTCAACAAAGTACTTACTAGTGATGGGATTAAGAATGAAAACATTCAGAAGGATGGCCAGAATGGCACCTTGGAGCAGAAGATGTCTGAAGGATGGAGGAAGAAAGAAAGCACAAGTGGCAGCTGTAGGAGATTCAGTATTCAAGAGGACAGAAAGAATCTTTTTAAATACGGTTGAGATTTCCTCTTGGTATGTTGCTTGCCTGGTGCCAGGGTGAGTCACAAAAAGTGAAGTAGAAATATAATACTGCTTTAAATTACTAAGTTATGCCTTCTCCTGAACCTTGTGCGCCATCACCTGCCTTAAGATGCGAAATTCCGTCCTTTGATTCGTTTCATGCATGGATTTGGATGGCTTCATGACTAACATAAATAGGGAGAGAGGGGGAGGCGGATAGAGGAGAGGATAGGAGGAGAGGATAGGTGGAGAAGAGGCAGACAAGTCGAAGAGGCAGACAAGTCGAAGAGGTGGGGATGGAGCCAGTAAAGGTGAGTGTAGGTGGGGGGGTAGGGAGGAGATAGGTCAGTCCAGGGAGGATGGACAGGTCAAGGGGGCGGGATGATGTTAGTAGATAGGAGATGGGGGTGGAGCTTGAGGTGGGAGGAGGGGATAGGAGAGAGGAAGGACAAGTTAGGGAGGTGGAGATGAGCTGGGCTGGTTTTGGGATGCGGTTGGGGGAGGGGAGATTTTGAAACTTGTGAAATCCACATTGATGCCATTGGGCTGCAGAGTTCCCAGGCTGAATATGATTTGCTGTTCCTGCAGCCTTCGGGTGGCATCACTGTGGCATTGTAGGAGGCCAAGGATGGACATGTCATCTGAGGAATGGGAGGGGGAGTTGAAATGGTTCGCGACTGGGAGGTGCAGTTGTTTGTTGCGAACTGAGCGCAGGTGTTCTGCAAAGCGGTCCCCAAGCCTCCGCTTGGTTTCCCCGATGTAGAGGAAGCCACAACGGGTACAGCGGATGCAGTATACCACATTGGCAGATGTGCAGGTGAACCTCTGCCTGATGTGGTA
>JAHRHZ010000022.1:30406268-30441254 GCA_024137785.1 Ginglymostoma cirratum | reverse complement strand
CTTTCCCTCCCCACCCTTATCTGCCTTCCGGAGGGACCACTCCCTCCGCGACTCCCTTGTCCGCGCCACACTCCCCTCCAGCCCCACCACACCCGGCACTTTTCCTTGTAACCGCAGGAAGTGCTACACCTGCCCCCACACCTCCTCCCTCACCCCAATCCCAGGCCCCAAGAAGACATTCCACATCAGGCAGAGGTTCACCTGCACATCTGCCAATGTGGTATACTGCCAGAAGGTATATAGTTCATGGAATAAAAGTAGCAACATGGATACACAATTGGTTGAGTGCTAGGAAATATTAGTGATTAATTAATGAGTTTTGGACTGGAGAGAGATTTGTAGTGGAGATTCTATGTGCATTGTTGAGACCTTTGCCTTCCTGATTATATATTGACTTAGATCTTGCTATACATAGCACACTTTCAAAATATGTGAATGATTTAAAAAAAAACTTTGAACTGTGAGGAAAATGGAGAAATGCCAAAGGATTTGGACAAGTTGGTGCAATAGATAGGCAAATGACAAAAGACATTAAATTTAATTGTGTAGTAATTCATTTTGATAGGATGAACACATGATATAAAGAGTGAGTACAATCTAAAAAGAAATAAGAACTGAACGTCCTTTGTGAATATGTGTTTGAATGATTGAAAATGGTGAGCCAGGTTGATGGGTAGTTAATAAAACAAGTGCTGTCCTAGACTTTACTAATAGGGACACAGAAGACAAGAACAAACAGCTTATGTTAAACTTGCATAAATCATTGGTTCAGCCTAGCATACTTGTATTATGTTGGCTGCTGGACTTTCAGATATGAGGCTTTAGAGAGAATGTAGAAAACATTCAGAGAAATGATTCCAAGGATGAGAAACTAGTTATGAAGATAGATTCGAGACATTGGGGCAGTTTATCTTAAAGAGAAGGCTGAGGAGATATGATTTTGAATACATCTATCAAATCTAAAGAGCTATGAAGAGTACTTAAGAAAAAAATTGTTCCCAACTTGCAAAATGATCAAGAAAAAGAGATGACAGATTGAACAAAAGTGGCGGCAGCATGAAAAATGGTTCCATGCAACAAACAGAGAACATGGTGGAAATATGTTAAGTCTTGGTATTCAAAAGTGAAAACTATTGTCTTCCTTTTTGAATAGTCATGCAGGATTACAGGGAATGGCACGAGGTGAATTACTCATTTGAAAGGTGATGCAGACACAATAGGCAGATTGGTCTCCTTTTACGCTGTAAGTTTTGTGATATTAAGCTATAGACAGCAAAGGTAAGTACATGAATTTTAGTCTTGCATCAACTGTGTTGTGATTTAATGATTTCATAGAATTCCTACAGTGTGGAAACAGGCCCTTCAGCCCAACAAGTCCACACCAACCCTCAAGAGTTATCCCACCCAGCCCCATCCATCTGTAACCCACTAATCTACATATTTCTGAACACTATGGGCAATTTAGCATGGCCAATCCACCGAGCCTGCACATCTTTGGAAACCCACGCAGACGCAGGGAGAATATGCAAACTCCACAGAGTCGTTTGAGGGGAAATCAAACCCGGGACCCTGGCGCTGTGAGGCAGCAGTGCTAACCACTGCTTCACCATGCCGCTCCGTAGAATGTTAGCAAAACATTTGTGACAGGACGGCTTTGCGCACGAGAAATCATGTCTCATGAATTTGGGGTTTTAAAGGGGTGGTCTAAAATGTGGATGAGGGGAGTGCAGTACATGGACTTTAGGGAGGCCTTTGACAAGATACTGCGTGGTGGGTTGTTGAGTAAGATCAAATCTCACGGGATCCAGCGACAGCTAACCAATTAGATACAAAATTAGCTTGCGACTACAATACAGACTGGTGATAGAGCGTTGTTTTTCAAAGCGGAGGCCTGTGACTAGTAGTGTACAATAGGGATCAGTGCTGAGTCCACTGTTATTTGTTATTTATGTAAATAATTTGGATGAGAATCTCGGAGGGATGGTTCATATGTTTGCAGATGACACCGAAGTTGGTGGTACTCTGGACAGTGAAGGTTATCTAGGATTATAGCGAGATCTTGATCAACTCAGCCAGTCGCATGGCAGATTGCATTTATGTAAATTAAACTCTAAGTGTTACATTTTGATGGGTCAAACCAGGGCAGGATTTACACAGGCAATGGTAAGGCCCTGGTGGGTGTTATAAGAACAAAAAGAGGTCCAGCAGTACAGGTTCAAAGCTTCATTAAAGTGGAGTCAGAGATAGACAGGGTGGTGAAGGCAGCTTTTGGTATGCTTGCTTTCATCAATCGGAGCACTTCGTATAGGAATTGAGATGTCTTGTTGCAGCTGTACAAGACATTGTTAAGGCCACATTTGGAGTACTGCGTTCAGTTCTGGTCATCCTACTCTACAAATATCATTAAACTTGAAAGACTGCAGAAAATACTTATTAGGATGTTACCTGGACAGAAACATTTGCGTATGAAAGTGAAACTGGAGGGGCTGAGACATTTCTCCCCTCTCTCCAAGAGCATACAAGATTGAGGGGCTGACCTTATAGAGATTTAAGGTCATGAGGGGTACAGATAGCCAACAGCTTTTTCCTATGATGGGGGAGTCTAAAACTAGAGGCCATGGGTTTAAGGAGGGGGGAAGAGAGATACGAAAGGGTCCAAAGGGACAGTTTTTTTTCCCCCCCAGAGAATGGTGTTCAGAATGGCATGCCAGAGGAGAGTACAAGTTTGTCATTTAAGAAACATTTGAAGAGGTACACAGATGGAAATGGATCAAAAGCAGAAAAATGGGACTAGATTAATTGTGAAATCTGGGCAATACAGACATGTTGGGCTGAAAAAACCTGTTTCCATGTTATAAGCCTTTGACTCATAACTGTTCTTTTCAGTGTCTTTCAGTTCTTTTATCCTTCTATTCCTTTCCCACTCAATAGTTTATCCAGCTTTGCCTTGAATACATTTTGCAACTTCTCATTTACCTTGTGGTGGCCAGTGAGGGGCTCTCGTGGTACATGATGTCCCTACCACTAGGTCAGGAAATTGCAGTTCAAATCCCACCTCTTCTATGGGTGTGTAATAACAGCTCTCTTTCTACCGATTGAATTCAGAAGGTGTGCATTTACCAGGTAAAAGAATTTCTCATTACTTCAGTATTTTGATTTATCAGTGACTTGTTATTTATGCCCTGTGATCCTGATCTTGTCTGAAATCTAAACAGCTGTTCTATATCTACCTCAAACCTTTGTCTTGAAGTGCTCTGACTGGATCCTCAATATCTTTGAGAACAAAGCACATGAGCTTGTTTAAGCATTTGAAAAAATAAAACACTTTCTTCTGCTATTCTTAAAACTACCTACCCACTACCTCTGTAGTAGAGAAACTAACTTCAGTGGATCCTCTGGAAAGCTTAATCTCCCAGGGCTTCACATGGTTTAAAAAATGAGCCTCTCCTTAAAAGCTAACAATTTTTATTCATCTATACCTGCACCCACATGTTGCTTCATTGAGGTGTGACAGCACCTTGCAATATTCAGTCATCTTGTTAATTTGTATTAACTAAACTTGGTAGTTATTTGGTAATACAGAACTCCATTATTGCTGAAAAGAAAAACATTGAAGCTCTTGACCTTGTAACAGGACAATTATGGAAGATATCTAACACTGACAGGTGTTGTCACGGTTAGATGACTGACAAATGTCAGCTTTAAATTTTAAACCAGCTTGGTTAGCTGATTTGACTGTCACCTCTCAGGGAAATCCCTTACCCTGAGACTAGGTGTCACTTATTGATTGGAAACTGCAGCACAAGGCTCTGTATTCACTATATAGCTTCCAGGATTGTGTATTCAGGATAAACTTTAACTGTACAGTTAAAATTAAGATTAGAGGTGATTGTATTTTAAATTTTGAAACCCACAAAGGAATGAGACATGTGGCCATTCTGACCAGCACTAAATTCAAAAGCAGCTGAACTTTCTACAGATGAAACCAGTTTGCTGTCACATGTAAAGTTTGGAATTATACTTCCAATTCTCAAATTGAAGTTTTAGGGATGGGGGTATTAAAACCCCTAAAATAGTCAAGTACACTTGAATGACAGCACAATTCCAACAGGTCTGACTCAGAATCCCTACCTGCCACAGTCCCCTGAACCCATGTCCTATCTTCCTTTTCTGAAATGGAAACAGTGACACCTAAAATACTGTAAACTTGAAGACAAACTCAAATACAGCTGAGGTAGTGGAAAATTTTATTTACAACCCTATTGAAAAATCAGCAAATTGTAAAGGAAAAACCTACAAGTTCTCTTCCCCCCACCCCCCAATGCATGCAAGGTTAAGAGTCCGGCTGTACACGCTAAAATTAGGAGGTAGCACGGACAAAAGATACAAATGTTTTATTTTGTAACCTGAGCCAGGAGTCTGAAGGAATGTTTACAAAACATTTTACTACTTCCACACTAAGTCACAATCAATACTCAATACTAACAAAAATACAAAATAAAGGCCCAGCCTCCACAAGAAGCCAAGTTTACAGTCCAATAATGCTTTAGAAATCATTTAAATGTCACTTCAAAATAGTTGGAGAAAAAGTCAAGAAGCTGAGTTAAGCACGCTCTCCTCTGATCCGCCGTGCCAGTTGGATGTCTTTGGGCATAATAGTCACTCGTTTGGCATGGATGGCACACAGGTTGGTGTCCTCAAACAGGCCAACCAAGTAAGCCTCACTGGCCTCCTGTAACAAACAAAGTTAATCTTCATAAATAAAACCTGAAAGTTTAGTCTTACACTGTGCCTCAGCACTATTGACAATTCAATAAAACAAGTTAAACCCCACATTTTAAAACTTCTCCAAACACTTCCATTAATCCTGTAATAATTTAGTTGGCTATTTGCTTCAAATCCCCCTATACAGGAAAGGGTGCATTTGTAGAGGGCAGCAGGGAGAGAAAAGTAATTAAAGTGCACACATGAACTGCAAGCTATCAAGTCATTAAAGTTCCAAAGCACACATACTCAATGGGACCAGGGAAGAAAATCAAAATGCACCAGATTAGCAATAAGGAGAATCAGAAATCCAGACAAGCACATCTCAATACTGTCAGAAACCCCTAAAGACATTCTAAACCAAACAAATAGCAGGGAACAGCAGAAATATTGGGTTCAACCATACCCCCAGGATAGTTAAGATGCAGAATAAAGCTAAAATCAAAAAGTTACTTTCTGCCACATCCCAGCTCATATCCTTGTGGCAAACAGGGCCACAATGACGGTAAAGGACCAGAGGAAGAGCATTCGAATTGTTAAAATTCCATAGGAGAAGGTTTAGATATTAGTGGGTAGTCACATCAGCAGCCAGTGTCACAGAGCTCAAGGTTTCAAACATTGCGTGTCCTACCTGCAAAGCTCCAATTGCAGCACTCTGAAACCTCAGATCAGTTTTGAAGTCCTGAGCGATTTCCCTCACCAGGCGCTGGAAAGGTAACTTACGGATAAGCAACTCCGTGGACTTCTGGTATCGGCGGATTTCTCGGAGTGCGACGGTTCCCGGCCTAATTGTGGTAATACAAGTTAATAAGAAACGAATTTACCAGTTAGTTCAATGGGTGAAAGCAGCCCGAAGGACAAGCTAACAATATCTCTTCCTACTCCGCAACAGAGACGGGGTATTTGCAATCCGCGAGTCGAACCCTAAGCCTAAATTTCACTATTTGAAGCTTTAAAAATAGTGGATAATGTTGAAAGTTAAAAGGAAAACAAATACGGGCCGAGAAAACCCTGTGAAAGCGTGTTTCAGGAAATAAAGCAAAGACTTTCTGGTTATCGAAGGAGACCATAAGTAACACTCACCGGTAACGATGGGGTTTCTTCACTCCGCCGGTGGACGGAGCGCTTTTCCGGGCTGCTTTGGTGGCCAGCTGTTTCCGGGGCGCTTTACCGCCAGTGGATTTACGGGCGGTCTGTTTGGTACGAGCCATCTCCGCTCACAGGATCTAACAAGGAGTAAAAGCAGTCAAGGCAGGTCACTCGCCCGCTAGCCTCCCGCTCTGTGCGGAGTGACGAGCGCCAAGTCCAATCAGTATAGAGCGGAGGCGGTACTTACACAAACCCGAATTCACAAAACGAAATGGCGGCTGTGGTAGTCTTCCACATTAGAGGCTGGGAAATCACCTAACCCCGGGGCCCACCCACAAAGATCAGGCGATCACTTCACTTTAACGGTCCGTCCGGTTACAGTCCCAAACAAGCTGACGCGAACTGGAAAAGGAAGAATGATCCCTTCCCTGCATGATACTAGGACTAGTAATTCCACTTTCCCTTCCGCCGCGGGGCCCGCAGCGCCGCTCAAAGAACAAACCCGAACTCCTAATCACTGTACGAAATACAAACAAAACACAGGCCGAGGCCATACCCCGAGTTCATACAATGGCCGGAATCAGACACCCATGATTCGCCGACAACAAAATATACAACTCAGCCACCGAACCAAAGATAAACGCTAGCGATGACAAAAAAATTCCAAACGAATTTCAGTCCAAATATAAACAATAACAGGCAACTTTGAAGGATTTCACTACTCACCAAACACTCCACACAACAAAAATCCGACTGTGACTGGCGGCTGTTCTAACACCATTATTTATAACCTACATGACGTCATTCCCGGGTCAGCGTTCCACAACAGCCTGTCCTTGAAGCTCATTGGTCAGTGATCATTGTAGCAATTGTAGTATGGTAATTAGCGGGATTGGCTCCGCCTCTTTGTTCCCTGTTGGATTCTGCCTAGTTCCTCCTTCACGTTCATGCACATAAACAACAGAATTATTGCAGCAAGGAAGAGCTGATGTTCGTGTAAATTAACATGCCTAATGCAAATACCATCTGTCTATTTCTCCAAAACCAATGACAGTTCCCATTTCCAGAATGATATTTCAAAATTAAGATACTATAAAATGCCTTTTGCAATCAAAATCCTACTGCAATCCTTATTGCTCCTTAGTAGAATAAAGTACTTTTGTTTTTGACGATGGCGGGGAGGGTGAGGCAGCATTCGTGTTTAATTGCATGTACTCAAAGGACGTCCTCAAGCCAACTCTCGCCCACTCGTTTCCCTCCCACTGAGATTTCATTCAGCTTCAAACCGGTTTGCATTGCGGTGAAGACATTTGTGTACCTTTAAATAAAGCTTAAGAAGATATTTTAGTCAGCTTTCGGAGGTTTACACATTTACTACCAACCGGAACTGATCATGAAACATGTGAATATCGTAACAGCATGAATTATGACGAACACAGCGCTCGTGGTTCGTTTCAAATTTTTCATCTGGATCTTATTTATGTACTATAACATGACCATTTTAAAATAGGTTATTTTAAAGAGATTTAATTATTGCTAGTTCAGTCATAAATTGTGGAGCAGGGCAAAACTCGTAAAAATATAAATAGGTAATACAAGTTTAATGTAAGAAATATGTTCACTTTTGGAAAATGCTTAGCACGATGATCCATTATATTTAAATTACACAGAGAATTTTACAATATAATTTCAAAAAAGACACTTGTGCTTCATTTATTTTATTATGATTATCCTTCTGATTTGTCCAGTTGAAGGAATAAAAAGGAGGCCAAGAATCCCAGAGCACCTGTAAGGTTTCACCTATTTAAGGCGTTATCCTGTACTTCTGGCTTTTGCCGTCAGGCAGCTACTCTAGAAGGTGTAGGATAAAACAGCCTCCACGTTCTCGAAAAGTCATTTTTGACTTGAATCATTAATTTTGTTTTTCTTTCCATTGGTACTGCCAGTTCTATTGAATTTCCCCAGCAGTTATTGTTTTATGGACAAATCAGAGGTCTGCTTCATGCCAGGATGTGGTCAGAAGTTATGACACCAGATTATAGTCCAACAGGTTTATTTGAAATCACAAGCTTTTGGAGCACTGCTCCTTTGACTTCACCTGCTGAAAGAGCAGCGCTCGTGATTTCAACTGAACCGGTTGTACTGTAACCTGGTGTTGTGTGACTTCTTACCTTGTCCACCCCACCCTTATCCACCGGCACCTCCACATTGTGCCATGATAGCCTTGACAAGTGAGCATAATGCTCCACCAGTACATATGGGGCATTCACATTCGGGTGTTATTGCAGAGGATAGTGTGTCTTACAAATAAATGTGTAATGACCTTCAAATTTAATTGGTAAGATTAATTTTGTTTCTCTTGTAATTTTAAGATGATAATTGGATTACATATTAATTTCTATAATAATGGTGCCTTAATGTGCTAATTCTTGATTGTTTATACTGACTCATCCCCACTATATATAAAACAGTGCCATGACTTATTCAAAACTAAATTACTGTGGCAGCTGGAGATCTAAAATAAAGACTGGAAACATTCCGTAGAAATATTCTGTGGAGGAAAAAAAGGTTAATGTTTCAAGTCGATTGACATTTTCAGGACTTGTTAACTCTGCTTCAAAAGTAATTCATTGGGTGTGAAGTACTTTGAGAAGTCATGAGGATGTGACCAGATGCAACATAAATCTCGTGTTTTTTTTAATGTGGAGCAGAGCCATGAAACCCAGGTTTTGGGTTTGAAATTTCGGATTACTGAAGTGCGAGATTCCATTGTAGGTGTTACTAAGACCATGGGGCTCAGACTGATTTAGCTTGCAATGTTGGAGGATGTTCCAGAGTTATTTTTCCGTTCATCTACTTAAGGTATTCACTCAAGGTGACAATATTCTGTCAAGTTAGCGGAGGCTTAACACTACAGCTAAGTGAAAAACAAAAAAAAACTGTGGATGCTAGAAATCAGAAGCAAAAACAGACATTGCTGGAAAGAGTCAGGATGTCTGGAGCATCTGAAGAAGGGTTACTGGACCCAAAATGTTAACTCTGATATCTCTCCACACACCTGCTCGAGTTGCTGAGTTTTTACTGCAGCTGAGTAACCATGCTTTATGTGAAGATCATAACAGTTAGTCTAGGTAGTTATTCCAATGTTTTTCCCGGCTTGATTTGAACAAACTTGGAATCACTAGCTGAATCGGCATTGAACTGGGAATGATTTTACTGACTGAGTTTCACACCCACTGGTGCATAATCCCAAGCCCTCCTGTAATTTCTGGGTACCTGGGTAGAACTTGGCAACCCCTGCACTGGATGTGGCCACATTTATAATTATTCTCTGCTGTAATTGGCTTTCAGTATGTGAGTGGCACTTCACTGTGCCTAGGGGAACTTGTATGGTTTTATCTCACTCCATCTTGTCTTACACGACATCAACAGCAAAAGGTAAAAAGAAGAAATTTGATTCTTCCATTAATCACATCATGTAAAGCTTGGCAGGCTCTCTCTGACAAGTCAGTAATGAGTGGTGAACAGTTTCTGATTTGTATCTGTGAGCAAAAACTAGTTTACAGGTAATACTCACTATGGAAGTGACATCTAGATCCTGACAAAATCACAGGAGAATTAGCAAGATTCTCCCGCTGAAGATGGGATGGTGGAGTGAGGAACATAGTTGCCTACCATCAATTGAAAAGTCCTCATTTTTCAAGGACCACAATTTGACCCCCCCCCGCTGTGGTTGAAAACGCCCTTGACCACATCCCTTATGTTTGCCGCACCTCAGCCCTCCCACCCCCTCCTCACAGTAAAAACAAAGACAGAATTCCTCTTGTCCTCATGTATCACCCCATTAACCTCCGGATTCAACGTATCATTCTCCGCCACTTCCACCCCCTGCAATGTGACCCCACTACAAAGGATATATTTCCCTCCCCACCCTTATCTGCCTTTTAGAGGGACTGCTCTCTCCATGACTCCCTCATCCGCTCCACACTCCCCACTAGCCTCAGCACCCCTGGCACCATTCCCTGCAACCACAAGTGCTACACATGCCCCTACATTTCCCCCCTCACCTCCATCCCAGGCCTCAAGAAAACCTTCCACATTAAACAGATGTTCACCTACACATCCACTAATGTAGTCTATTGTATTCGCTGTTCCCGATGTGGCCTCCTCAACATCAGGGAGAGCAACTGCAGGCTCGGAGACCGCTTTGTGGAGCACCTACACTCGGTTCGCGACAATTGACAACACCTCCCAGTCACGAATCACTTCAGCTCCCCATCTCAGTTCCTGGACGACATGTCCATCTTGGGCCTCCTCCAGTGTCACAACGATGCTACCTCGAAACTTCTCTCCCATCTATCTGCCCCTCCCTCCTCACTGACCAACCCGCATCCCAACTTCCCACCCACACCCACCTTTACGGGCTTCATCCCCGCCTCCTTGAACTGTCCGTCTTCTCTCCCATCTGCTCCCCTGTCCACCTTCTATCACCGCCCCCCTCTCTATTTATTTCAGAGCCCCCTTCCCCTCCGCCATTTCTGAAGAAGGGTCCCAACCCGAAATGTCAGCTTTCCTGCTCCTCTGATGCTGCCTGGCCTGCTGTGTTCCTCCAGCTCCACATCTTGTTATCTCAGACTCCAGCATCAGCAGCTCCTACTATCTCTGAGAAGCTGTAGGTTCTTTTCACGATGTTTTTTTAAGCCAGAGGCCACTTGGAAGGTCAGAACTGAGAGGCTGAGATGGCTGGAGAGTGTGAATGATGAGAGTTCAAGGAGCCAGTGCCCTGAATGATGTGATATCGAAGTCAACTGTTATTTTTTTTCCAGTTACCTCCTCCCTCACCTCTTTCTGTCTCTACCACATCAGTGCTCTCTCCTCTGATCAGTGTTCTTCTGGTAAGTGATTACCCCAGTCACTGCTTCCATAATCAGTGCTCCTTCGCTATTTAATAGTTACCCCAGTCGCTGCTGCTTCCCTATCCCAATCACCACTACTTCTCCACGTTTCACTCCCTACCTCCCTCTAGCCTGACCCAACAGTGGTCCATCAGTGGCTCCCTTCAAGCCATTTACGAACACCCACTGACTTTGCACTGTACTGAAATCAAAAATTTATCCCTTTAATGCCAGCTAGCATTTTACAACAAATCAATTACTTTTGAAGTTCAATTGTTGTCATTATGTAGGTGAATGTGGTGGAAGTCTGGCACATTGTATGACACCATAAACAGAAGCCTTTTTTGTTTTGTGAGGTGTTCGAATAGACTGGAATGTATTCCAGGACATCATGTAAATTCTGTGCTTCTTTACATAGTGCCATGGAGATCTTTCACATTCACTTAAAAGGGCAGAGATCCAGTTTACCATATTATCTGTTGGAACTGTCCTCCCCAGAAGGTGTGGCACCACCTTGGTACTTCTTTTCCCTGCCACTGAAATGAACTGCCCTCAGTATTGCCCACTTTCAACAGTGCAATTTTTGATTTTTTTGATTTTGATTTTGCTTTTATTGTCCATGTACCAAAAGACAGTGAAAAACCTTGTTTACGAGCAGTAGATGCAGATAGTTCCCTAGGAATTACCCTTATCACCTAATGACACAGATCTTCCTTAACGCTACCAGTCAATAATGCAGCCCCCTCTTGGTACCTCATAAGATTCCAACCTAACAATATTTTAGCTCACGTCAGATGAAACATTGTCCCATAAAACACTGGCACAGCACAGGCACAGCATGCTTTAACCAGAGTAAAGTTCCTTCAAACATTCCCACAGTAGGTGCAGCATAGTTTAGATAGACTAAAGCGTCATCTTTATGATGTCATTAAGCTTTTGAAATTCTGCAGATATTAATCTGGCAGCATAACTAGATATGAATTATATCAACAGAAAATCATTGAGTCATACAGCATGGAAATAGACCCTTTGGTCCAAACAGTACAAAACGACCAAACTAAACTAGTCTCACCTGCCTGTGCATGGCTCATATCCCTTCAAAACTTTCCTATTGATGAACTTATCCAAATGTCTTTTAAACTTTGTAACTGTACCTGCATGCACCACTTTCTCTAGCAGTTCATCCTACACACGAACCACTCTTAGTGCAAAAAAGTTGTCCCTTGTGTCCTTTCTAAATCTCTCTTCTCTCACCTTAAAAATATGCCTCCTTGTATTGGACTCTCCCACCCTAGGGAAAAGACCCTTGTCACTCATCTTATCTATGCCCCTCATGATTTTATAAACCTCATAAGGCCAGCCCATAAACTTTCTATACTCCAGTGAAAAGAATGCAGCCTTTGCAGTCTATTTTTATATCTCAAACCCTTCATTCCCAGTGACGTCCTGGTAAATTGTTTCTGAACCCTGTCCAGTTTAATAATATCCTTCCTATAACAGGGTAGACAGAAAATGGTATTAATGTTTTGAGTCCAGTGATCTTTCATCACAAGTTGAAGATAGCTGGGAAGGGTGGAATGTATGGGCGAGGTTAGAGTTGAGAAGAGAGGTGAGGCCAGTGGCAGGAATGAGTGGTGGGGTGGGGAGGCAGAAACAGACAGACAGACAGAGAAAGAGAGGGGGGTAAAGAAAGATTGCTGATGATAAGCTGAGGGTCAGAGATAGATAGGGTGCTAACAAGAATTCTAAATGTTTGAAAATGGGTTAGCTGTACTAGGAGCAGCTCATACAGGATATGACCTAGGGTTGTGATGGTGGTGGTGTTGGGGCTTGGGATAAGGTGCAAAGGACCAACAAGAGACAGGTTATGATTTGCCTCCTGTATTTTTGTTGTCTTGACTAGAAATTATGTGCTCATATTCTAAAATTGTTAAACTCAATGTTGAGGCCTGATGCCGTTGTGCCTAGCTGGGAGATGAGGTTTGTCCTTCCTGCTTGCGCTGAGCCTCACTCATCAGTGATATGTTTGTCTGCCTCATCCTGTTTTGTCCTCTCTTTTTGGGCACCATTTCCATGTACTCTATTTTCTCCCACCACACTTTTTCCCTCCCCTCCCACATCAACATAAGTTCCATCCTTCCTCAGTCACTTCAATTAACTATATTCAAAGCTGAGACAGACTTTGAATTAAGGATTATGGGCAAAGGCAGGAAAGTGGCATTGAGGATTAGCTGATCAGCACAATCTCATTGAATGTCAGACCAGACATGATAGGATGAATGGTCTACTTCTGCTCCTGTGTCTTATGGTCAGAAGGTCTGGGTTCAAGTCTAAGCTGCCAAGCAGAATTATTATTATATGTCTCAACAGGTTGATTTAAAAAAAACTAAACTAAAGCAAGATACAGGAAAAATTTGCAGTCAGGTAAATTTCTATTCAAATTATTGTTATTGGCATTGAATACAAGTCAAATTGATCATTTATACATTTTAAAGATGCCATGCAAAAAAAAAGTGAGAGGTAATGGGAGACCAAAGTCACCTTGCTAGAGGGATTGGGGTGGGTGGGAAATGATACAGCAGGAAAAGGGACAATTTGGAAATGGCATGAGTGCTACAGAATGTAGGATGGAGATGGCACTAAAGAGGGATCGGAATGAAATGCAAAGGGATGAAAGAAATGGAATGTGTGTGGCATGAGGGTAACAGCATGGGATAATAATTTAAAGTAGTACAGTTGCAATAAAGATACAAATTACACTGCACATGTTTTGCAGGTCTCTGCTGGTATGGAAATACTTTATTTTTTTGAAAATTACTGTCTACACTTACTGTACTATATTGACTCATTTTAAATTTTATTTTCTTTCTTGAAATAATGTTCCATGTGCAAGACTATATGACAAATGATATGATCTTAATGTTCAACCAATGCAGTTTTTTAAATTAGCCTCCAAGAAGGGTGTTTAAACACAAATTGGATTTTCTCCCTTTTTTCTGCTTGGATCTTACTTGATATTCTGCTATTTGTCACATACAAAATGCTGGTTTACCGCATAACATTTTTATTCATGTCACTTCAGTGCATTTGCTAAAAATCCTTACTGAGATTAATTCAGAACTTCACTTATGTAATGCCTTTGACAATACAACAAGATCTGGAAAAACTTAATCGATAGGTAAGAAAAAAAAATACTTAAAAACAAAATTGGAAATTGCTTGAAAAACTCAGCAGGTCTAGCAGCATCTGTGGAGACAAAGCAGAGCTAACTTTGTGGGTTCAGTGACCCTCCTTCAGAACTGTTTCTGATTTTCAGCATTGTCAGTTTTTTTGTTTTTTTTGAAAAGAAAATGCTTGCTGGGCCAAGGAAAGAGTTATCAGCACACGCAATTAAAACTTGTTTGTCTGTGAATTACATCAGAATAAGTTAGCTTAGTTTGGTTCACTATGAGACCATGAGATGCAAGGAAAATCTTGCATCTTTAATAAATTTCCCAAACTATTTCTCTGCTGCCAGATTAAAACTATTCCTTCCCCTTTAAGCTCCTGGTTATGATTTGCCTCCTGTATTTTTGTTCCCTTTATTGGAAATTGTGTTCAGCAATTAAGGAGTGTGGCACTGTCTGAGATGCCATTATTTAGATGAGGCATTATATAGAAATGCTACTTCTGCCTTCAGGTTGATGTGAAAGATACCATGTCGTTATTTTGATGATGTGCAGGTGCTTGTGTTGGACTGGGCTGGACAAGGTCAAAAATCACATGACACTAGGTTATAGTCCTACAGGTTTTTTTGAAGACGCAAGCTGTCAGAGTCTCGCTCCTTCTTCAGGTGTTAGTGAGACAGGTAGCATCAGAATTTATAAGCAAAAGATCAAAGGGTCATAGAATTGATGCGAATGTTTTAAATAAACCCAACTTGGCTGTTAAATCTTTCATCAGTTAGAAAGGATTAATATGCAAATTCAAGAATTTCTTTCAAGTCACAGCCCCAAGATAACTAATTGTTCTTATCAATTCCCTCAGTATACCAGAGGTGACATCCCAGATCAGACAATGCATTTTAGGTCTGAGGCTTCGTTTAGAATCTGGCTGTGTATCAACTTGGAGTCAGACTGGTTTTATTTTCAAAGTAGGAATTTATAAAATGCCACATTGACTGTCTACAAATTGTGTGCTTTTTGAACGAAATAGAATGTTTCTGCAATCAGCAAATTCACCCCATAGATTTATGTGTGTGTGTGTGCGCGCATGTGTGTATGAGGGAGAGAGAGTGTAGAGTGTGTGTGCGAGAGACTGTGTATGTATGTGCGAATGTGTGAGTGTATAGTGTGATGGGGTCGCCTATAGTGCGACATGGACCCAAGATCCTGGTTGAAGCCGTCCTCATGGGTACCGACCTTGGCTATCAGCTTCTGCTCGCCGACTCTGCATTGTTGAGTATCCCAAAGTCCACCTTGGAGGACTTTTACCCAAAGATGTGAGGCCAACTGTCCTTGACTGCTCACCTTTTCATCCACTGGGAGGGAACGTCCCTGTCTGGTGATTGTTGTTCAGTTACCACTCATCTGCTATCATAGTGTCTGCATAGTTTTGCCAACATACCATGCCTTGGGCATCCTTGCCTGCAGCATATGAGATCGATAACGTTGGCCGAGTCACACGAGTATCTGCCGTGCACATGGTGGATGGTGTTTCCATGTGTGATGTTAGTGTCCATGTCAAAGATCTGACGTGTTCAGAGCTTGCCAAGACAGGGTTGTATGGAGTTGTGGTCGACACACACACACAATCTCTCTCTCCCTTTCTCTCTCACAAACACACACACACACACACACACACTCTCGCACGCATATACATCTATGGAGTGAATTTTCATTTGCTGATTTGTAATTGCAGATACATTCTATTTTGTTTAAAAAGCACACAATTTGTAGACAGTCAATGTGGCATTTTATAAGTTCCTACTTTGGAAATAAAACCAGTCTGACTCCAACTTGAGACACAGCCAGATTCTGAACAAGCCCCCACACCTAAAATGCATTGTCTGACCTGAGATGTCACCTCTGGCATACTGAAGAAATTGATAAAACCTTTAGTTATCTCAGGGTAGTGACTTGAAAGAAATTGTTGAATTTTCATATTAATCCTTTCCAACTGATTGAAAATTTAACAGCCATCTTGGGTTTGTTTAACACACTCGCATCAGTTCTATGACCCTTTGATCTTTTGCTTATAAGTTCTGTGTCTGATGCCACCTCTCTCACTGACACCTGATGCAGGAGCGAGACTCTGAAAGCCTTTTTTTAAAAAAAGCCTGTAGGACTATAACATGGTTTTGTGTGATTTTTGACTATTTTGATGAACAGGGGGGCCATTGGCACTCTCAATGATAATTCCACAATGCAGCATCACTAAACAAATTGTCTGATCATTATCTCTTTGTTGTTTGTGAAAGCTCGCTATGTGTCAAGTGGTTGCCTTGTTTCCTACATTACAACAATGACATCAGGACTATTGTTGTGTTTTTACTGATGGGTTTGGGTTAGATAATCAGCCATAGTTCACAAAAGGACCATAGGCTATTTAGAGAAAGGCTACTGGTCATAATTAGATTGAGGGGCACCACTCCACAAGTGTGGGCCAAACTGAGGTGGCAAGGCCTCTATGAACGACCACAGCCAGTGTGGGGAATGAACTCATGTTGTTAGCATCATTCTACACCACACTCTAGTTGTCTAGCGAATTGAGCTAAATGACCAAAAAACCTGGGGAGTGAAACGGAGCACGGGGAATACCAATGGGAGGGGAAGAGGATGAGGTGAGTTGTGGAAGTGTAAAATAAATATTCTAAAGTTAACCAAAATTGTGATCTAAATAAGGTCCAGGAGGTACAGACTGGAGAATGAGTTGAAAAGTGCAATTTTAACTCTAGCTCCCTAACTGTGGGATTCCCGTCTAGTCGAAGACATGCCATCGGAAAGAAATTTCAATACCTTGTTAATGTGACAAAGAAGTTGAAACAAGGTTGTTAAGAGTGATGAATATTCAGAACAGTAAAATTAAATAAATTTCAGTGACTGAGAAAAGGTGTTTGATACATGAGGCTTATGCTCATGCATTGCCACGTTGAAGATCTCTCTCAGGTCTCAGCTGCTTTTTCTTTTCCCTGAATCCTGAGTGTTTCTCTGATTCCCTCTGTGTCTGACTTCACTTCAGTAGAACTGTGGGAATGAATTGGACATTCAACTGATGCTCCATCTGGCAGCTCAAATGAATGATGCTTGAAGAGCAGAGGAGTTCTCTTCGTGTCTTAGGTTAACATTTCTCATTATTTGAAGATCAACAAAGCAGATTAACAGGTCATTTATCATATACTTATTGGTGAACACTTCCTGTGTGCATTCATTTAAATAATTATGACAGCATTTAAAAACTTAATTTGTATTAAATGATTTGAGTCATTACCATCACTGTGTTAATGTCATAAAGCACAATGTGATTGCAAGTCTATACCAAAAGAGGGAGCTGCCTTGAGGGAAAGACCGGACTGGAAGGAACACCTGCTGCATTCAGAGAGTATATGTTTCAGTCAAGACAAACAGACAATATGAGGATTTAGAATGAGGGACTATTGATATGGAATCAATAGAATCATTAAATTGTAGAATTATACAGCAGAGGGAGGCTCAATAAAGGGGAAGGGTGCGGTAGTGTTTGGAACAAAGTCAGCCAGGTGAGTCACATAAAATATGAGTTCCCTGATTGGACCAGGTCAACAGCCCCAATCAGGGAGTCCTCGCTGACAGATATAAACAGGAGTGTCAAGGGTTCTGTTCACTCTATGAACTAGCTCTGAGCTAGTTTGGTCAGTGTCATCTACTATGCACATGTAAATAAAGGGCAACTTGGTGATATGATACCAGCTTTTATTGACATGATGTGGAGATGCCAGTGTTGAACTGGGGTGGACAAAGTCAGAAATCACATGACACCAGGTTATAGTCCAACAGGTTTATTTGAAAGCTCAAGCTTTCGGAGCTTGAGTCCTTCTTTAGGTGTTAGTAAGAGAGGTAGTATCAGACACAAAATTTATAAGTAAAAGATCAAAAGTTTGTAAATTGTGTCTGATACTATCTCTCTCACTAACACCTGAAGAAAGACTGAGGCTCTGAAAGCTGGTGTTTTTGGAGCTATTTCAGTGGCAATGAGAATGGGATTGCCCCTGAAGAGGTGTGCTTGCAACAGTTGTTTTGATTTGGGGTAAGCATTTCTGGCATCATGCTGCTATTTGGGAGGTTTGACTCATTTAATCCTGCCTTCGAAGACTGGGCCCAGAGTGCAGAAATGATGCATTATTTTTTCTGGGCATATGACATTGGGGGAGACAAAAAGCAATGAGTAATTCTCCTGACAGCTTGTGAACTCGCAGTTTTTTTCAATTATTAGAAGCCTAACTTTTCCTGTGGTACCAGATATTAAAACCTTTCAAGAATTGATGGATTTAGTTAAAGAACATTACAACCCCAAGTCTCCTCTAATTCTGAGACGCTATCGGTTTTAGTTGTCAGTTCAAGAACCAGGGGAATCTGTATCAGGATTTTTGATGAGGTTAAGACAACTGGCAGAGGCATGCAATTTTGGTTTAACCCAAGGTGAGATGCTGAGGGACCATTTGCTACGCCGGATTAATGATGTCCATGATGTGGAGGTGTCGGTGTTGGACTGTGGTGGACAATGTCGGAAGTCACACGACACCAGGTTATTATTCAACAGGTTTATTTGAAATCACAAGCTTTTGGAGCATAGCCCCTTTGTCAGGCGAAGTGAGAGAGAAGCACACAGTACACAGAATTTATGGACAGAGAGAGATCAAGGGCAGAGAGAGCAAAAGACCATACAAATGGTGTGAGTGCCGGCAGTAACCAAGGCTCTCCTGATACCACAGTTGAAACTGGTGCCACCACCGGGAAATCCATCGTCAACTTGTCTGACCAGACCCCTCAACCAGCCAAAACTGAAGTTCTCAGCCGAGGGCTCAATTTCTGCCCCACTATCAAGATGGACTCCATTGATCTGGCAGCAGACACAGAGGAATTCATAAGGCCAATGGGGCTCCAGGAATTCTTCCACAAACCCCAAGATGTCAGCAGTGAGCCCAATGAGACAACCAACGGACCGGAACAGTCAACAGAGAGATCTGTGGTGCAGCGACCAAAGAAGGAAGAGTCGAATTGGACCCCTCCAAAAGGCTATTTCCCCAGGTTCGACATATATGCTGAAGCCGCCAAGAGATGCATTAACGCCAGATTCCTCAGCTGCGCTCACAAGACAGTGCAGAATGTCACTCGAGCGCAAAACAACACCATCCATGCTCTCAAGACCAATCGCAACATTGTCATCAAATCAGCAGACAAAGGAGGAGCCATTGTCATACTGAATAAAATGGACTACTGCAAAGAAGCATACCAACAACTGAACAACCAGGTACATTACAGAGAACTACCTGCCAATCTGACTAAAGAACGGACTCATGAACTGAACAGACTGATTAAGACCTTTCTTCCAGACCTTCAGGGTATCCTATGCACTCTCATCCCATGTGCATCTCATATAGGAGGCTTCTACTGCCTTCCGAAGATACACAAAGCCAACATACCTGGACATCCCATCATATCAGGCAATGGGACCCTGTGTGAGAATGTCTCTGGCTATGTTGAGGGCATCTTGAAACCCATTGTACAAAGAATCTCCAGCTTCTGTTGCAACACTACAGATTTCTTACAGGAACTCAGCACCCACGGACCAGTCAAGCCAGGAACATTCCTCATCACAATGGACAATTTGGCACTCTACACCAGCATACTCCATGATGATGGCATTGCAGCAACAACCTCAGTACTCAACACCAACAACTGTCAATTTCAAGATGGCATCCTGCAATTCATCTGCTTCATCCTTGACCACAACGTCTTCACCTTCGACAACCAGTTCTTTATGCAAACACAGAACAGCCGTGGGGAACAAATTTGCACCCCAATATGCCAATATTTTCTTACACAAGTTCAAGCAAGAGTTCTTCACTGCACAGGACCTCCGACCAATGCTGTACACTAGATACATTGACAACATTTTCTTCCTTTCAATTTACGGTGAGGAATCACTGAAATGGCTACATAGTGATATCAACAAGGTTGATCCCACCATCAGACTTACCATGGTCTATTCCTCAGAATCAGTCTCATACTTGGACACACGTATCTCCATCAAGGACGGACACCTCAATACCTCACTCTACCGCAAGCCGACAGATAACCTCACAATGTTGCACGTCTGTGCTTCCACCCTAAACATATTAAAGAAGCCATCCGCTACAGTCAAGCCCTGCGCACACACAGGATCTGCTCAGATGAGGAGGAATGTGATGGCCACCTAAAAATTTTGAAGGACACCCTCATAACAATGGGATATGATGCTCAACTCATTGATTGTCAGTTCTGATGTGCCGTAGCGAAAAACTGCAATGACCTCCTCAGAAGACAGACACAGGGCACGACCTGTAGAGTATCCTTCATCATCCAGTAATTCTCTGGAGCAGAGAGTCTACACCATGTTCTTCACAGCCTTCAGTATGTCATCGATGACGATTAGCATCTCACCAAGATCATCCCTACACCTTCACTTTACACCTTCAAACAACTGCCAAAACAGATCACCATTTGCAGCAAACTACCCAGCCTTCAGGAGAACATCGATCACAACACCACACCACCCTGCCATGGAACCTCTGCAAGATATGTCAGATAATCAACATGGATACTACCATCACACGTGGGAACACCACCCACCACATACTTGGCAGATACTCATGTGTCTCATACGCTGCAGGCAAGGATGCCTAAGGCATCAACATTGAGAAGTTATGTCCGGTGGCCAGGATTGTATGGTGACGTAGTCACATAGGTGGGGCAGTGGCCAGAGTGCCAACAAGGACAGAAGTTACCGCCAGCAGCTTCCCACATTTGTGGGAATGGCTGGGTAAACCCTGGATTCGGTTACACATCAACTGTGCAGGTCATTTCATGGGCTGTATGTTTTTAGTCATTGTGGACACTCACTCAAAGTGATTGGACATGCATAGATTCATTCGTCAAGAGAATGACAACTGAAAAGTTGTGAGCATCTTTTGCAATACACGGACCCCGAGAAGTGTTGGTCAGAGACCACAGGCCATCATTGACCAGTAGGGAATTCAAATATTTTCTAAAGGCAAATGGCATTTTGCATGGAAGGACAGCTCTGTACCAGCCATCATCCAATAGTCTGGCAGAAACAGTAGTCCAAACTTTGAAGGCAGGCTTAAAGAAACAGCCTACAGCTTCACTTGATACCAAACTGTCCCGGTTCCTGTTTGATTGTAGGATCACCCTTCACGCAACTACAGGCATAGCTCCAGAGAATTGCTAATGGGGAGAAGACTCCACACCAGGTTAAACTTGATCTTCCTGGACATGCGGGGGAGGGTGAAACGGCATCAGGAATACCAAAGCTGGACACAAGACTCCTCTAAGTAAGAGAGGCATTTACTTCAGGGGACAATATTTGACAATGGCCCTATATGGGTAACAAGCAGATTTGGTGTGAGGTCTAGTCCTGTGGCGTACAAAGTACAAGTAGGAGAGGCAGTCCTGAACAAGCACGCAGGCCACATGAAAGCTGCAATCTCGCAAATGGGGCAGGAGCAAAACATACTTGGCCGGTCAGAACATCCAGCAAGGCTGTCAGAACCTGTGGGTTCTTCCCCTCCACATAGTTTCGAAGAAACCTCTGAGGATGAAATGGACACAGCAGATGTTGTAGTCTCAACGCCATTACCACCTGAAGAAGAAGACGAAATAAAGGGTGACTTGGTGATGGGATATCGTTATTGACCTCTTCAAAGGGAAATAGGTCCTTTCTATTCTATCTTGGCCCTTTATGATTCTTTACTTAATTAAATTTCCCCTCAGCTTTCTCTGTTCCAAAGAAGGTAATCTCAACATTTTCAATATTTCCTCAAAATTACAATATTAATTTGTGGCAAAGTCTTTGTAAATGACCTCTAATTTTATAATGCACAATACTCTAGCTGCGTCCTAACATGTTTGTTTCAGTTGATAGCGTAACCTGTTTGATCTTCTATGCCTCAATTAATAATGGTCAGGATCATGCATGCTGCATTCACCGCCTTATCTATCTGATTTGTTACAGCCAGGATCCAAATCCTTCTGTTCCATTACACTTCTCATTTATTCTGTACTCCCTTGCCTTGTTTGCCCTCCACAAATGCATTCCCTGGATGGAATTCATTTGCTATTTTTTTGCTCAACTCACCAATTTATTGCTCACAGATTTATTTCTCAATGTCAACCATATGACCAATTTTTGAATCAGGTCCAAACTTCTATAAATGTAGGGGTCATGTAATCATTGATCCATTAAAAAGCTAGCAATCTAGTCTTGAACCCAGTGGAGCACCTTCCAGTTGCTAAAGCAGTCGTTAACCATTGCACTTTGGTTCCTGCCATTGAGTCAATTTGAAATTCACCTTTCCACTTTCTGTTGGATCCCATGGATTTTTACCTTTTGTACAGATGACTTTGTCAAAAGCTTCATTGAAATCTGTATGGGTTACATTTTATCAAATTGTCCTCCATCGAGGTTAGGCTGATAGGCCTATAATTACTTACTCTATCCCTTGGTCCTGTTTTAGCAGTTGTAAAATGTTAACAGCATTATGGCACCATGCCTGTAGCCAGAGATGATTGGAAAATTATGGTTAGAGCTTATGCTATTTTCTCCCTTGCTTCTGTTGGTAACTTGCAATACATTTCATCCATGTCTGGTGATTTATCCAAATGTCAAAATCTTAATATTTCCTCTCGATCAATGGTTATGACATCAAACGTTTCACACTCTTTCTCCTTAAGTGCAATTGTCTCCATTTTATATGAAGACAGATGCAAACGATTCATCAAGAATCATGGTCACATCAACTGCCTTCATATATTGGTTCCTTTCTTGATCACTAAAGGCCATATTTCTTCTTTAAATTTTTTTTGTCTTTTGTCTATGTATGAACCATTTTTGGGTTTTGCTTAACTTTACTTGCCAAATTCTTTGTCTTCAGAATTCTCTCTGTAATGTCACCCTGACAATTTCTATATTCCTTTTGGCTTCCATTTTTTGCCTTATGTTCTGTACTCCCTATGGTCTTTGACATCCAGGAGTGTCTTATTTGTGGGAATTTATTTGTTTCAAAACCTCTTGATCTTCTTGAACATCTTCCATTGCTCTGACACTGATCTATCTTCAAGTAGTTGTTTCCAATCCATGTTTTCCAAATCAAACCTCAACATAATAAAATCGGCATTTCAATGAATGAAAAGGTATATTCTTGATTCACCTTTGTCCTATTCCACAGCTGTGCTGAACATGACCATCAAATGCTCTAATGCTGATATCCTTTCAAGTTCCCAGCTTCATTTCTACAACATAATGAGAGCTGCATCTTTTCTCGTTGAGCCTGCTATCGAGTGGCAAACCAATGTTCTATTTAATGTATTAATTTAGAATTGTGAAACTTTTATACTGATAAGAACCCAATTAATATTAGGATAATTAAATACAGTTGAGACCTTCAACATTTTATCTTTCATTTTTATCATTTTTGGTTAGGTGCTGTCAACTGTGAGCTGTGAGCTGAAGGTAACCTTTGGACTGTAAGTAGCAACATTTTTTTTAAATAAGAAGAGAACAAACAAACTAATATTTGTTTATGAGGCCAGGCCTGAAAGTTAATTGCAAGTTAATGTTTGATGAACACTGTAGGCATTTCAATTTCGGAGATGAATTATGCTCAAATAAATGACATGTTTTAATGTCAACAGAGGCCTCAGAGGGAGACCAGTGTCATCCAGTTGAACAAAGAGAAACCTAAATTTGAACTATTTTTGAACTGTGCATTTTGTCAGAAGGATTGTGGCTGCCAAAGTTGCAGGATGGAGGTTTGGTTGCTCCCTGATTATCCTCCCAATATCAACCTATAGAAAGTTTGGAGAATAGAATCTCAGTTATGTATTAAGCAAATATTCATCAGAGTCTACTGAAAACTATTTGCATTGACCAATGTCTTTGTAAGCCAAGCAAAATAAAATCCCATGTGCCTGTGATATTACAGATCGTGGAAACTGGTTAAGTGAACTGGCTAGTTACATTCCCTTTATTTTTCTTTAATTTATCCCTCAATTGTGTCTGTCTATGTATGTGTAAGTAGGGCCTAGAATCAAAGATTACATTTAAATCATAGGTATTAATGAGATTACCTTGTTGTTTCACTTTGTTTTGCTAAAGCTACTGTATTATTAATAAACTGTCAATTCTTTTGTTAAGTGATAAACTTTGTATCTGGTATCGGTTATTCACAAAGTCTGGCTAGAATCCATTGGGGCAACTTTGAGGGTCTGCAAAAAAGACCCTGGGCTCCCAGTTGCCTGTCACTATAACACACCTCCCTGTTCCCTGGCCAACATTTCTGTCTCAGGCTTGCTGCAGTGTTCCAGCGAAGCTTAGTGCAAGCTGGAAGAGCAACACCTCATTTACTGCTTAGGGACCCTGCAGCCCTCTGGACTCAATATTGAGTTCAATAATTTTAGGGCCCAAACTCTCCCATGTCCTAGCCCCCAGACCCACACACCAGGCCTTGTTAGTACTTCGTGTGCCATTACACATTACCTATTGTTAGTCACGAACAGTCTCCATTAACAGCTATTCACTCTCCTAGCCAGATCATCATCATCCATACCCTTTGTCTGTCCAACTGTTCAATTCCCTCTTTGGGCTCTATCCCCATCTATCATTTTCTGATTAACCCCTACTCCCACTCTATCTTCTGCGTCGGGGATCGGGATTGGGAACTGAATATCCAAGGATATACATCCTATCAAAAAGATAGGCAGGTGGGCCAAGGGGGTGGGGTTGCCTTATTAGTAAGAAATGCAATTAAATCAATATGAAGAAACAAAGTAGGGTCAGATGGTGTGGAATCTGTGTAAGGAGAGTTGAGGAACCGCAAAAGTAAAAAATCCATAGTTGGAGTTGTGTACAGGCCTCCAAGCAGTAGTCAGAATCTGGGGTGCAAAATACACCAGGAGATAGAAAAGATGTGTAAGAAAGGCAAAGTCACAGTGATCATGGGGGGTTTCAATATGCAGAGGACTGGGAAAATCATGTTGGTAGTGGATTGCAAGAAAAGGAATTTGTGGAATGTCTATGAGATGGCTTTTTGGAGCAGCTCGTGGTGGAGCCCACAAAGGAACAGGCAATAC
Source organism: Ginglymostoma cirratum (assembly GCA_024137785.1). Taxonomy (NCBI): domain Eukaryota; kingdom Metazoa; phylum Chordata; class Chondrichthyes; order Orectolobiformes; family Ginglymostomatidae; genus Ginglymostoma; species Ginglymostoma cirratum. The sequence goes on along the minus strand of JAHRHZ010000022.1, from coordinate 30,416,140 downwards.
CAGATTTAGTGTTGTGCAATGTGGCAGACTTGATAAGGGAACTTAAGGTAAAGGAACCCTTAGGAGGCAGTGATCACAAGATGATAGAATTTACTCTGCAATTTGAGAGGGAGAAGATAGAATTAGAGGTAACGGTATTACAGCTGAATAAAGGCGACTGCAGAGGTATGAGGGAGGAGCTGGGCCAAATTGACTGGAAGAGGAGCCTAGCAGGAAAGACAGTGGAACAGCAATGGCAGGAGTTTCTGGGAGTAATTCAGGAGACACAGCAAAAATTCATCCCTAGGAAAAAGAAGCATGGTACAGGGAGGATGAGGCAACCATGGCTGACTAAGGAAGTCAGGGAGACCATAATAGCAAAAGAGAAAGCAATAATGTGGCAAAGGGCAGTGGGAAACCAGAGGACTGAGAAGCTTACGAAGACCAACAGAGGGCAACAAAAAAAGAAATATGGAGGGAGAATATTAAATATGAAGGTAAGCTGGCCAGTAATATAAATGAAGACTATAAGAGTGTCTTTAGATATATAAAAGGCAAAAGACGGGCAAAAGTGGACATTGGACCGCTGAAAAATGACGCTGGAGAGATAATAGTGGGGAACAAGGAAATAGTTGAGGAACTGAATAATTCACGTCAGTCCTCACAGCGGAAGACACGAGTAATCTCCCAAAAATTCAAGAGAGTCAGGAGGCACAGCTGAGTATGGGGCCATCACCACGGAAAAGGTGCTCGTAAAACTGTTTGGTCTGAAGGTGGATAAATCACCTGGACCAGATGGACTACACCCCAGAGTTCTAAAGGAGATAGCTGAAGAGATAGTGAAAGTGTTAGTGGTGATCTTTCAGGAATCACTAGAGTCAGGGACGGTCCGGGAGGACTGGAAAATCGCTAACGTGATACCCCTGTTTAAAAAGAGAGTAAGGCAAAAGACGGAAAATTACAGGCTGATTAGCCTAACCTCGAAGGTGGGTAAGATTTTGGAGTCCATTGTAAAGGATGAGATTTCTGAATATTTGTAAGTGTATGATAAAATAGGGCAAAGTCAGCATGGTTTCATCAAGGGGAGGTCATACCTGACAAATCTGCTTGAATTCTTTGAGAAATAAACGAGCAGGGTAGATCAAGGAGAGCCAATGGATGTTATCCATCTGGGCTTCAAGAAGGCCTTTGCCATACAGGAGGCTGCTGAGTAAGATAAGGGCCCATGGTGTTAGATGCAAGGTGCTAGCAGGGATAGAAGATTGGTTGTCTGGCAGAAAGCAGAGAGTGGGGATAAAAGGGTCTTTCTCAGGATGGCAGCCAGTGACAAGTGGTGTTCTGCAAGGGTCAGTGTTGGGACCACAACTTTTCACTTTATACATTAATGAACTAGATGAAAGAACTGTGGGCATTCTGGCTAAGTTTGCAGACAATACAAAGATAGGTAGAGGGACAGGCAGTATTGAGGAGGTGGGGAGGCTGCAGAAGGATTTGGACAGGTTAGGCGAGTGGGGAAGGAAGTGGCAGATGGATTACAACGTGGGAAAGTGTGAGGTCATGCACTTTGGTAAGAAGAATAAAAGCATGGACTGTTTTCTAAATGGGGAGAAAATTCAGAAGCCTGAAGTGCAAAGAGACTTGGGAGTTCTAGTCCAGGATTCTCTCAAGGTAAACTTGCAGGTTGAGTCAGTAGTCAGGAAGGCAAATGTGATGTTGGCATTTATTTTGAGAGGACTTGAATATAAAAGCAGGGATGTACTACTGAGGCTTTATAAGGCTCTCGTCAGGCCACATTTGGAGTATTGTGTGCGGTTTTGGGCCCCATATCTCAGGAAGAATGTACTGGACCTCGAGCGGGTTCAAAGGAGGCTCACGAGAATAGTCCCAGGAATGAAAATCTTAACATATGAGAAACGTTTGAGGATTCCAGGACTGTACTCATTGAAGTTTAGAAGGATGAAGGAGGGATCTAATTGAAACTTGCGGAATACTGAATGGCCTGGACAGAGTGGATGTTGGAAAGATGTTTTCATTTGTAGGAGAAACGAGGACCTGAGGGCACAGTCTTAGATTAAAGGGAAGACCTATTAGAGTGGAGATAACGAGAAGCTTCTTCAGCCAGAGAGTGGTGAATCTATGGAATTCACTGCCACAGAAGGCTGTGGACTCCAGGTCAGCGAGTACATTTAAGACTGAGAAAGATAAGTTCTTGATTATCAAGGCGATCAAGGGTTATGGGGAGAAAGCGGGAGAATGGGGTTGAGGAACTTATCAGTCATGATTGAATGGCAGAGCAGACTCAATGGGCCGAATGGCCGAATTTCTGCTCCTATGTCTTATGGTCTTATATAAACTGACATTTTCCTAGCTACCATCAGTTCTAAGGAGGATCACCAGACCTGAAACATTAAGTTTGATTTCTCTTCACAGATGCTGCCAGACCCGCTGAGCTTTTCCGCTACTTCTGTTTTTGTTTTTGAGGGTCATTGAGTATTTTAGTTTTACTGTTTTGTGAAGACAGGGATAGGGAGACTGATTTGAATTGACTCCCTGCCTCTGTCTTGTAACAATATCCTTTTATTATTGCCATAGTATTTTTGCAATTCTCATCAATTTATCTCCATCTTCCTCTTCTATCTCCCTCTATGTATTTGGGAAATTTGTTGTGTACTGGCAGTATTGTGATTTCCCTGCAAGTGTGCTCTAAACCTGTTCTTCTAGTTACCTTGTCGCCGATGCATAGAAACAAAACGTCACTTATTAATTCTGACCTTTTAATCCTATCAGCTTCTGTAGAAAAATAAACTAACTTCTTTTCTTTTATAACTGTACACTTGCATTCTGATGGCATCCCAATACATCTGCATTGCATCTTCTCCAGTAATATTATATCCTTCTAAAAATGAACTCTTCTAAATTGTACACAATATTTTGATATTTTACTGAAAGGAAGAACACAAACCCAGCTTGAAACTATATTTAATGACAAATCAACTACTAATGTCAGGACCTTAACCAGAAAAGAAGCATGCAGATGAAGCGATTGTACCTGAACTGAATCATGGCACTGATGTGTACAGATTCCATAGTGAACAGTAACAAATGTGTCATTAATAAGAATGACAGGGTCAAGCTAGAGATTAAGAGAGTAACGGCCAGTAAAGATGTCAAGGACAAATCATGAGCTTTTAACCCCAGTGAACAGTTCACCATGAAAACTTAACTTTGATTTTGATATTTATTACAGATACCAATAGCAACACTGGAGGCTATTTCAGTCCATACTGACTCTTTCTAAAATCATCTAGCATCTCGCGTATAAGTTACCTTAGTCGCTCTTAATTCATTTAAACAGCGGATTGAATTAAAAATATTTTCAGAAAGTGACTAGTTTTGTTTTTCCACAGTCACCTGTTAACTTGAAATGATTGAGAAGAATTTGCAATATATGTAGATAATCAGGATTTCACAAAATTATTGAGTGTGATTTTACAAGGCTATCTTCTATTTCATTTTAATGTTTTCGATACACAAGGTACATTTTAAAATCAACAGACAACAAAGACTTTAATGTTGTCACTTTTCCACGGAAAATTCTAGGACAAAACTTTGATCACGGAGCTGGGAGATCTAATACATTTTCAATACCGTACACATCACAACTGTGTTTATCAAATAAGGTTTATCAAACATTTTCTTTGGCACAGATTCAAGTTATTTCTTTTCTGCATGTACTTGCTTAGGATAGCCTCATCAGTCACTGTGATCCTCAGAGCAACAAGTGCCCCTCAGAGCAAGAGCATAATTCCAATTTGCAAAGGGTGTTTCCTCCTTTGTCTGGAGCAGAAGACAAAGAAATAGAGAAAGGTGAGAATCAAGAATCAAGAGAGAGTCCGGGCAGAAGCTCATTACTTCTCTTCACGATCCAGGGGTAGGGCCAACAAGCATTAAACACCAAACCCATGCTCCTTTTCGATTTTAACTCCAAATATTAGTCAAAGTATGTAACGTTTGCATGGATGTGGCAAAAATATGCACTTTAAAATTTCTAATTTTGGGATATCTCTAAAGCTTAGTGATTGAACAAAGGTCTGAAGTTTCATCTAATGCTGAGGTCTTATCAGATCTGTGTTATTGCAAGGTTTGTGGCTGTGATCTCAAAAGAAGTGAACTGTTGACCAGAGATGCTGCAAAACATGATAGGGTTCTGAAAAGATTTACAAGGATTTTGCCAGGGTTGGAGGGTTTGAACAAGAGGGACAGGCTGAATACATTGTGGTGACTTTCTCTGGAGCGTCAGAGGCTGAGGGGTGATCTTATAGAGGTATATAAGATCATGAGGGGTATGGATAGAGTAAATAGACAAGGTCTTTTCCCAGGGGTGGGGGAGTCCAAAACTAGAGGCCATAGGTTTAAGGTGTGAGAGGAAAGTTTTATAAGGGATCTAAGGGGCAACTTTTTCACGCAGAGAATGGTGCATATAAGGAACGAGCTGCCACAGCTGAGGCTGGTACAATTGCAACATTTAAAAGACATCTGGATGGGTATATGAATAGGAAACATTTAGTGGGATTTGGGCCAAATGCTGAGAAATGGGACTAGATTTATTTGGGAGGTCGACATGGATGAGTTGGATCGAAGGGTCTGTTTCCGTCCTGTATATCTCTGTGACTCTGTGACAACATTCGAACATATGCATGGCTGGTGATTGTTTAGATAGTTTGTAATTGGCTAGCAATTTGTTTTTTTTTAATTTGAGAAGCCAAATCATGAACATCAGTATTGAGGGTATCTAGCATTTCCTTCCTGAGCATTAGGGAGAAGCAAAACAATTTCTGACGAGTTAAAAATATCTTGAATAAAAACAAAGTTGCTGGAAAAGCTCAGAGTTCTGAGGAAGGATCACTGGGCCCGAAACGTTAACTCTGTTTTTTGCCTTCACAGATGCTGCCAGACCTGTTGAGCTTTTCTAGCAACTTTGTTTTTGTTCCTGATTTACAGCATCCACAGTTCTTTCGGTTTTTATTAAAAATACCTTGAATCTGCTTGACAAACTCAGCAAAAACAGCCTGGCAGGTCTAATAAAAGAGAAGTCATGTCTCTTCAAAGGTTAACGACAGAGGCTAACTCTTAAAATTTGCAATCTGTTACTTTACGTTTTTAAAATATTTGCTAACAGGACATTTGAGTGAAAATATTTGTTCGCATTAATTTAATACATTTACTAGATTTTGAAATTTTATCTGTTTGATGCTAATATAAAAAAAGCTAGAAATACTCAGCAGGTTATGGGAAAATAAATGGAATGAAACAGACTTAACGTTTCAGGTCTGTAACCTTTCATCAGAAGTGGGAAAAATTAGAGACGTAATAGATGGTCTGTTTGATGTGTTTTCAAATAATCAAGAGGATTGAGGGAGTGGATATATTCCTTCTTCTAAACCAGGCTTTGGTGTTGTGAATTGGAATGGGAAGGCCACCACATCACAAAAACAAACTGTAAAGTACTGTGTCAAGACAACTGAAATTTTATTATTTCATAGCCTGCTATTAGTATTTCGCTACTTGTTGACTCATTCAGACAGTGAGTTGTGCCCTTTCAAAAGTAATCTTAAATCCACGTGTTAAAATGTGGGGTCATCTGTATAAATAGCGAATTATATATGTCATGGATCATAGAATCCCTTCAGCGTGGAAACAGGCCCTTTGGCCCAACACCCCACACCGACCCTCAGAGCATCCCACCCAGAACCCATCCCCCTATAACCCACCTAATCTACACATCCCTGAACAGTACGGGCAATTTAGTATGGCCAATCCACCTAGCCTGCACATCTTTGGACTGTGGGAGGAAACGGAGTACCCGGAAGAAACCTACGCAGACACGGGGAGAATGTGCAAACTCCACACAGACAGTCGCTCGGGTGGAATCGAACCCGGGTCCCTGTCATTTAGAACATTTCTCGAAGGAGAGATTGGCGTATGCTCGGGAACACAAGGTAAAATCAATCCTGTTGAAGGAATTAAAATATTTAAAAACAGTGATCTAAGATCAGAGTCGCGATGATCTCGGGATTTAAAGGTAAGAAAAGTTCTGAAGAGGGATGGCATCAGCGGGAAATGTGTGCCACAAAATCTTGTGCCATGTCTCTGGTTCAGGAGTAGCCTGCACAAGGGACTGTTTCATCAAGGACTTTCAGAGTTCGGATTGAAATATCAAGGTTTGGTTGGAATTGTGGACTACATCAAAACTTCACGATACCTGCTTCAGCCCTCACGGACATCCATTAAATCGGTGACACCGCCATCAGATTTCTGTGAGGAATCGGTGAGAGACACTGTTGTGTATACGGCCGTGCGAAGTGCCTGAGGCATTTTCAGAAATGTTCACTACAGTTTTGATATGCAATAGGGGAGTGCCAGTCTGTACGTGGTCCTTGTGGAAGTACTAAGCGGATATTTCTAAAGGCTAAAGAACCTACGGTTGAGGACCCAGGGAAGAGAGCAGACTGCTTGACAAAAGATACAGTTCTATTGAAATTGGCAATCAAACCCTGCGGCGCCAGAGTTTTGCAGTGGTCTGAGTGTCCTACAGTTTATACTTGGTCTCCTTGGTAACAGAAAGATGTGGGGTCTAATGTACAATTTTGAAACGTGTACACCTTGTTATTCTTAGATTCGCTGATGTGTTCTCTTGTATTTGAACACACTCAGTCCTATTTCTGGGTTTGGAGTGACTAAATTCATAATCTGGGTTGGACAGCACGATACTTTTTCCACAACTGTAATTACTGTTCAGAATATGATGCCTTGGCGACATTTAAAGCGTCAGCCCTTTCTATTGTTCGAAGATCAAGGAATTCTCTTGGAGTTCTGGATATTCCTCCCTCAGCGAAATCAACAAAATCGTTTTCCCTACTCATCCATCGTTTTGATATTTTTAGTACTTTAGTAGTTGTGAAATGGTTTATCGAATAACAAACACCACCTCATTTCTAAGCACTGTCTGAAGAGATTTGCAATATTATTACAGCAGAATTTTATTTGTATTTAGCCACTGGATGGCAACCTGCTGACTCATTCGAGGAGTGGGATGTGTCACTTTGAACGCAATCGCAGTTCACAGGTTAAATGAGGTTATATGTCAACAAAGGCTGCGGTCTATACGGAATAGTGGATTAATAATGTCACTTACATTTTCCTGAAGATGACTACACAACACAGGAGTAATTTTGCTAGAGTAACTTCTTTTTGAAAGTCGGGACTGGCATTTTGACAGGTCCCAGGGCATGCAGACTTTTGTTGCGGAAAGCTATTTGTTTCATTTGTTAATTCGTTTAGAAATAACCGACACTTTCACTCGACACCGAGGTTCGCTGTCATCGAGCGGCACGGAAGTGCATTCCAAAGGCTGAATCATTGTTACGAGACTTGCATTTCTACAACATGATTCATATCCTCAGGATAGCTCACAGCACATTACGTACTATAGACGTTAGTCACTACTATAATGTAAGGAATACCTTAGGCGAGCATCAATTCTAAATTTGGCTTCAGTTTGAATCTGTGGTTTATTTGATTATACGCAATGCAAAGATTTATAAAAAGGGAGTCGGGGTTAACCTTAAAATTAAAAGTATTCTATTCAGGGATCATGACTGATAGCACTCCTTCATATAAAACCAAGTGAAAATCTTAAATTGTCCCCGAAAGAGGAACCTTTGCTGGTTGTGAGATGTTTATGATCCAAAGCTATATGCACATGTCAGGGCTCTTGTGCTCCAATGATAATGTTACTATCTCTGGACGAAAAGGTCCGGGTGCAAATCCTATCTGCTTCAAAGGTGTAGTCGATAAGAACATCTCTGAACAGGTTCATGCCAAAATATCGACAGCCACATGTCCCTGCACCAACATTTGAACCATCCCGCCAATTACCCAGTGCGCTCTGTGCTGCGCACGCGCAGTCCATTGTTTTGACTAAAAATGCCGTCGGTTTCGAAAGCTGCGACGAGCGCTTCTCCTCAGACGGAGAAACCGTCTCATTACACGTAAGTACCGATCCCGCCTGCAGCAGTTTCACCGCCATAGTATCCAGCGCAACCCAATACCCGCCTGATGTTAAAAAGATAACGGCAAAAAGTGCATCAACCATCCTTCCCACCCCCCGCCCCCACCATTTAATTTAGCCTCGGAGCAGCGACCCTCCCCCGCACGGAGCGGAGCCCAGGCCTCGGCCCCGTCAGGCCCAGATCCTCCGTCTGGCCTAACCGACAGACGCTAATCTGGGGGATTTTTTTTGCAGATATTTGAAGGAGTTCCGGACAGAGCAATGTCCACTCTTCTTGCAGCACAAGTGCGCCCAGCACAGGCCCTTCACCTGCTTCCACTGGCATTTCCTCAATCAGCGTCGGAGGAGGCCCATCAGGCGGCGGGACGGCACCTTCAACTACAGCCCGGACGTCTATTGCACCAAATACGACGAGACTACCGGAATCTGCCCCGACGGAGACGAGTGAGTCGATTGGGTGTTGCTTTTTGGGGATGGTGTTTTCGGAGGATGGGAGATGAATCCAAGTTCGCTCCCTCGGTTGTTGTATTCCTGTCGCCGCAGGCTATGGGTGTTTGTTTTGGCGGGCAATGTTTGTAGTTGAGGATAACTCACTGCTGTCACGGCTATGTACCGTGGACCGCGGACCGTGGACCACGGTATTTGAGCGGGAGACTCAGTATATTGTATGTTTGTGTTGAATGTTGATTCGTGTGGAGACTGGAGTTCAAAACATTCTGCCTGAAGTCCTCATGTTCTTGGGCATGTATTTAGATGTAGGAGTTCTAGGAAAGCGGATTCATAAAATCGGGAAATGTAGTTCCTTCGACGCAAAACTATACGATGGCTATAGATAACGAGCCTGATACATTAATTAAAAAATATTCCGCACTAATTAGCAGCGACCTTTGCCATAGACTAACTAGAAGTAAGCTTGCAGTGGCGAACTTTAAAGACTAGGACTTGAGATGTGGGAGCTGTGTTTTGTTTCTACGTGACTAAATGTTTGGCGGTTTACGTATAGTTTTTGTTGATCATGGAAGAAACTGAGATATAGGACGTGGGTAGTTTTGGTTTCAGTATCTTTTTTGTTTCCAGGCATCAAGTTGATATTTTAGAAGTTGTGTACACGTTTCTTCAGTTTGTGGGAGGTACTCTTGTTTGTAAATTGTGGTTGAGAATTTATTGTTGCCTAGGTCTCTTTTAAACTTTGGACTTTTTAACATTTTCTATTAAAAGTTATATAAGAGGTAATATTTTGCCTGTATCGTTACTTTTCAAAATAGTTTGTTCTATGCCGTGCAACTAGAGATCGCAGAGGTGATAAAGTCGGTTTTTTTCTCCTGAGCGCCATTGATATGAAGGAATTGCGGTAGTTTTTTCATGTGTAGTTCTCTTTCTTTGGCTACAACGCTAATTTCCCGTTTTTGCTGTAATTTTTTTCCTTGTGCCCCTTTAATTCTTGTGTTGCGTTTCCTATGTCAATATGCAATATAAATGTGTATTGTTTGTGCAGGTTTTGACATTTTTTGAATTTTGTGAACTGACGGTTGCTCAGGTTTGATGAAGTCATCACGTTTTAATTGTAATGATTTTTATAGGTAATAGCTACTTTTGCAATGGAGATTACACTCCAATTTTATAAATTAGAATAGGAATTGATTTTTTTTTCCCCTGAAGTTCAAGGTTTTAGCATTCATGGAGTCAGATAGATAATCATTAATCCAATAAAATTTAGTAAACCGATGTAAACCTTTAAGTCAGAGATAATAGGTACTGTAGATGCTGGAGAATCCGAGATAACAAGGTGTGGAGCTGGATGAACACAGCAGGCCAAGCAGCA
>JAHRHZ010000022.1:30316571-30405868 GCA_024137785.1 Ginglymostoma cirratum | reverse complement strand
CTCAAATAGTGCTTCACAGCTTGGCTAGAGTAATCTTTTCTGGAAATATGTAGTAAGGAAATTTATGTTGTGCTTTTCATAATCTCAGGATGTCCTAAATTGCTTCACATCCAATTAAAGAGTCCTGATTATTGAAATTGTGTGTTTTATTTCCAAACTATTTGTGACAAACACAAACAAATTGTTTTTTGAACTTATCTGAAATGTCACTGCAAAGGATTCAAATAACATGCTAAATTGTGCTGACAACTTTCTATCAAACTAGACTATCTAAAAACCAATTTCACGGTCAGAGCAAATCTTTGAAAATGTCACCTTTTAAAATTTTATGAATGTAACTGGAGTTGAGTTGCATGTTTTTAAATAGGTCAGAAATTTTATAATGGCCAGCATATGTCAGTCTGTTTTGGTGTAAACTATTTATGTTCCAAAAATGCTTTAAATTTAATCAGTTACAAGTTTTATTTATAAGCTTTCTGCTACTTACTGCAGAATAAGGTCTCTTCTAATTAGTGTGGAAAAAGCTACCGAAAATTCATTTTACACAGCATTATGTTCAAAAAAAGGATATGACACACAGCTCAGAATCTTGAACTTAACATATACCACCAACAAAATTTATATTTATACAGCAATTTGAATGGATTAAAATGCCCAAAAGTGGCTTGGAAAGCAAAATCTGACACTGAGCTACATTAGATTGTCGAACAAATGACTAAAAGCTTGGTCAAATGGGTAGATTTCAGCAATATTTTGAGGAATTTACGGAAATCAGGCAGCTAACGTTATCGCCTCCAAATGGCAGAACAGTTAAAATTGAGATTTCTTAAAAGACTAGTATTAGACGAAGACAGGTATCTTGGAGCATGGTGGGTTTTGAGGAGATGGCAGCGATGGGGGTGGGTGATATCCTGGAATGAACTAAAATAACAAATGAGAATTTTTAAAATTGAGGAATTGCTAACTGGGAGCAAGTCAGTGGATAAACAACGGCTTGGTGCGTGTAAGGACTCAATCTGGATGATATAGTCATTTTGGATAACCTCAGGTTTGCAGTGAGTAGTCTGTTGGAGGCCACGTTTTATAGTGAAATCTGAGCAAATATCTTAACTTGCTTTAAACTGAATCTTTTTGTAGGCAGCAAGTTATTAATTTATTAAAAGATTGTATTGGCCCTGTGGGCATGTTCCACATGTGTTTTTATTCCCATTTAATTCCTTTGGTTCATTGTTTGTGTAGTGACATGAGTGATTTTATTTGATTTGGGCTGCCTATGTTTGATAGCAAAAATAGTTGTCAGTTCTATGTAAAATCCAGGTATTGTGTGCGATTGAACTTGTACGCTGGCCTACAATATGTCATTGTTATGATTTATTAAGAAAGCTTTTAAAATAATGGTAAACACTTTTGCTTTATCTATAAATGCAATCTACCACAAAATCGTTAGAACAGAGGAGCAGGCCATCAGCCTGTTGTGTCTACCAGTTCTCCAAAGGAATACATCAGTTCCTTCTACCAGGACTAATGTTTTGGTGCACTACAAGCATACATTGTTTGTGAAATTTTTTGATTCTTTAGAAATTCACCTTCCTCTGTTTTACAGTATGGACTATGTCATTGCTAATGAATACATTGAGATCCGAAATTCCCTGTGCCTTGGCAGGTGCAAACATGGCCACCAATGTAGAAGCAATTAAAATTATGCTGTTCAGCGCAGTCAGTGTCTGCCAGGCAGTCAAATAGTTCTATTCACATTTACTTGCCTTCTTCCCAAGTTCCTTTGCACACCTGTCCAAACTGAGATAAATATTGACGGTTAGTTCTTGCACTATTAACCCTCAAAGTAATTCCATTGTCTTTCAACTTGGTGTGAAGAAGCTTCTCCTGCCCTGTATTCTAAATGTCTTTCCTTTATCTATGGTGTTATCAACAATTAACTTTACAAGATGATAATGCTTCAGGTTGTCCTCTTAAACTTCAGTTGAAGGAAACGAGATGGTGAATTCCTGATTACTGTCTCAGTTTGGAGAATGTGATCTCGGATTGTCATGGGGAGAGAAATTCAAATAGAAATTCATTTGGTTGTAAAGTGGCAGTTTTACCACCTTTTACAGTATGCCACCATGGGGTGGCACAGTGGCTAGCACTGCTGCCTCAGTGCCAGGCACTGTGGTTCAATTCCAGCCTCAGGTGACTTTGCAAACTCCACACAGATATTCTCCTCGTGTCTGCATGGGTTTCCTCCCACAGATCTAGATGTGCAGGTTAGATGCATTGGCCATGTTAAATTGCCCATAGTGTCTAGAGATGTGTAGGTTAGGTGGATTGGCCACGGGATAGGGAGAGAAACGAGTCTGGGTGGGATGCTCTTCAGAGAGTCATTGTGGACCTGTTGGGCCAAAGTGGCCTGTTTCCACACTGTAGGGATTCTCTGAATCAAAGAAACAGCTGCTGCTGAGACACTTGCAGGAGTGAAGTTGGAACTCTTGCACAGTGGTGTGCCACACGGAACATTGTTGGGTCCACTACTTTTCATCATGTATATAAATGATTTGGATGTGAATATAGGAGGTATGATCAAAGAACATACAATCATTACAGTGCAGTAAGAGACTATTTGGCCAAATGAGTCAGCGCCGACCCTCTGAAAAGCATCCCACCTTGTTCTTGCCTACCTATCCTATCCACCTAACCTTGCATTTACTTGGCTAATCCATCTAGCCTCTACACCCTGGATACGGTGGACAATATACCATGGCCAACCTACTTAACCTGTGCATTTTTGGACAATGGGAGGAAACCAGAGCACCCAAAGGAAACTCGTGCAGACATGGGGAGAAGGTGTAAACTCCACACAGACAGTTCTCCAAGGCTGGGATTGAACCCAGGTCTCTGGTGTAGTGAGGCAGCAGTGCTAACCGCTGAGCCATTGTTTGCAGATGACTGTAAAATAGTAGTGGACAAGAAGGTTATCTGAGTAGAATCGGACCTTGATCACATGGGCTAATGGGTTGAGGAGTGGTACATGGAGGTTAATGTATGTAAATGTGAGATGTTGCATTTTGGTAAAACATCAGGGCAGAACTTGTATGGTTAATGGTAGGGTCCTGGGGAGTGTTATCAAACAAAGAGACCTTGGGATGCAGGTGGCTAATTACTTGAAAGTGGAGTTGGAGGTAGACAGGGTGGTGAAGTAGGCTTTTGGCATGCTTGCCTTCATTGGTCAGTGCATTAAGTGTGGGAATTGGGGTGTCATGTTGCCACTGTACTGAACATTGGCTAGGCCACTTTTGGAGTACTGTGTTCAATTCTGGTCTCCCTTCTATAGGAAGGATGTTGTGAAATTTGAAAGGGTTCAGAAAAGATTTACAAGGATGTTGACAGGGCTAGGGGATTTGAGCGAAAAGGAGAGGCTGAATATGTTGGGGCTGTTTTCCCTGGAGTGTTGGAGGCTGAGAGATGACCTTATAGAAGTTCATAAAATCATGAGGAGCATACATAGGGTGAATAGCTGGTCTTTTTTTCCCACGGTAGGGGAGTCCAAAACTGGAGGGCATAAGTTTAAAGTGAGAGGGGAATGATTTTAAAAAGGATCTGAGAAGCAACTTTTTCACGTAGAAAGTGGTGTGTGTCTGGAACAAGCTGCCAGAGGACATGCTGGAGGTCTGTGCAATTACAGCATTTAAAAGGCATCTGGATGTGTATGTGAAAAGGTAGGGTTCAGAGGGTTATACACCAAGTGCTGGCAAATGGTACTAAGTCTGATTAGGATATCTGGTTGGCATGGGCAAGTTGGACTGAATGGTCTGTTTCCGTGCTGTATAACTGTAGGGTTCTGTAAGAAATTATGTAGGAGTAAAGCTCTTTGTGCAAAAAACTACTTTCAGATCTGACTAAACATTTTAAATTGGAACTGGAATTCTGTATCATCAGGAAGTATGGACCTGAGAGACGGTGGGGGGGTGTGTAAGTCAAGTTATACCTTCTTTCTGATGTTAATTGTATTTGGAAAAACTTTGGATTGGAGCAGTTGTCAAAAGGAGACTGGACATTTCCACCAAGCCTGATGGGAAGGAGTAAATGTTTGCTGGAGAACTGCGAATATATTTGCAACCGTCCTTTCAATGCTGCCTATCATTCAGAAGCATGATATAATTTCACAACATTTTGTAAGATCTCTTTCAGTTGTTACTTAATGTGAAGTGTACTTTTTAATTTTCACTTGATATATCAGTCCCTGTTAATTTAATGTTTAATCTGTTAATTTCAGGTTGTTCATTACAGTAGAAGTCTTAAAGTGAAATCTTGTCCATTGGTTTACTTTTTCTGGTTGTTTGCAAGATTTGTCTCAAAAGTTATTGGTGGTTTTTCTGGAGGTTGTAACAATGCCTAACTTTTCATTATTTATATGTTCTCATTATTGGGCAACTTTAATTCATCATTCAGAGATAGTAGGAACTGCTGATGTTGGAGTCTGAGATAACAAGGTGCGGAGCTGGCTGAACACAACAGGCCAGGCAGCATCAGAGGAGCAGGAAAGCTGATGTTTCAGGTCGGCACCCTTCAGAAATGGGGGTGGGGAAGGGGGCTCAAATAAATAGAGAGGTGGGAGGCGGTGGTAGAAGGTGGATAGTCGAGCAGATAGGTGGAGAGAAGACGGACATGTCAAGGAGGCGGGGATGAAGCTAGTAAAGATGAGTGTAGTTAGGGAGTTGGGATGGGGGTTGGTCAGCGAGGTGGGAGGAGCAGATAGGTGGGAGAGAAGACAGACAGGTGAAGGAGGTGGGGACGAGAGCATGGGCTGGTTTTGGGTTGAGGTCGGGGGTGGGGCACTTGTAAAGTCCACGTTGAGTTGTAGGGTTCCAAGGCGGAATATGAGGTGCTTTTCCTCCAGTTTGCGGGTGGCATCGTTGTGACAGTGGAGGAGGCCCAGGATGGATATGTCATCCAGGGAGTGGGAGTTGAAGTGGTTCGCGACTGGGAGATGTTGTCATTTGTTGTGAACCGAGCGTAGGTGCTCCACAAAGCAGTCTCTCAGCCTCTGCGTGGTCTCCCCGAGGTAGAGGAGGCCACATTGGGAACAGCGGATACAATAGACCACATTAGCGGATGTGCAGGTGAACAGCTGTTTAATGTAGAAGGTTTCTTGGGGTCTGGGATGGAGGTGAGGGGAGAGGTGTAGCAGCATGTGTAGAACCGGGGAAAGGTGCCGGGGGTGGTGGTGTTAGTGGGGAGTGTGGAGCGGACGAGGGAGTTGCGGAGAGAACGGTCACTCCAGAAGGCAGATAGGGTGGGGAGGGAAATATATCCTTCGTAGTGGGGTCAGATCGCAGATAGTGGAAGTGATGGAAAAAGATGATTTGAATCCAGAGGTTACTGGGGTGATACATGATGACAAGGGGAATTCTGTCTTCGTTTTTATTGCGGGGAGGGGGTGTGAGAGCTGAGGAGTGGGAAACGCAAGAGATGCGGTCGAGGGTGTTTTCGATCACTACGGGGGGGATATTGCGGTCCTTGAAAAACAAGGACATCTGGGATGTCTGGGAGCGGAACACCTCATCTTGGGAGCAGATGTGGTGGAGGTGGAGGAATTGGGAATAGGGGATTGTATCCTTGTAGGAAGGTGGGTGAGAGGAGGTGGATACTGATATCTATTTCAAGCCCATCGACTCCCACAGCTACCTAGACTACACCTCCTCTCACCCACTCTCACACTCGGTTCGCGACAAATGACAACATCTCCCAGTCGTGAACCACTTCAGCTCCCCCCTCCCACTCCCTGGATGACATGTCCATCCTGGACCTTCAGTGTCACAACGATGCCACCCGCAAACTGGAGGAAAAGTACCTCATATTCCGCCTTGGAACCCTACAACCCAATGGTCTCAATGTGGACTTTGAGCTTCAAAATCTCCCCACCCCCGACCTCATCCCAAGACCAGCCCACCGCTCGTCCCCTTTCCTGCTCCTCTGCTGCCTGGCCTGTTGTGTACATCAAGCTCCACACCTTGTTATCTCTTTAATTCATCATTATTGCATATTCTAATACCTCAAAATCCTGACTGTCACATGCAGCTCAATACTAGACAGAGTACGCTCATTTTGTCTTACTCAGGTTTTCTATAGGGTCATGTTGCTCCCTGAATCATTCTGGAACTCTTAGAATAATTTTGGAATAAAATTTGGTTTAATAATAAATTTATTTTTCTGAGGTGCCACACTTTTTTTAATATCATGTGAAACTAGACACCTGAATCCAAAACTGAATGCTATAAGACACTACCCACTTGCAACCTCATTCTAAAAACAAAACTGATCTCAACTTTGCTTGTTTCTTTCTAACCAATTTGTAATCTTTTGCTTCCTAATGTCCCAATAATTCCACACCCCTTTGTCTTCTTGAATTTTGCCAATGTACCTTTCCAAAGGCTCTTGAAATGTATGATGTGTATGTCATCAATTGCGCATTTTTCCCATCTACGATGCAGTTACATACTTAAGAATGCTCTCTCCAATATGAGTAAGCAGAATATTTTCCTTTTGATATTAATATTTTCCTCTTCTGCTTTGCTTCTCCCCTTTTATGGCTCCCACAGTTCAGGGGCACAAAGGTCAACTGTTGTTAATAACAAGAAAGTTCAACTTGTGTTGGTATTGGTCTCATCACCCCGGTCCAGTTCTAGGTGTATGAGTTGAATGTCTCAGTATGCCATTGATTTACTTTGTCCATTGCTGGCTCTGGATCTTTCTTGGCATTGCACTTGTACTTCTTTCAAAAAAAAACTATTTGCCCAGTCTACAGCTCTTGTAAAGCTGCATTAGTAACTCTAACCAGTTGTAATGTAGAGGCCTTTTATGTTGTGTGTAGTTTTATTGCCTAATCTAGTTAACACAAACAGGACAATCTAGGTATTACTTTAACATAAATAAGGCTTTTTTTTTTGTGTTTGCTCTTAACCAGAGCATAGAGCGTGGATCAAAGATCCTTGGAGTGTTCACAACGGATTGATGAAGCCACCCAGCATGCTGAACAAAAGTTGTGTCTCCCCATCTGTATTTTTCTGCATTTATTGAGTTCTTATCATAGTAATACTGTTGCCAATTTTAAAGCATTACAAATAAGAGGATAAAATGGTACTGGAACCCTTGTGCGCTTGTGAATGTTTAAAGATGTTGATTTTTAGTTTATTTTCATTTGAAGAGGGTAATCTTAACAGAAAAAAATTGAATAGAGAACTCATGGCAAGCTGTCTGTCACATTGTTATGCATTATCATTTATAAGAATCTTAATTCTTTCAAGATCAGAAGAATGAAACTTACTTTTTCAGACCCAATTCAGTGGATCTATGAGTGGAAGGTGTAGATAATAAATTCTAGACTAGCCATTTCATACCCACATCATATGGTTGAATAAAACTAATAAGGTCGATTTTGTCTTTGATTTCATATTAACACTCTGTCCAGCAATATGTAATGATTGACTAAACTAGCACCAATCATGGTTGTGGCTGTTCAGGGGTCTTATATGATTGCTGTTTGTGGCTGTAGAGGAAGTTTGAGTAGTAATTTGATATTTACGTACATGATGTGGGGGTAAAAAGTGAAGTTTAAGCCGAAATATTTTCTGTTGCATTTGTGAAATGAAATAGGAAAATTTTCATTTAACTTCTGTTTTATAAGATGCTGACATGAAGAGATTGGAATGGTTGTAGATTTTGATACATGTAGTGACACAATAACAACTGTTTAACTGTTGACATCCATAGTCATCATAATTCAGGTTGTGGAATTTGGAAATACGTACTGTTGTAGCCAATAAAAGTTCAAGATTTGATATTTTAATGCACCACTTGTCAATTTTATCATGCTCCTGATTTTCTAGAGGCATGGGTTCTTCAGTTTATATTTCAAGATCATTGACTATTTTTCAACATATTTTCAAAGTGCCTGTATTCTTGATGTTGGCTGTCTTGCTTTGCCACAGAGTGCATTGCAACTGATGTGGATGCTGTCCAGATGAACCCCTTCCCATGGTCATGGTGAAGAAGTGTCTCTCTCACCGTCATCCGACATTAATGGGACATCTCCGATGATAACTGCATTTGTGTAGTGTCTTGCAGAACTGTGAGCTATCCCAGAGCACTCTGCAAAATACAATAATAGAGTACTTTGTCATATAAATTGACTGCCACAAGAGAGCAGATAGCAATATAATGATGATTGAAGGATGAGTATTGGCCAGGATTCTGAGATTCAGATGGAGGAAATGTTGTAATGGGAATGGGCATGCATGGCCATAGCTAACTGCTCAAAATATAACCTCTTCAAATACATTACTGTACTCTCCCTCAGTACTGCAAACAAAGAACCAGCCTAGATGTGCTCAAGTCTTTGGAATGCAGCACTCTATATATGTGTGCAGGCAAAGTTCCTCCTGAAATCCTTGAATTTTGCCAGGCGTTTCAATCATGGGGAAGACCAGTTGGAGAAAAGTATGTAAAACTGACAGCCAATGAGGAACTGGTCCTCTAGTGACAAATGGTTCTTTGTCGCATATGGTACTGAGAGGTTTAGTGTTAGTATTAATAGGAATAGAGGATGTTGATCATTCAAGGGGAAGTAAGAAAAGGGTCTTAGTGGATGACTAAAGCAGCACGTGCTTAAGATGAGCCCAATGTGGCTGAGCAACTTCGTGTTGGTTATGTGCCACATTAACGTGAAAACGGAGACACATTCCTAAGGATAAAAAAATTCAACTTTGTGAAGTGATTAATAGCGACTAATACCATTAGAACATTTAATTGCTTAACGTTTCAATCTTGACTTTGTTTGACAAACCATCTGAATGAATCCCTTTCCTAATTTAGTTCTGTCTTTATTTAAGGTGCACTTTTAGATTTTGTTCATGTGTCCAATTAATTCCTATCACACTACTGTCAGGCTCTGAGTCCCTCTTTCTCCAACATCTTTATACTCTGTGCCCTCTCCAAATAACTCCTGAATGTCCCATTGATCCAAATTTGAGCCCTTCTTCACTTGTGTGTAGCTCTTCAATGACATCATGTGCAGATAAGTGTTCACTTTACCATTAACATCCAAATCTTTCTATTATGCAAGTCTGCTGTTGCTTTGTTTCCAGGCTGTTTCTGGACTTTGTCTTGGATAGCATGTTGATCATCCTCTTTGCTCCCTGACCTGTATGTTCAAGGTTTTGGACATCTTTTCCAGCTTGGTGTCCATTGACCACCTATCCTCTTGAAGGATCTTGCTGATATTTTTCTTTATCAAAAAGTGATGCAATTAGAATTTACTTGCATTTATACTGTTATCGTCGAGTTTATAACCGTTGGGAATTGATTTGTTTTGATGACTTTTACTCAGCAAGTAAATGTCCGTTTCGTATTCTTTCACAGGACATGTGTCACAGGCTAGGCCAACATTTAATATCCATCCCTAAATGCCCTTGAGAAGATGATTGTGAGCTGCCTTATTGAAAATTACACTCCATAATGGGTAGGTGTATTCACGGTGCTGTTAGGAAGGAAGTCGCAGATTTTGTCTCAACTATAGTGAAGGGAGAGGGGACTTGCAGGTGGTGATTTTTTTTTTTTTTTTTTTCCCATGCATCTGCTGCCCTTGTCCTTCTAGGTGGTTGAGGTTGCGGGTTTTGAAGGCATTTGTGTATCTTGTCGGTGGGATGCATATCACAGTTAATGTTGTACTTGATTAGGGGTGTGAATAGTCTTTCATACTACTGTTGGAAAACTGGCAGGGTTCTTAGCTTTTGTAGTATTCAGTACTTTCAATCATTTCTCGATATGACAGAATTAATTGAATTGTTTGAAGACTGGTATTTGTGGTGCTGGACCTCTGGAAGGAGGCTTAAATGGTTCGTCTACTTGGTCCTTTTAGGCTGCAGTTGAAGTAAATGTTTCATCCTAGTTTTTGTTTTGCATTGATATTTTGGGCTCCCTCATCATTCAAGATGGAATATTTTTGGAATCTCCTCCTCCAGTTAATTGTTCAGTTGTCTGCCATTGATGTTTGCTTGCAAGCAGTCCTGTTTTAATAACTCGTTTTAGTTATTCTTGGTTCTGCTCCTGGCACATCCTCTTGCACTCTTCTTCAAACCAGATATGATATCCCTGCTTGATGGTGATAGACTGGGGGATATGCCAAGTCATGAGATCACAAATTGTTTTTGAATACAGTGCTACATTTGCTGGTGACCCTTAGGCCCTCTTGGGTGCTCAGTTTTGAGTTGTTAGCTTGGTTTGAAATTTGTTCAATTTAGCATGGAGGTAGTGTTGCACAGCATGATGGAGGGTGATGTGAAGACAGGACTTCATCTCCAAATATGCTGCACAGGTGGTCACTTCTACCAATAGTGTCACAGATGCAGCTGCAACTTGTTGATTGGTGAAGATGAGGTCAATAGGTTTTTCCTTCTTTGTTTCTCACCGCCTGTAGCAAACCCAATCTTGCAACATACTGTTTTGGACTTGGTCAGCTCAGTCAGTCATGAGGCTTGGTGATCAGCATTGAAGATCTCCAATTAGTACATTCTGCACCCTTGCCATCATGAGTGCTCCTTTTCAGTGTTCAGCCTAAAGGAGTACTGATTCATCTACCCGTTACCTACTGCACCTTCTAATCAGCAGGAAGTTTCCTTGCTTAGATTTGACCTCATGCCAAACGACTTCTTGGTGTCCAGAGTCTCTGAGGAATGTCAGAGAAATTCCCTCTGATTGCCATTGTCACCATCTTAGGAGGGTCATAGCTGTGGGGTGAGACTCTTGAGTATTATTCGTCTGTTGGACAGCTCCCAACGTTCGCACAAAGCCTCCAGATGATGTAAGTCGACATTGCCTTGACTGGTGTGGGTGTACTGTTTCTGATATCCCTTCTCCGTCGAGGTTTGATGCGAACCTGGCTTGAAAGGCCATTTCAGAGCACCGTCAAGAATCAATATGTTAATCTAGATCTGGAGTCACCTTATGTTTTTATGCCACTCATTTAATACATCACTAGTACTGGGACTAGTTTTTAATTCCACACTAATGTCCAGTGACATTACTGTGACACCATCATTCCATAATAGGTTCCTCAGGACCTGAGCTCATGAGATTCACCTGCATATAAGGTTTGGCCAATTATTCTTATGCATTTAATGCATCTAAATAAAAATATTTGCCAATTTGAGCAATTTTGGCCAATATTTTGTTTAGCTGCCCTGTTAACCCTGGAGTGCGACTCCATGTGAAATAAATTCTCAAGGTTGTAACGCGATATTGATTGGAAAAGCATTTGAATTATGGATGTGATACTTAGTTTATTGCACAGCGAAAATTGTGGATTTGAAGCAATGATGTGAAGCGTTGAAGCTGTTTGCTGGTTCGATGCACAGAAATGCAGAGTAGTTATTAAATGGTTATAGGCCATTTTGCCCAGTGAGTTGACTTGCTGTCGATGTGAGCAATAGTTCAAATTGCATATCTTCTCTCAACCCTTCAGCCCTTGAATATTGACACTTTTAGCTTCAACTGTTAATTCTGGAAGTCAATTCCATTGCCTCACTTCTGCTGACTGTTCTAAATCCTTTTATTTTTACTTTTGTACCTATGCTCGCTTGTTCTTGACTTTCCACCTACTAAGGAATCTGCCCTCATCTATATTTTCATAATTTTGAAGTGCATAAGGAAGCATTGTTAATTGGTGTTAAGTGTCAACATAGATTTGCGTGAATGAAGAATTGTGAAAGTTTATTTGGACCATAAATAAGTAACAAAAGGGCAGTTAGCGTAATGTCTGTCATTGGGAAAATTTTGGAGTCAGTTATAAAGTATGCAGTAGTGGAGCATTTAGATTAATCAGAGTCAGCATGACTTCTCCAAGGGGAAATCATCCCTGACAAACTTACTAGAATTTGTGAGGAGGTAGCAGCAGGGTAGATACCAAGGAAACAGTGAATGTAATATATTTAGATTTTTTTGAAAGACTTTTTGATAAGGTGCAACACATCAGGCTACTTAATAAGATGAGTTCATGATGTTGGAGGTAGACTATTAGCGTGGACAGAGGTTTGGCTAAGTAATAGAAAACTGAGAGTTGAGATAAGCAGGACATTTTCAAGAAAGCAATCTATAATTAATGGAGTGTCACAGGGTTCACTGCTGGAGCCACAACTATTTACAATATGTTAATATCTTGGATGAAGAAAGTGAATGTACCATGCTGGGTTAGGAGATGCTACAGTGATAGGTGGGAAGGCAAGTGGTCAGGGTGAGGAAGAGTCAGCAGAGGAAAATAGATATGATCAGTGTGTGAGGAAAATCTTGACAGGTAGAAGATAATGTAAGAAAATGTGAGGTTATGCCCTTTGAGAAGAAGAATAGAGAAGGTGAATATTATTTACAGAGGAAAAACTGCAGGAAGGTACAAAACAGAGGGATTCGAAAATCCATGTGCATGAATCTCAAAATCTAGCATCCAAGTTCAGTTGGTAATGGGGAAGGCAAATGTAATGTTGGCCTTTACTTCAAAGGGAATGGAGTATAAAAGCAGGGAGGTTTTGCTCAAACCATACAAGGCATGAATCACATCACAGCTGGAATACTGTAAACACCTTTGTGCTTTTCACCTAAGGAGAGATACACTGGTATTGGATACAGTCCAGAGAACATTCATGACACTGATTCCAGTTATGGAGGGATCGTCTTATGCGGAGAGATTGAGTAGGTTGAGATTGTACTCCTCAGAAATTAGAATGAGGGGTGATGTTATTGAAACATACAGGATTTTAAGTGTACTTGGCAGAGTAGCTGCAGAGAGGTTGTTTCTCCTTGTGGAAGAGTCTGGGACCAGAGGGCACAACCTCAGAATAAGGAGTTGTCCATTTAAGACAGAAATTTCTTGAAGAGGGGAGTGAATTTGTCAAATTCTTGACCCCAGAGGGCTGGGTTGTTAATTATGTTTAATTATTAATTAGGAGAATCAGTATAGGGAAAAGCAGGAAAGTGGAGTTGCGGATTATCAGATCAGCCATCTTTTCCAGAACAGACTTAGTGGGCTGAATGGCCTACTTCTGCTCGTATGTCTCATGGTCTTATTGGCCTTACATTCTCACAATTTTGAAGAAATTTCTTCATTTCCATAACACGTGCAAAGAGTATCCTGATTTTCATCATGAGTTGCCTAACTCTAATTTTAAGTTTGTTTACGCATGTTCTAAATTCTTTGACTTGAGAAATACTTTTTTCTGTTGATGCTATTAAATCTTGGTAATTATTTTTAACTGGAATTGGATCACCTGTCAACCTTTTAAATTGAATAGAATTCTGACAACTCTCTACTCTCCTTTTAACCAATGCTCAGTTCGTGGCATTTTCACCTTTGTGAACCCACAATCCTGTGGTTCATTCTGTTCCAAAAACCTGAACCCAAAAAGTAAGGCTGTCATTCCAGCACAGCATTGAGAGAGTTGCTGCACTAATGAGATGTTTGTGTTTTGAATAAGCCATCAATCAGTGACCCAATGTGCTTTGTTTAAGGTGGATGTAGAAAGAAAATTTCATGGTGTTGTTTTAAATAAGAGCTGGGGAATTATTCCCATTGTCCTGGCGATATGTACGTATCTCTTCATTGTCATAAAAACATTATAGAATAATTGAATGGTTACTGAACATGAAAATGGAGTTCAGGCAACTATCAGATCACCCAAATTTGGACTCATCTGCAAACTTAAAGCAGAGTTGAATAACCATTAGTAGCCTTGGTGAAGGAAATAGTGAAGAGCTAAAGCTCTGTTCAAATCCTTGGGAAATGTCACCTGCAACTATAATTGAAGTACTTTTTTTTTTAATTCCTTCTTGCCCAAATTATTTTGTCTGATTACTGTAGGACCTCTTGTAACATTAGAGCACTCTGTCATTGCATGTTGTTGTATCTGTCTTCTTAACAAATTATTAATCCAGGTTGGAGGTTACCATCCTTGTATGAAAAAGAAATCCTCAAGCTCTCCTGTAATATAATTTTGAAAAATATCTGAACAGCAACTCAAAAGGTGGAAGAAAAACATTTCATCTATACCATTAGATCTGTATTGTAGTATCCTGAGAAATTGGGTAAGCTAATGCACGCTTGAAGAAAACAGTGGCAGTGAGTGGAATTTAATAGAGTTCATTTATGTGCAAATGGAAATGTTTAACACTGAATAGCTTGAATTTTTTAAATGTTGACTGCGCTGAATGACTGTGGCAATGATGAATTGTATGCTTTTAAGGAATTCAGAGTTGTGATAACATAGCCCACTTTTAGCTATACATAGGGGAAAAAATGCTTGGCTACGAAGACACAATTAACATGTAAAATAAACCTGCGTTTGAACTCTGAGATAGCAAGAACTGCAGGTGCTGTAGTTCGAGATAACACTTTGGAGCTGGAGGAACATAGCAGGCCAGGCAGCATCAGAGGAGCAGGAAAGTTGACGTTTTGCGTCAGACCCTTCTTCAGAAATGGGGAGGAGGAGGTTGGCTGAGAAATAAACAGAGAGAGGAGGGGTGGGGCTCGGGAAGGTGGGAT
Source organism: Ginglymostoma cirratum (assembly GCA_024137785.1). Lineage (NCBI taxonomy): Eukaryota > Metazoa > Chordata > Chondrichthyes > Orectolobiformes > Ginglymostomatidae > Ginglymostoma > Ginglymostoma cirratum. Next base: position 30,391,287 of record JAHRHZ010000022.1, on the reverse strand, counting down.
GGTGATAGGTGAGTGCAGGTAGGGAGTGGTGGGGATTGGTTGGTGAGATGAGAGGGGCAGATAGGTGGGAGAGAAGATGGACAGGTTGTGTCAGGTCAAGGAGGCAGGGATGCGAGGGAGGGTTGGACGTGGGATGAGGCCGGGGTTGGGGCCATTTTTCAAGCTGCTAAAATCCACGTTTAGGCCATTGGGTTGTAGGCTCCTGAGATGGAATATGAGGTGCTGCTCCTCCGGTTTGCGGGTGGCGTCATTGTGACACTGGAGGAGGCTTAGGGTGGACATGTTGTCCAGTGAGTGGAAGGGGGAGTTAAAATAATTCGCGAATTAGAGACTGTTTTGTAGAGTATCTGTGCTCTGTTCGCGACAAATGACAACACCTTCCAGTCACAAACCATTTCCATTTATTTCCCAGCTCCCTTCCCCCTCCCCTGGGTCCTGATCCATAACATCAACTTTCCTACTCCTCTGATGCTGCCTGGCCTGTTGAGCTCCTCCAGCTCCACACTGTGTCACCTGTGTTTGAACTTGCTGTATTTATGGGCAGGAACTTAACCTATTGATATTGCATGAGTTTTAAGTATCTCTAAACATATCCCTTCTGTGTTTACAAGGCTTTAATGAAAACACACTTTATTCTTTCAACATAGTTAAAAGACAAAAAAAATGGTATAACATTACTGCCTGAAATACCTAACAAGGTAATGTATTATTTAACCACTAACCAATTATTCCAATATAGGCAGCATCCCATTAACACATCCTTGCGGCAAAAATGCAACTCAGCAGAACAGCTATGATTCTCGCGTCCTATCTCTCACTCTAGTCCAGAAAAAAGAAGCAGTCTGACCCTTTTGATTTTTAAGAGGAAACTTCATTGTCGAACTGCAGCTTTTACCTCAACAGCCAGCAGAAACCTTCAACTAACTGAAGGCAAAACTAAAAGCCTTCCCGAGTCTCTGTGAGCCCAGACACCATCCAGTCATGATTCTTTTGTCTCATTTGAAAAAAAAAAACAGAGAGTACTCGAAAGCTATTCACCAACTGCCTTCATCAAGGGGACATTTTGGCAACTCTGTGACATACCCCTCTGCAAGAGAAATAGCACAGGACACCTCTCTCAAAGGCACAGTCTTGTCACACTATTATTCTGCTACACGTAGGTTTTCAAGAAGCAAGAGATCACATTGAAAGGACATTTCTACTTGAAAATCTAGCAATATACTAACAGTACATTGTTAGGCTTTTCAAGCAGGTTTGCCCACAGTAGGCCATGTCAGTTACAAAGTCTCTTTCAAAGCCTTTGGAAACTGCACTATCTCATCCTTAAATCACAAAAAGGAGACATTTCTCATTCTTGCTCTTACTCTCTTCACCTAAAATCTGCAGTGTTAGTATTTTACTTCAGCAACAAGGAACTTGAGCAGTGGATGCCAACACTATAACATAGACTTACTGAAACATTCATAAATGTGTTCTTTAATTTTGTTGGTATTTCTAAAATTTGGTATCTGTAAACGTTACTTTAACTCATTATTCTTCAGGAGCCTTCAGTAATTTCTTGTTGTAAACTAACCTTTATCATGTTTGAACAAAATCTTGATTTCCAGTCTATTATAGCTTTGAATTATTATAACTTTTTAAAAGGGGATAAACAGCTATGCTGATTCAGTGCACTGATGACTTTGCGGACACACTTGGAGTTTGTGACACTGACATCCAGCTTTGACCACCACAGTGAATTGAATTGAGTTTATTGTCACGTATTCACATGAGTACAGTGAAAAGTTTACAAGTTGTCACTTATGGTGCCATCTTGGGTACAAAAGTACCTTGGCACTGAATCTTGGTACAAAGCAGAAAAATAAAAAGTTTGAAAAGTTAAATATTACAGCCCTTCTTACTAAAAAGTAGAAAGCAAAGCAACAGCTAACAGTTCAACACTTACTTATGGGCTTACTCATGCTGGGCTTGCACTTCTCACAGAGCTTGCTTACCAACCTTCAGGTTTGATACCACTGCTGTCCCGAGCTTCCTGCTCTCCCTCTAGCTGCTGGCTGCCTGGAGTGCATGGACTGCCTGCCTGGGATCTGCAATTAGTAGTTTCTCTTGTATACCACCACCTGGATCGAGGAATCTTGCTGGTTTTCCCCTATGAACTTCATTGATATCACATGTACTAATCAATTACTGTATTGAATATGCTTAATGAATGAGCATCCACAGCCCTTCGGTGTAGAGAATTAGAGGTTCACCATTCACTGAGTGAAGAGATTCCTCCTCATCTCAGACTTAAATGGCCTAACCCTTATTGTGTGATTGTCTCCTGGTTTCAGAACTTGCCAACCGGGGAAACATCAACATCTACCCTGTAAGTTACTTGGAAACTCTAGGGACATGCAACCAGAGTCCTCATCATTTCTTAACCATTCTGCCATCCCAGCATTAATCTGGTGAATCGCTGTTATGCTCCTGCCGTGACAAGATTCCTTCTCAGATAATGGAACTTAAACTGTGCCCATCCTCCCAGGTGAGAAATCATCAAGATTCTGCAGAAATACAGCAAGACATCTTTAAACCTGTACTGCAGTCCCATAGGCCACAAAGGCCAGCATACCATTTGCCTTCAGGTTTTGTGGTATGGTCGTGGTGTCTGAGTTCAAGTTTTACCTGTCCCAGGAGTGTGTCATAACATGGCTAAACGGGTTGATTAAAATAACTAGTATTTGCCTTTTTTTAAGCTTGCTGCACCTGCATGCTAACTTTTGGTGGCTCATGAATAAGAGTCGGAGTCACTTTTGAGACCCTAACTTCACAATCCTCACCATTTAAGAATTTGCCTTTGCACCTTTTTCCACCAAAGTGAATAACTTCATTCTTAGTCATATTATATTCCATCTGCTATGTTCTAACTCATGTACCTTCTATGTTCTCTTGAAACCTCCTTGTATCCTGCTCAAAACCTATCCATTTTGTTCTCATTATCAAACTTGGAAATATTAGATATTGTCCTTGCATCCAAATCATTCGTATAGATTTTGAATAGCTGTGGACCTAGTGTCAATACTTGTAGTAACTGTCATAACAGCCTGCCATTCTGAGAATGGTCTGTTTATTACTACTGTATTTTTGTCCATTAGCCAGTTCTCAGTCCACATCCATATTTCCCGCAATCTGCTAATCTCTTTCTTGCTAACATCCTGTGTGGCACCTCATCAAATGCCTTCTGAAAATCAAAATGCACATCGTTCACTGGTTCTCCTTTTTAAATGCTCCAAGTTAAAGTCTCAAAAGATTCTTCCAAGTTTGTCAAAATGATTTCTCTTTCACAAATCACTGTACCCACAATAACTTTTTCTAAATGTCTAGTTACTGTCTCCTTGACTTTAAATGCTAATGTCGGGAGTAGGGAAAATGTTGAATTTACTGTTGAATGTTGGTCTTTCTCCCTTCTTTAAATCGTGGTGTTACGTTTTCTATATTCTAGTTCACAGAATCTGTAGAAATTCAACTACCAATGCATTCAGTATTTCTGCAGACACTTCCTTCAGCGTTCTGAGATGAAGCGTATCTGGTCCTGTGGATTGATCAAATTTGATTCTAGTTAGCATCTCAAGTACTACCTCTAAACTAGTGCTAATTTCCATTAGATCCGCAGTTTTATAAGTCCCTTGGTTGGCTAGTATTTCTTGGGAATTTTTATATCATTTTCTGTTGAGATCGATACAAAGTGACTGTTTTCTAGCCATTTCTCTGTCCTCCACAACAAGTTCTTCTGTTCCCACCTGTAATGTGCCTACATTTGTGTTTGCTGATTTCTTTGGTTTCTTTGGTAAAGAAGCTTTTACACTCCATCTTTCTGTCCCCTGCCAATTTGCATTCATATTCTCTCTTCTTTCGCTTAATCAGTTTCTTCACCCAACCCTTTGCTGGGTTCTTATTGCACCCAGTCCTGAGGGTCATGATTTTTCTGGCATAATTTTAAGGCAATTTCTTCAGTCTTTAACTTGCATTAACCACGGTTGTTTTATCTTTCCCTTTGGGTGTTTGTGTCTTAAAGAAATGTATATCAATTGTGGTTTGTGATTCATCAGTGCATATGTAATAAAATAGTAAAAGATTCAACTTTTGTTGCTTGATTAACACATCAAGGACTCTCAACATTTTTTTAAAAAAATTATATGTTTGTGTGGGAGGATAGGAAAGGAGAGTAAATGTTGTATCTTTGTGGCAATTTAAGACTATCCACAGCAACCATTCCCTATTAAAAGTTGGTTCAGAAGAACGATGTGGATCTGTGTGTCTTCACTTTACTACCCTGATCAAAAGCTGTGATTGTGTTGTATAAATAGAAATAGTGTATTCTGCTCTATGCGACTTCTATATTTTTAATTCATTCATGGGACATGTGTTTTGCTGGCTAAGCTAGCATTTACTTCTCATCTGTGGTTACCCTTGAGAAGATGGTAGTGAGCTGCGTTATTGAATTGCCACAGTTCTTGGAGCATAGGTGCACTGATAGTGCTAGTAAGAAGAGAGTTGTAGGATTTTGACCTAGGGACAGTGGAAAACATAGCGTTTATAGTTCCAAATTAGGATAGCGTGTCTCTTGCAGGGAAACTTGCAGGTGGTGGTGTTCCTGTGCTGTCCTCCTTTGAAATTTGAAGATGCTGTCAAAGGAACGATGAGGATAAAGCCAGAGAGTAGGCATGCGATGGGAGAGGAGGGGGAGAGGGACTGTGTGCAATGAGGATGAGGAAGAAGGGAACACATGCCAGGAGCATGTGGTGGAGAGAGCACACTGAGGAGAAGGGGGAAATGAGAGAAAGAGAGACCCTGCTGAGGAGGAGAGAGAGAGAGAGGGATTGTGTCTGATGTGGACTGGGATGAGGTATGGGGGTGGGGAGGAGCATGCACGCGATGAGAAGAGAGCACGCACAGGAGATGAGGGTGAGGAGGGGGCAGAGAGCACTCGCACTGAGGATAAGGAGGGGGTGCATCTGTGGAGGAGGGAGAGGGAGCTTGCGTATCGAGGATGTGGAGGGAGAGGGACTGGGTTTAGGGAATGACAGCACGCATGGAGCGTGAGGCAGACTAAGTGAGACGCCATGTGTGCACGCAGAAAGGGGGAGAGAGGATGGGCGCACGAGCAGGCCGTGTGTGTGTGTGTGTGTGTGTGTGTGTGTGTGTGTGTCCCCGTCCCGCATATGCGTGTGCTCAAGTTCTCGCTGCTTTAATGAGATCAGCCATGATCCAATCAAACGGTGAAGCAGCTCCAGGGCTGAATGGCCTATTCCACCTAAATTCTATGCCTGGACGTTGCCCTCTACTTCAATACAAAACATAAATGATCATTATGGACCTGGGAATGGGCGAGGACAAGACTTGACTAATGTAATTTCACTTAACTTTGGAGAACTTGCGTTTGTCATTAGTTTAAAAAAAAATTTTTGTCTATAAAACCATAAGACGTAGGAAAGAAGTAGACTGTTTGGTTCATCGAAACAGTTGATGATATAATGGCTGATCTGATAATCTTCAACTCCATTTACCTGCTTTTTCCCCATAACCCTTGATTCTTTGTGATTAAAAAAAATTGCCCATCTCCGCCTGGACTACATTTAACGACATGGCCGTAACAAACCTCTGCAGTAAAGAATTCCACACATTCACTACCCTCTAAGAGATGAAATTTCTCCTCATCTCTGACTTAACTGAGTGACCCCTTACCATGAAATTATCCCCTGTGGTCCTGCTTTTTTCCACAAAAGAGAAAAACCACTCGGCATCCACCCTGTCAAGTCTCCTAAGAATCTTATCTTTCAATAACATTTCCTTTTACTTTATCTAAACTCCAATGAATGCAGGACAACTGACTCATGAGGAGATGTTGAGACAAACCCTCCACACGTGGGATCAGTCTAGTGAACCTTCCCCGGATTGCTTCCAATGCCAGTATGCCGTTCTATAGCTAAGTGGACCCAAGCCATTCACACTTTGAGTTTCTCACAGTTTAAATAATAGTCTTTTGATTCGTCCCACCGAAGTGTATGACCTATCATTTTCCTTCTGTAAATTCTGTTTGCCAAATTTTTGTCCTCTCACTCAACCTATCTATATCCCCTTGGAGATCCTTACGTCCTCATCACATGTTCCCTCACTTATTTTTGGATTATTTTCTTGCTTCTGTCTCCCTCTTTTCTTGAACATGAGTGTTACGTTTTGAGTTTCCCCATCCACGGAAACCCACTTGGAATTCAGTGAGTGCTGGAATATTTCAACCACTATCTCTGCAGACTCTTCCTTTAAAATCCTTGGTTGCAGGCCTTCTGGTCTGGCAACATGTGTCCCTATAGGCATGCTGGCTTGCGAAATAAATTCTCTTATGATAGAGACTGTCACAGGATTTTGCTTATTATTTTACTTTGTAAACTCACATTTCCTGTCTGCTCATTAAAATCCCTTTGGCAACTGGGTTTGACTCTGTAGAATCACAAGTTTTCAAGCTGTTGCAGTGTTTTGATTCAGGATTATTTGAGAGAATTTTTGTTCGGTAACATGACACTTCTTGGAAGACATTTCACCTCTGTGCATTGCAAATCCTCTTCCAGCTGTGCTCACTGAACACCAAGTGTGAACCACTTTGCTTGAGGGCTCTATATTTCAACCATTGGTTGACTAAGTAAGAAACTAACTCAGTTCAGAATGGGTATTAAGCTACAGTAGTTCTATCCTGATCTGTCTCCTCAACTAATGTAACTGATGAATCATGGAATTTTACTTTGAGCATTTTACTTCGAGCATTTTGACATTGCTCATCTGAGCACCAATACCCCATGCGATTGTGTTATATGTTTTCATCTTTCTGTTCTTCACCAAATGTTAATTGGATATGACTCATCATTTGCTTGATGTGGTCTTTCTGACATGTCACTGCAACCCTTAGCATGATTTAATGAGATTTCCTTCTGAGTAAAAAAAAAATGACCTTTGTAAACATTCTTTCTGACATCATGTCTTTGTAGTTCATGTTGCATTTGGTCTCTGCTCTAAGATTGAAATCACAAATAAGTGTGATTAGGTTACTGTACAGCAACAGAAAGCAGTGGTTCATGGCTTGGACTGTGCAGGAAGATATGTTTCAGCTGTTGCTTCAGAGAATGGTTGCTATCTTTTGCATTGTTTCCCTTGATGGAAACTTTATTTGGGGCTGGTGGAGAAATTGCTGGAATCATTGGGGAGGGAGGGACCATGGAGTCATAGTTATACAGTATGGAAACAGACCCTTCGGTCCAACTTGTCCATGCTGATCAGGTATCCTAAACTCACCTAGTTGCATTTGGCCCATATCCCTCTAACCCCATCCTGTTTATACATGGGTATTCGTGTACTCATCCAGATGCTTTTTAAATGTCATAACTGGAAGGACAAGGCACAGATGCTTCTTGGAGAGGGCTGCCTCCCACTCTGTTCAATGAATAGATTCTTCATACGTTGCAATTTTTATGGATTCAGTGAAAATTAGATTCAGAAGTCCTGGTTTGATTAAGGAGTTGAGAAAACATTGCATCTAGGTAGATAGGATTTGGTTCATCAGATGATGAACTGTACAAAGTGACTTTTAAATCCAACCTCCGGTGATTTATTATTTTTGGTGTGGTACTGTAGCATTTTGACAATTGGTTAAGGTTGCAAATATTCAATTAGCTCTGTTTTTAAATGTACTGTTGAACTGTGCAGAGGGGAATTTCTGGGTTATATGCTTCATTTGTGCTGATCTTCAATTGAGGTAATTTTTAGATAGGATTAGAAGTGGGTGTGTTGAGGGTATTTCTATTCAATGTGACCATTTATTAATCAGTATATATCCGCCTTCTGTTGGACCATGGCTGGGTTTGCAGACAAATCTGATTCTGGTGGCCCCTAACTATTTCTACATGCACTTTCCTTTTTAAGGTAAATTTTTAAAGCAAATATTCATAAATTAAAAGATGAGAAACATCAGCTAAGTTCTTGTTCCTTTTCAAAATAATAACTTCTGCTTCGAAGTATATATTCCATTGCTTATTAGTGAGAATCTGACTAAACTGTGCAGTGGGGAGATTCCATATGTCCAGTCAAGCTGCTGCCATTCAGACCAGAAATATTAAAGGACGGCCTTAGCAGCTGTAGCTCAGTATGAGTTGCTGCTTTGTACAGAAAATTCTGGGAGAGAAGGGGGGTAAAATACCTGTGGAACAATAATTCTGCCTTTTTATTCGTTACTTGACATGAAAGAGTGGTAGATCACAATAAACCATTAGGTTTAATTTTAGCAGCGCATGTTTTCTTCCACAAGTGTGTCTACTGTTGTGTATCCCTCATTGCACAATAGTACTGCAGATGGGATCTGACCAAGGTCCAGCTATACAACTGAAGTCAAACCTTCTTGTTTTGAAATTAAATCTCCTTGAAATTAAGGCCAAAGTTCCATCAGTATTTTTTTCTCTGCAGCAGCTTTTAGTGGTTTGAGTCCCACTCCAATTTTAGTACTTGGATACTAGTGTGAAAGATTTCTTTTACTCCTACAAATACCACCCCCTCCCCCAAACTACCACCACAAAAGTGAATGGGGAAGGTTACCCTGAGGTACCTTGTGAATTGAAGAGTTGGTGTAAAGCGGTAGTTTTCAAACAACATAGTAAATTAGTAAAACGCGAACTGGGAAATCAGCCTGCTTGATACTTCGATAACAAATATTTGAAAATTTGTTTATTGTTCGTTCTTAGCAATGGGTGTTGCTCTTATTTTTGGTGTATATTCCACTGAGAAATATTGTAAGGGTGTTTGACGCATGCTTGCCTATAATAAAATTACATTTTAAGACTACATATTGGAATGCAACATTAAAAATTGCTTTTAGCTTGAAACAAACATAAGTAATCAAATTCTAAAAATTGTTCGAAGTAGAACTTGAGGAAAGTTATGCTCTTTTTGAAGTATTTGAAGTGAGACAGACATTGCTTAATCTGTTGCTGTTAAGCAAAATCTCAACATGCACCAATACTTGCTCAGGTTTGAAGCTTAGTGTTGAGCCCTACCCTCCTTCTAAGTTGATATACTTTGCAATGCCTTGACTGTAGAAGAAACAAATAAAGAAAACAGAGTTGGACCACAGTGCAGCTTTCCTTCGTCCCCTGTTTTTGAATACTGTGCACTTTAATGGACTTTGAGAGAGAGAGACAGACAGTGTATGTGTTTTATGTTTAATATAAAAACACAACAGATGGAATAGCTACTGAAACATCCCTGTCTGCTTGTACCCTTATGCACAAAGTGTGTTTGCTGTATGAAGACAACTCCTTCTATTTTCAAAGTAGTTGGGCAAATTTCCTGATGTCAGAGATCCAAAGAAGTTTAATCATGACCACAGCGAACTGAACCTGATTGTTATTTGTATTTAATAACACTTGTCTGCCATTCGTGTTGTCAGTAAACTGCACAACAATAATGTCTAAAAATTAAAGTTATATTCTTCCAGCAAGTCATTGTTTGAATCACGATTGTCATTTCTGATTTTTTTTTTTTTTGCATTTCCATTTTGTTGGTGCATTTTAAACTCTGGTTTCTTTGCTTAGCTTGGGAGAGGGAAATAAGATAAGTATTTTTGATTTCAGTTTGTTTGTTTTCAATTTGTGCTTTTTGGCAACATTTATAGATTCTGTTGGATAAAGATGTTTACTGTCCTGTAAAGTTTATTGCCCAATTTTCTGGGTAATCACCTCGTTTAGTAACTAACAAAAGCAGAGGTGTGCAATGATCAATGCTTCCAGGTGACTGTATGAAATATCCAATTGCAACTGAAAGAGTTTGAGGTCCTGTTAGTGAGTTGGGCTTTCCGCAGACTTCCACCAAATTCAAACCACTACTGGATGTTATTAATTCATGCAATATATGGAATATTATTTTCCAGAAATATTTGTGTTTTGCTTATATCTAAAATTTCACTTTGACAATGTTGCGGTTGTTTGACAAGACTGGCATATATTTCTTGTTTTGATTGAGGCTGAACTCAGATTAGGCCTTCAGTCAATGCAGTAATTGGAGTTGTCCAATTTGTTCCACTCTTAAGGTTTAGCAAGTTGGATTCTAGGCTCTGAGTTAGTACAGCAAGTGGTAATGAGAAGAGACCTTTTGCATTTAGCCATGGGATGTTGGTGTCACTGGCAACTCCAGCAGTTATAGTCCAAGGCTACTCCTCTTGGAAGAGGTGTTGCTGAGCTGTTGCAGTCCTTGGGATGTAGGGTTTGCAGTGTCCTGTTCAGAGGCAAGTTTCAGGATATTGACTCTACAACAATGAAGGAATGGTAATGCGTTTCCAAGCAAAGATGTTGTGTGGCTTGGAGTCGAACTTGCGTATGGTGGCGATTTCATGCATCTGCTGCCCCTGTGCTTGTAGGAGGTAGAGGTTATGTGTTTAGAGAATGCACTTGAAGCCATGGTGAGTAACTGCGGTGCAACTTGTAGGTGGTGCACACTGTGGACTGATGAAGAAAGGTCTGAATTTTGAAGGTGGTGGACGAGGTGATGGATGGATACTGGAATGTTTTCGAGTTGCACATCCATTTAAGTGTGGAGTATTCCAACACACTCCTGACTTGTGCCTTGTAGATGGCAAGAATTTGGGAGACATAAGGTGAGTTACTTGCTGCAGAATCTCTAGCCTTTCACTTGCTCTTGGAGCAACAGCATCTATTTGGGGACTAGTTCAGTTTATGGCCAATGATAACTCCCAGGGTGTTAATAGTAGATGATTCAGCAATGCTAATACCATTGAATATTAAGGACTGATGGTTAGATTCTCTCTTTTTATAGATGGACATTGTCTAGCATTTGTGTGTTGTGAACTTTACTTGCCACTTATCACTCCAAGCCTGCATGTTGTCGAGGTCTTGCTGCATGTGCAAGAGGAACCTGAAATGGTGCTGACCATTGTGCAATCATCACTGAATGCCTCAACGTCTGATAGGATGTTGCTGGGAATGGAAAGTTTGAGTTACAAAAGTAGGCTGGATAAGCTGAGGCTTTTTTTTCACTGGACCATAGGAGGTTGAGGGCTGACCTTTATAGAGGTTTATAAAATCATGAAAAGCATAGATTAGGTGAATAACAAGGGTCTTTTCCCTAGGGCAGGTAAATTCCAAACTAGGGGGCATATTTTTGAGAGGAGAAAGATTTAAAAAGAACATGTGGGGCGCCTTCTGCACTGAGCGGTTCTTGTGTGGAATGAACTGCCCGAAGAAATGGCGAATGCAGGTACAGTTATAACATTTAAAGGACATTTGGATAAGTTCATGAATAGGAATGGTATGGATATAGGGCCAATTGCAGACAAATGGGCTAGTTGGATCGAAGTGTCTGTTTCCATGCTGTATGACTCCATGACTGTATGATCTTATGGAGGGGAGGCAGTTGATGAATTTGTTAAAGGTGGCTTTGGCTAGGATACTACCCTGAGGAACTCCTACGACAATGCCCTGAAACTGAGATGATTGACCTCCAGCAACCACAACCACTTTCCTTCAAGTAAGTATGATTCTGACCAGTTAAGACTTTTTTACCACTGAATCTGATTTCACCAGAGCTCTTTAATATCACACACTGTCAAAAGCTGCCTTGATGTCAAGAGCAGTTACTCTCACTTTGTCTCTGAAGTTTAGCTCTTTTTTTTTTTGTTGGACAAAGGCTATAATGAGCACAGGAGCTGAGTAGATGCCAAACCGTGTCAGTGAGCAGATTATTCCTTTGCCACTGTTTGATGACCCTTTGATCACTTCACTGAAAATCGAGAGAAGACCGATGGGATGGTATTTGGTTGCATTTGGATTTTTCCTACTTTTTATTGTTCGTACATACCTGGGCGATTTTCCACATTGTCAGGTAGATACCTTTGTTGAGGCTATAATGGAACAGCTTGCCAAGTTATGACTGTTTCTGGAGCCCATGTCTTCAATACTATTGCTGAGATATTATCAGGGCCCATAGCCTTTGCAGTAACCAGTGCTTCCACTGTGTCTTGATAGCGTGTAGAGTGAATCAAGTTGTCTGAAGACTGGCTGCATTGCTGGACACTTCAGCTGGAGGCTGATACGGATCATCTAGGTGGTATGTGAGACTGAACAGGGATGTAGATTCTTCAGCCTTTTGCACAGATGTGTTGGCTCCCTATGCATTTAAGATGGGGATCTTTAGGGAGCAGTCTCCCCCTGTTCATTTTTCAATTGTACACCACTGTGGATATAGCAGCACCGCGGAACCTAGATATGATCTGCTGTTTGTGGGATCATTTAGCGTACAATGTTAAGTCGTCCCTTGTTGTAGCTTTATACCAGGTAAATTGAGGTAATGCTGGTGCTGCTTCTGCACTCTTCTTTGAACCAGGGTTCACAACCTGGCTTAAGTTAATGGTGTAGTGGGAAGTCTTCACAGTAGAAGACACTGTTAGCATCCAAAAATTACTAATTATTCAAAGAGCAGAAATAGTTTGAGGCACTTATTTCCTGTCCTATCACCAAGAAAACCAATGGGGTTAAAAGCCAATATGTTCTTAAGACCTGATGGGGTGCAGCCTAAAATATTAAATAACTAGCCACGGAGATGGTGAATGTACTGGTAGCAACCTTCCAAGAATCTTCAGATTCTGGAACAGTGCCAGAAGATAGGAATACAACCTGTGTAACACCTTTTATTCAAAACAAGAAGCATGCAAAGAAAGAGGTAATTATAGGTCAGTTAGCTTAATATCTGTTATTGGGAAAATGTTGGAGTCAATTGTAAGTAATGTGACAGTATAACATCTAGAAATACATGCTATTATCAAGCAGAGTCCGTCATAAAGGGGAAATCATGCCTGACAAGTTTACGAGAATTCTTTGAGGAGGTAACGAGCGGGATAGATAAAGAGGAAGCATTGGATGCAGTATATTTGAAATTTGAGAAGGTGTTTGATAAGGTACTACTTTAGGTGACAAAGTAAGGTAAGAGCCAAGTGTTGGGAGCAGTGTAATAGTGTGGAAAGAAAATTGGTTAACTAAGGGAAGACAGAATTGGAATATTGGATATTCAGGATGGTACTTGTAATGAATAATATGCCACAGGAACAGTGTTGTGGGGCACAGTTATTCACAATATGTACGTCAGTGTTCAGGTTAATTTTCCCATCTCTAATGTGGCACATTGTCTGCTATTTGAACTCCACCTTCGACTCAGATCTGAAGTTCATTGAGTCGCAAATACTTAACACGGATGTGTTCACCCTGAATTACTATAGCATCCAATAGCTTCCATGTGCTGCAGCAGGAACACATCACCTGTCCTGCCATTGCGTTGTATTAGTTTAAATTAATAAGATAATTAATATAATTTAATTACTTCAGATCCCCTGCTCTTTACACTCTATTGCAATGATTATTTTGTAAAACAAGTGTGAAAATTAACTTGCCATGCCAAACAAATAGTTATTTTCAAAATATGTTGCTTTATGCTTCTAGGAAATGCTAAACTAATTTGTAATTTGGAAACATTATCTCGTTGCAGTTTCTGGGGCAACTGGTTGCATTATGAGTGCCTTTCATTTCACAGTCAGAAATCAGGGATGATTCTGTTTCTCATCTTTTGCTCAGTCTGGTATAATTAAAATAAACACAAATTGCCACCTCAGCCACAGATAAATTACATTCCTGTTTCCTCTTTCGCAGTTAGTTGAGGTGGTAAAGAAATTGAGGCTTCAAATAGAATGAACTGCAAGTTGAATGGTGTTTGGTTTTTTTGTAGTTACTGCGCATGTAAGATTTTGTTTTTGCACATGGTGCTCGTTGGTTTAGATTCTGGGAGATAATGCCCATAGCTGACCACCTAGAGTCTACACCTTTTCAATCTTGCTCTCTCATCCTCCTGTAGGATCATTGATCCCCTTTTGTATGAAGTTTAGTGATTTCACTGCTAGGAAAGGAAAGCTGGATATAGTTTAAACAAAGATCGATTCACAAATGTAGGGTTGCTGTGATGTAAAATGGTTCTGTACTCATGTCTTCATAAATGTTACAGGTGTTAACATTTTAACTGTATTTCAATGTATGATTACTCTGAGTATTTTGCTAGCATTTTGCTTATAAGTTTTGTCTTTTTCTCCAAGTTGTTGGCTGACTCAGTGGAGTAGTAAGAACGGTTCTTCTTTTGCTTCTGTATCTACCGTTCTTTACAAGGAATTCTGAGCGTTCGAAAGATAAATGATCATCAGAAGTCAAGGAGGAGATGAACATTTTAGTTTAATCTCATTAAATGTATGGGGAATATATAATGGAAAGAATTAATTGAAGCAAAAAAGTTAACAGTAAGAACCTGTTTGAGAATAAGACAAGGAGAGACTTTTGTATTTACAAAGAAACTAATGTTACTGTTATCCTTCTTTCAATTAAAGGAAAGGCGTAGCAAGAAAGTGAGGAGAAATGAAAGCAATTGAAAATATGCGAGAAAGAAAAGAAGAATCACAGATATACACAGAAAGCTGACACCAGGTAGTGCAGTTCTCAGCCTGTTACTTCTGCCAAGCCATGAGTCCATTTGCTCCTAAGTTTAAACTGTTGAAGCAATGGCTGGAGTAACCGCTGATATACTAGAACTTGAACATAATTCAGTATGAGATGGAGAAATAAATAGCTGCTGTTGCTGGTGAGTAAAGAGCAACACTGAACTCCGCAATGAAGTTTTAAGGGGTAAGACTACCCTGATTGTGGGAAGCTGACTTGTCACAAATGTTAGCCATTGTAAACACAATTGTGTATCTTTGTTGCAACATGGAAATGAAGTATGCTTTGAGATTATCTTGTCCCAGAAAGCTAAAAAGATATTCTGATTGTAATTTGTATCAGCTGTTGGTCTTTTCAGAAGCTACAAAAGGATGGTTGTGCTGAGATTAAATAAATGTTATAGAAAATACATTTGGGTTTTATGTTTAACTTCAAATCTTTCAAAAATGACCTATTTTCCCAATCATGAGTTTAAACTATCCATTTCAAAATAGTTTGTTTCTTGCATTTTACCCCATTACAGGTTCTTTGGATGACGTGGTCCAGTTCAAGTGGCATTGTTATGAAAGGAGAAAAACTGTTGTAGAACTGAGACTTGTAAACTTATTAAATTTAGAATTTGGAGAAGGAAATACATCTAATATCAGAACTGAAGGTTCAGACTAAAGCTCTTTTCTCTTTAAGATCTAGACCATTATGCTGTGTATTTTTAGCTCTAGTTTTTTTTTAAAAAGGTTACCTTCTTGTAAAAATTAAAGCTGCAAGCTTCTGTAGTGTTGATTCCTGTGGAGCAGATGGGAAGAAAAAGAAACTCAAATTTAATGTGTATTCATTGTGTAGTATAGAATGAAGAACACAATTGTTTCATTGACAGAAATGTGTGTTGATGTCTTTTCTGTTTTGATTTTGAAAAAAAAATGCCCAAAATTTCACTGAAATAAATGAACAAAGCAGTGGATGCTGAGTCTGTTTCAGCATTACTTATTTCCATTGTGCATTTTTAATAACAATTAGCAGTTATACATCTGAATATTGTACAGTAGTTCATTGATTTAGTAAGACCTAACCATGTCATAGTTTATTGGGACTGTGGATTATTTTTCATTCTATTTTCTTTTTGTTCTCTGCTCTTACCCTGTTTAAAAAAAAATTCAAATAATCCAATGGCAGTATTCTTTCAATAAATGTAGAAATTCTCTTAACTCTGAAGAAGAAAAATAGCTTGAGTCTGAGGATTTGTTTGGAACAAAAGTCTATCTGTGGTACATACAAGTTGAAAAGAAGAACTTTAAATGTAACTTTCGGGTTTTGTTCTGTTGATGAGCTTGTGTGCATTATAACCTGCTGGAGATCTGCAGATCTGAGCTGTCACTTTGGAGCTTTAGTTATGCCTCTTTTCCCCCTCCCATGCCCCCAGCAGCACCTGTTAGCTTGTGTTCCCTCTCTTGTGTATCTCTGATTAACTTCTTCCAATTAAAACTTTTTTTACTGGACATTTCAATAGCTTTAAAGTTACGGACAGATAATCTTGCATATAATGTCATAGCCTGTACACCTAGTCAAGATGAACTTTAAGACAGGGTGGGACAAATGGAAGACATTTCTCATGTGATGATGTGGTTTGGGTCATGCTCATGTGTCTTAGCATAACAGTCGGTGAAAGCTCCTAGTGATGTTTTGGTAATTGTTTCTCATGTTAAAAATTATGCTGTGTGGTTTTAAAAGTTTGTTTCTAAAAATGTCAAACCATTCCAAGAGAATAGTGTACAATTTGCTGTGACGACAGGAACAATTGGTTCGGCACACATATGTACCAGATCAAGGTGCATTTTTATCCAGGTACAAATTTCATTCAGGACTTTACACGTTCACAATATTTCAAAAGGGATGGTGGAGTTCAGAAAGTTTAGACAAAGATAATGGAGCAAAATTTAGATTTCCTAAAAGCCTTCAGTTAGGAACTACATAATAGACTGGTGAATAAGGTTGAAGCACAAGGAATTGGAAAATAGCAGAATGGATAGCTAGTTATTTGCAGAGCAGAAAATGGAGAATTGGCAGAAGACATTGAATCACATAGCCAGAGGTGAAAATTAGAGTCTGATTTGTTGGTATGAGTTTTGAATGATTGAATAATCACACTTCGCATTTCAAGTTTGAGAAGTGCGAATCTTGTTCAGGTTTTGCAGGCTGCTTGTACTGAAGTGTCTTCCAGGTTCACACAGTATCAGACCAATCTTTTTTTTGTCTTCTTTACAAATTGCATGTTTCTCCAGGCATCATTGGGAAATGTTTCCTACTGAATCACTTGTATGCAATTTTAGGCTTAGATCTAATATATAGCAGTACGTTATGGACCAGATCAGACCCACTCAAAATATATTAAGGTGATGGTCTAACCCTAACTTTGTCCTTGCTTTGTAGGTAACTATAAGGCATTGCATTCCAGATGCAATTCAAGTGGTCAAACTACTCAATGTTACACAAATCACACAGTGTAAAAACAATTGTTAAAAATATAGACAAAATATAATAAGAATTGGCTTAACTCTATAACTATATCAAAACTGTATCGAAATGCTTAACAAAATGGTTTATATGAAGTACTATTAATTAACTGTTCCAATATAGTAACATCCCATGAACACTTCCTTAGCAAAGGCAACTTCAGTAAAATAGATTATTTCACACGCGATTGTAAGCAGCAGGAAGAGAACCCTGCCTTTTAGTTATAATAGCGGAATAAGAACTTCCACATCCAGCTTCAAGATGCCAGCAGCTAGTACTGAAGGCTAATACTGAAAAATATTGACTCCACCCATTCGGGCTGTTTCTGTTGTTCCAGGGAATTCCTGGAGGCCTGGCATTCCAACCAAAACTCTATCAACAAACACGCTGAACAAGACCAGAAATACAAACCATTAAATTGGGGCCAGAAGTGATGCCAACCATCCCAGCAAACCTAGGCATATAAATAACAAGCAGTACAAAACACCAATGCTTTACCAGAGGTGTACTGATGATGTTACTTAGCAAAGAGTATTTCTTTTGTTGATTTATTTCTATCTGCGCATCGTCGTCTTGCAAGAGTCCAGCGCTGACACCCACATCACTTGCATCAATAGCCATGTTGAATGGCTTAGTGTAATTAGGTGTAACTCACACTGGCCACTGGTTAACACTGCTTTCAGGCTGTCAAATGCCTTCTGACATTATCCCATCCACTGAAGTTTTCTGTACTTCTTCAACAAGTCAGTCAGTGGAGCAACTACATTGCTAAAATTTGGTATGAACTTCTGATAAAAACAATTCAGTCACAGGAATCCTAGTACTTAGCTGTTCATCAGTGGTATGGGAAACTCCTTACATCCTGTGGGGCTATGTTTCTATGTCTAGTGGAAGATAATTGAATAACTTATCCTAATTTTTGAAAGCTTCCTAATCCTCAAATTTAATTTGAGGAATGGCTAATTCAGAATCATTTGAATGTAATTCTTCACCCTGTGATGTAACCAATAACACATTCTCCTTTTCCTTTCCTTCCCTACTAGCATACCTTTTGAGCACATTCACATGGCACACTCTGAGATTCCTTTCTATCTGGCGTTCTTATGAAACAGTTCACCTCACTCAATTTCTTATCGATTCGATGTGGTCCACTAAAACCTTGCCTTTAAAGGTTCACCTATCACTATGAATCGTACTGACACTTCTTATCCTCACTCTCCAATATTACAAATTTTTGAACTCTTGTCTGCTTCCTGTTTTGTGGCATGTTCTGCTACTTTCAAATGCTATCTAGTCGACTCACCTGCTCAATTTTTCCCTAAAGTTTGACACACAACCCAATTATGTGGTCTCTGAACACTGACTTACCAATTTCTCCTTAATTAGTTTAGTGGTCATCTGACCTCATGCCTAATAACCAATTCAGATGGCCTGACTTTAGTTGGTTCATTAGATACATTGCTAATTGCAGAACACACAAATGGAATTCCTTTATCTGTATCTTCTGGGTAGTCTTCACAATAAACCCTCAACATGGTCTTTAAAGTTTGCTGCCACCATTCTAATGCTCCCTGCAATTCTGGTCTGTTCATAAAGCTGAATCTGTTGGTATGTATTTTCAAACTGTTGTATCTTGTGTCTGATGGAAGAGGGTGGAAGAGAGTATAACCAGGGTGGGAGGGATCGTTGATTATGTTGGCTGCTTTCCCGAGGCAGGGAGAAGTGTAGACCGAGTCAATGAAAAGAAGGCTGGTTTTCATGATGGACTGGGCTGCATTCATAACTGTTTGTAACTTCTTGTGGTCTTGGGCAGAGCCGTTGCCATACCATGTTATGATGCATCAAGGTAGGATGCTTTCTGTGGTGCATCTATAAAAATGGGTAAGGGCCATTGTGGGTATGCCTTCTCCTTCTGAGAAAGCAGTGGATGTGCTTTCTCGATTTGTAGTGTCGACGTGGATGGACCAGGATAGATGGTTGGTGATGTTTACTTTTCGGAACTTGAAACTCTAGACCACCTCCACCTCGGAATCCTTGATCAGGCAGGGGCATGTCCTGCACACCACTGACTGAATTTGATGACTAGCTCTTTTGTCTTGCTGAAATTGAGGGAGAGATTGCTGTCTTTATACCATGCCAGTAAGCTTTCAATCTCTTTTTTCTATACTCTGTCTCATCGTTGTGTAAGATCTGACCTGCTATGGTGGTGTCACCACCAAATTTGTAAATGGAGTTAGAGTTGGATTTAGCCACACAGTTGTGAGTGTATAGGGAGTATTGTAAGGGGCTGAGTACGCAGCCACGTGGGGCACTGTGTTGAGGATTATTGTTGAGGAGGTACTGTCATCTATCCTTAGTGATTGTGGTCTATGGTTCACGAAGTTCCGGATCCATTTGCAGAGGGGGCAGCAGAGTCCTAGGTTTTGGAGTTTGGAGATGAGTTTGGTTTGAATTATGGTATCGAAGTTGGAGCTAAAGTCAATAGAAAGAAGCCTGATGTAGGTGTTCTTGTTATCCTCATGTTCCAGGGATGAGTGCGAGGACGGGGAAATGGCATCTGCTGTGGACCTTTTTACAACAGTACACAAATTGTAGTGGATTCGAGGCAGTCTGGGAGGCTGTAATTTATGTGTGCCATTACTAACCTGTTGAAGCTCTCCATAATGATGGCTGTCAGAGCCACCAGGCGGTAATCCTTAAGGCAAGTGGCCTGATTTTTTTCTTTCGTACCTGGTCTTCTTGAAGAGATGGGAACCTCACGTCGTAGTAAGGAGAGGTTAAAGATTGTCTGCAAATACTCCTGCCAGCTGGTCCGCGCAGGATCTGAATGCATGGCTGGTGACTCCATCCAGACCAGTTGTTTTCCGTGGGGCACAATCTGACATTTGCACCAGTGATTGTGGGAGCAGGTGCGCTTGAGGTTGTCAGGGCAAGTGACATCATTTCACTGACCCTCTGTTCAAAATGAGCATAGAATACATTGAGCTCATCGGGCAGAGATGCGTTGTTGTTGGCAATTCTACTTGACTTCGCTTTGTAGCTTGTTTACATTGTGTAAGCCTTGCCACAGTTGATGTATGTTCGTGCGGTTAGTCTGGGACTCTAGTTGAGTCTGATATCATCTTTTGGCATCCCTGATTGCTTTGTGAAGATTGTACCAAGATTTTTTGTAAGGTCAAGGGTACCTGACTGGAACGGCTCAGACCCGGACTTTGCTCGGGAGTGAATCTGCTGGTTCATCCAAGGTTTCCAGTTGGGGAACACTTAGATTAACTTCGTTGGCACGCAGTCCTCTATACATTCACTGAAGTCTGTGACAGTAGTGGCATATTCATGTGGTTGGCCGCTGAGTTCTTGAATATGGATCGTTCCATTGACTCTAAGCACTCATGTAGGAGTTCCGTCCATTACCTCAGACCAGCCCTGTACGACTTTCTGTACCAGATTGTTGCACTTCATTTTGTCTGCTTGCAAGCTGTGAGAAGGAACACAGCTTTAATGTTCTCCTTTTACCAAAATGCAGGTGGGGGTTGGAGCAATAGGTGTCTTTGGTTGTGTAGCAGTGGTCCAGTGTGATAGGGCCTGTGGCGGAACAGGAGATGTGTTGGTGGTATCTTGGTTAGCACGTTCTTGAGGTTGGCCTGGCTGATGTCACCTACCATGATGAACAAAGCTTCATGGTATTCTGTCTCAAGCCAGTTGTGGCGGTGTAGATCTCATCAAATGCACTCTTCACTTCCATGTAGGTGGGATGTAAATGGCCGTCAGGATAGCCGAAATGAACTCCCCAGCAGGTAGAAAGGATGGCACTTCACCGTTAGATATTCTGTGTTCAGAGAGCAGTAACTCATCAGGGTCATTACATCCGAGCACCAAGTGGTGCTGATCAGGAGGCAGACCCCTTCACCCTTTGCCTTGCCCAAGGACGCCTTGTAGTCTATCCAGTGGATTGAGAAGCCCTCGGGTTGTAAGACATGGTCAGGTAAAACAGGTGTGAGCCACGTCTGCCTGGTAGAGATTACACAGCTGTCTGTCAATTCTCTTGAGTAAGTGAGTCTAGTTTTAAGTTCGTCCAGCTTCTTTTCAATAGCTTGGTTATTTCCCAGGAGTATGCTGCGGAGGGGGGATTTGAAACAGCATTGTTCCAACTTGTTTATGTCCTTTTGAAGTTGTACATTGTTCTTGTCAGTTTATAACACTCTCTCTCATTTTGTGTTGTCTGCAACTTTGAAATTGTCCCTGAGAGCTTGATCAGAGATGTATATCAGGAAGGGCAAGGCTCCCACTACCAATCCCTGAGGAACTCTACTACAAACTTTCTTCCAGTCTGAAAAATAGCCATTAACCTTTACTCTGTTTTCTACCCCTCAGTCAATTTTGTATCCATGTTGTTACTGTCTCGTTATTCCGTGAATTATCACTTTCTTTCCATGTCTGTTGTGTGATAATATCAAATGCCTTGTGGAAGTCCATGTACAGCAGCACATCAACAGGCTTCCCTCTTTTGTCACCTCTTTGCTATTCTTTCAAAAATGTGCCAGCAGATTATTTCAGTTGTGTTTTTCCACCACAAATCCATGCTGACTCTTTCAAATTAGCGTACATTTTTCCATATGACTATTATTTCTACCCCAAATAATTATTTCTAACTATTTTGCACCACTGAAGTTAAACTGGCTGGTCTGTAATTGTTGGGCCTTTCTTTTAAACCTTTCTTGAACAGGAGTGTCGTCACCTTCTGCTTTCGGTCCCCAAGCCAATTTTGGATCTACGTTGCTTGTATACACGTATGATGTTGCCTTCTCGACCAGTCTCTTATGTAATACCTTATTAAAAGCCTTACTGAAGCCCATCAACTGCACTACTGTCATTAGCGTGCCTAGTCAACACCTTACAAACCTCGCTCAAACTTGTCAGATACGATCTCCCCTTGACAAAGTCAGGCTGTCTATACTCTGTTATTCTCTGCGTCTCCAAGTGAAAATTAATTCATTCAGTCCCATGAATTTTTTCCAATAGTCTCCCTGCGACTAAGGGCCTGTAGTTCCCTAGTTTATCCCTACCACCTTCTTGAATAATGGTAACACATTAGTTGACCTCCAGTCCTCTGACACTTTTCCTATGGCCAAGGAGTGTTTAAAAATAAATAGTGGGGTCTGTGCAATTTCCTCCCTTTCCTCACACAGCAGTCCTGGGTTAGCAGATTTTTCCAGTTTTAAGCCTACTAAAACTGCTAATATCACACCTCTCAGTTTTAATTTGTACAAGTATATCCCAATACTCTGTGATTTCTCTACTTTTTCTTTCTGTACAGTGAATACAAATGCGAACGAAGTAAGCATTTAAAGTTTCACATGCATCTTTCAGCTCCACACAGTTTCACTTTGGCTTCTAATTGGTCCTGCTGTTTCTCTGGTTGTCCGCGCCCTTAAAAAAAGACACGCCTTTGGAGTTTCCTTTGTTTTACCTGCTAGTTTATTTTAATACCTTCTGTTTGCTTTCCTAAATTTTTTCAAGTAATCCTTACTGTATCCTCGATGTCTTTAGCGCTTCCTGTGTTTGGACCTTCTATCTACCATAGGCTGCCCTTGTTTCCTTATCCAATCCCAAATCTTCCTTGACATCCAGGGTTCTCTGGACTTGTTGGTTTCACCCTTCACCCTTCACCTTTTATGAGAAATTTGTTGGCTTTCTTTACTTGTTGAAATACTCCCACTACTGTGGTGTGATTTTTCTGCAAGTAGCTGTTTTCAGTCCATTCCCTCCACATTCTGTTTTATCGTTATTGAAAGCAACTCATCCCCAGTTCTGAGCTTGTGTTTCGAGGCCTACTTTGTTCTTTCTCGTAACTATCTTGAATCTGACTGAGTTATGATGACTATCACCATAATACCTCTCCACTGACACTTCTAGCACTTTCCCAGCTTCGTTCCCTAAAACTAAATAAAGTACTGTCCCTTCCCTTGTAGAACTTAGTATGTGTTGTTTTAAAAAACTCTACTGGACACATTTTAAGAATTCTGCACCGTCTAAGCCTTTCACACTTCGTCCATCCCACTTAATATCAGGCAAGTTAAAATGCCTTACTGTTATTACCCTACTTAATTACTCTTGAACTTGATATTTAAGATGACCAAGAACTTGAGAAAGCAGACACTGAAACAATATCTTTTGCTGGGTTCACACTTGTATCGTGAATCTGACATTTGTCAGATACCAATTTTTACTGTTTCAGCTTCCCCTCTTGTAACCAGGGAGCATTCTGGCTTTCTTTGTCCTATCTTTCCCCCATTTGAGGTTTGTACTTTGATAACATTGAAGTTACCTCTTCTTTAAAAGCAGGTGATTTTCAAATTGAAGTTTTGCTTGAAAATCTTTAATCCAGTCTTTCCTGGTCTAGATCCTTTTCAGTTAAATTAAATTGGCCCTTCATCCAATTAATTACATTTACTCTGAACAGCTACTTGTCCTTTTCCATAGCTAACCTAGGCCATAGGATATTTTCATTTCAATTCCCAAAGTGATGTCCTATTGACATTTGATCCACTGGCCTTATTCTCGGGGGCCAGGTCCAGCAGATTCCAGCTTCTTTCGAGCTGGAAGCATTATGGTTGATATAAGTTGGAGTTTTGAGGAAAGATACAAACTAGTTTGGACATGGCAAAATTGACCTTGAAGTTGCGACTTGACAGTAAATTGGTGCCAGAGCCTTCGTAAGAATCGAAGAGGAAATAGACTTTGCAAGAAACGTGTCCACATTTTTTCTAAAAAAAAAAGTTGATTTCAGATCTAAACCAATGAAGAGTAGGCTGTTGAGAAGAGCAGAGCAACAGATGGAACTTGCAGTTCATGGGCACAGATCCCTCATCTCAGCAGAGCAAGTTATACAAGTTATTTGGGATTTTCAGAAATTGCTTTGTATCACAAGTTGAGCCCACCTCCAATTGCCCTTGATCTGAATGGCTTGCTTGACTATTTTTAAAGGGCATTTAAGAGATCGCCATGTGTCTATGGGTCAGGCATTACATGTTGACCAGACCAAGTAAAAATGACAGATTGCTTTTCTAAAGGACATCTGTTAACATTCAGCAATGGTTAAAGGTTATTAATGTTTTACTGAATTAAAATTTCACCATGGTGAGATTGAAACCCATGTTCCTGGAGCATTTGGGTCTCTGAATTAGTAGTGCAGTGGCATTACCACTCTGCCACTCCTTTCTTGCTTTTGTTAACACACACAGAAAGCAGGAGAGTAATGAGGTTATGTTGAAACTATGTGAGGTACTAGCTAGCCCACATATTGAGTGTGGCATCCTGTTCTGGTCACCTTGTGACAAGGAAGATGAGATTTTATTGAAAGCATATGTAAGCAATAGACAAGTGAGTTTTCAAAGGATAATTGGATATTCTGGGAATGCTTATGTTCGAACACAGACTGAGCGGAGATTTAATTGAAGTGTATTAGTTTATAAGAAATGCCTATTACCATTAGAGCTATTGTTAACGAGGGCTATAGATTTAAAGTATTTAGGGGGATGTTTGCAAAATTTTCCTACTTGGACTCCAGTTGGTTCTAAAATCCACTGCCTGGAAAGATGGCTGTGGCAGAAATCCTCACTTAGTACTTGGATATGCACTTGATTTTCCAGCAAGTAGCTGCTGCCATTCCACTTTCAACAGATCCTGTCTTAGCATATCAAATCAAAGTGTCTCTAATTCAGAGCCTTTATTTCCAGGCCATTTTTTTTTTCATGACGGAACCACCATAAATCCGACTTAAGTTGTGGTCACTATCGCCAACATGCCTCCCCTGACACTTATACCTCTTGCCTCCTTACCTTGGCCCATGCTTGATTTGGAGTGGTGCCCTTCAAGCTTTATATCCAATTTTCTCTTTATCAGAGAGAGATGATTATGATACTTTGTGTACAGTGACCAATCACAAACCTACAGGACTGTGGACCAAGAGTTGGAAAGGGGGATTAAACAAGAAAAACTTTGGCTGGTACAAGTGTGTTGGGCCAATTGGCATATTAATTGTGTGTTAATTTATTGCTGTTTGTGAGATATTGGTTTTGATCACTCATGGAGTACTGTGAAGACTTCTGGTTCCTGTTTTATTAAACAGAGAGGGGTACTTGAGATAGTGCAAAGTATAAACTGACATATTTCATACTCTCTGGTTGATGCAAATTGGGTGTCAGTTCTTTTGAAAGGTGAAGGATGAGAGGTGACACTGTTAGGAGTGAAGGCAGGGATTTTCCACTCGGGCAAGCACAAAGCTAGAAGCCATCAAATAATAATAAACTCTGATCATTTAAACAGCAGCTGTTGTCTCTGCAAATATCTCCATTCTTAATGATGGGGAAGGCCAGCAAATTTCAAACAAAAGCGTTTGTACACATCTTCAGCCAGAAGTGCCAAGTGGATGATCCATCTCAACCCCCTTCTGAAGACCCTAGCATCACAAATGTAGGTCTTCAGCCAATGCAATTCACTTCAAGAAATAATTGAAGGTACTGGACATTGCAGATGCTCTGGACCATGCAACATAATGGCAAATGATGACTTGCAGCCCAGAACTGTCTGCTCTCATACCTAACATGTTTTAATATGGCCACAACACTGGGACTTATCCAACAATGTGGAATACTGCCATGTTTATCCTGGCTACAAAAAAACAGGACAAATCAAACCCAGCTAACACCCTATCACTCTTGATTATCAGTGCTGTGATGAAAGGGGTGAATGGAAGTGCTGTCAAGTGGCACTTACTCAGAAATAACCAGCTTATTGGTGCTTAGTTTGGGTTCCCCAGACTCATGAGCACCTAACCTTATGACAGCCTTGTTTAAAATGAGGACCAAAGAATTGAATTTGACTTAACATATGGGTGGCATTCATCAGAGTGTGGCATCACAGAGTACTGTCAAAGTTGGAGTCAGTGGGAATCAAGGAAATCTCCTTAGTTGGAATCATACCAAGCACAAAGAAAGATGGTGATTGTTGGAGGTCAGTTAGCCACAGGACATCACTGTAGATGTTCCCTTCGGTAGTGTCCTAGGCTCACCCATCTTCAACTGCTTCATCAGTGACCTTCCCTCTATCATAAGGTCAGAAATGGTAGTTCACGGATGACTGCACGATGTTCACTGCCATTCACAGCTCCTCAGAAAATGAAGTAGTCTATATCTGTATGAAGCAAGTCCTGGACAACATTCAGGATGGTGCTGATAATTGGCAAATAACATTTGTTCCCCTCAAGTGCTGCGTGTCGGAGCATTTTTCCTGACCCGGAACAAAGACTCAGGAGGTAGACAAGTTTCGGGCAAGTGAAAGAGGTTTGTTCAAGCATAAATTGGTTTATGCAGACAGAGGGCCAAAGGATCTTCCCTGAATCTGTCTTCGGAAGATAGATTAATGACACACCCTCTGCTTTTACAAAGAAATACAGCATTTTTATACATTTTGTTCTACAGTAATCAAATACAACGTAGTCGTCATCCTTCCCCTTAAATCAAGCACCCAATCCTGTGCGACACCTTGTCAGTGATAGGCACTTCCATGGGCAGCCCCGGGTTCCCATGATCTTATGGTATTAGCTAGACCTTGTAATCTCGAGGCCTTGGGATCTTCCCATGAATCCTGTTCATTCACATTCCAGAAGTTTAATGGCTATACTCCTTCGGGTCTTTCTCAGGCTTGTTTATCTGTAAGGACAGCTCAAATTCCATTACCTATTGTTTTTTGGTGCTGTCTTTTATCACATTCAGTTACTCCTTTTATTTTCCTGCTGTCCCAATTACATAATATAAAAATAAAGCGTCACTAATTCTGTTATAGAGTTTATTATAAATGTGTTATGCAACTACTTCAGCTATCAGCATTTTGTAATTTATGGGTTGTGATCAATCTATCTTGTTCAGGGCACAAGAGAAGGTGTCTTCTAAGGCTAGTTAATCTTTACATCTAAACTTAAATTTTTTTTAAAGACTTGTATTATATCCTGGTTATGTATTGAAAGCAACTTCTACGATTCGATTATTTTTAGCTAGAAACTATTTAATAATATTGGTAGCTTCTAAGAGGGAACCATTTACTTCAAAATAACTTTAGCAGTTATCCTTGCAGCTGCTTGAGGACCTAATCTAGCACCTGAACGTTACTCATTTACTGGGACAATCACCGTTTCATTAATAAAGCTTGAATTGGTAATTTATCTGTCCTAAGGCATCCTTTTATCAGAACTGTCTTGGATGGGAACATGCAGCGTTCTTTTATACTGACTTTCTATCAGTTCTGTTCAAAGGTACCATTGTATTTCACTGTGTGAGCAGGCTGCTTAGTTTGGCTTAGTTTCTGTCTGTCATCTTGTAAGCAGGCATGGGCTGCTTAGTGTATTTAGGTACAAGTCACTTTACATGGCCAGGTACAGGTCACCCCTACACAGGCAATGACCATCTCTAACCAGGGAGTATCGAACCACCTTCCTTTGAAATTCAACAGCATCTTCATTGCTGAATGCCCCACTATTAATGTCCAAGGTGTTGAGAATTGACCAGAACTGAACTGGACCAGCCGTAAAAATACTGGAGCTACAAAAGGAGGTCAGACCAATTCCTGGGACAGTAGGACTGAGGTATGAAGAGAGCCTGGATCAGTTGCAGCTGTATTCACTGGATTTTAGAAGATTAGTGAAGGGAATCTCATGGAAACTTAGAAAATTCTAAAAGGGCAAGACAAGGTATGTGCAAGGATGTGGTTCCCAGTAACCAGGGGTCACAGCCTAATGATGTGGCGTAGCCCATTTAGGACTGAGATGAGGAGAAATTTCTTCACCCAGAAAGTGGTAAGCCTCTGGAATTCTCTGCTCCGAAAGTGGTTGAGGTCAAAACATTGAATGTTTTGAAGAAGGATTTAAATGTAAGTCTTGGGGCTAAATGGATCAAAGGATATGAGGAGAAAGTGGGAACAGGGTACTTAGTTGGATGATCATCCATGATCATATTGAACAGTGGAGCAGGCTGCGAGGGCCAAACAGCCCAGTTTTTCTATATCTTGTGCTTTTGTATCAGAGTCAAGGAATTCTGCAGCAAGCAACTCCCCTCCTGTTTCCCCAGTACAAAAACAGAAATTACTGGAAAATCTCAGCAGGTCTGGCAGATCTGTGGAAAGAAAGAGTTTTGGGTCCAGTGACCCTTCTGATTGTCACTAGGAAAAGGTTGGCATATATGCACTTAAATGATTTTGACTGAAATGTAGGTGGGTATGATCAAGCAGTTGACAGATGACATGAATAGGAGGCAATTAACAGACTAGTCAGGTGGACAGAACAGTGGCAAATGGAATTCAACTTGGAAAAATGTGAAGTAGCGTATTTGGGGAGGGCTAACAAAGCAAGGGATTACACTATGAATGATAGATCCCTGGAAAATACTGAAAAACTGAGGGGCTTTAGTGTGCATGTCCACAGATTATCAAATGTAGCAGGGCAAGTCGATAGAATAGAATATTGTCACGATGGTATTCTTTGCTTTATTAGCCAAGGCATAGAATATAAGAGCTAGGAAGTGATGCATGAACTGTATAAAATTCTGCTTTGGGCACAAATGGAATACTGTGTGCAGTTCTGGTCACCACATGGTAAGAAGGACGTAATTACTCCAGTAGATGTACCAGGATGTTACCTCAGATGGTCTGATCTATGGGGAAAGATTGGATAGGTTTCCTTGGTTGAGAGAGCATCTCGTGGATATGTATTCAAAGAGTTCATAGGGTGGATAGAAGTGTACTGTTTCAATTAGTAGATGGGGTCAGTAACTAGGTGGCATAGATTCAAGGTAAGAGCTAGAGTGAATGAGGAGGTAATACTTGGTGGTATTATCACTACCTGGTTCTCTGGATTAATACTCTCTAATGTCCAAACCCAACCGTTGTGGGATTTGAGTTCAATTTAAAAAAATTCTGGAATTAAGAGTGAAACCACCGTCAATCTTTGGAAAAACACATTTGGTTCCTTAATGCCCCTTGAGGAAATGAAATCTGTCATCTTTTATCTGGTCTAGCCTACGTGTGACTCCAGACCCACAGCAATGTTGCTGACTCTTTTCTGAATTGCTAGGTCATTTCAGAGGACACTTACATCAATGCTAGAAAGGGAAAAAGAAATGAAATCCAGATCGTCCACCTTGGCACCAGGAACAACAATAGCAAAAAGCATGCTGTTGGCTCTGTAAATTCTCCTTGCTACTCTCAGACTTGTGAAATAACAGCCTGATGTAGTCACTCATGGAATCATACAAGACAATGTTCCAGACAGTACCATTACCGTCCCTGAATATGTCCTGTATCACCAGCAGAACAGGCCCAGCAAAAGTAGCCACACAGCAGTATACAGTTGAGAGGGAGTTACTTTGAAATTTCCCAACTTTGACTTTGGACATCATGTCTTCTCGTAGCATTAGGCCAGACGTGGGCAAAGGAACCTCCCTAAGCCGGATTATACAGTGCTCCTCCATGTTGAACATTACATGGAGGAAGAAAGAGGATGATAAAACCACAGAATGTACTCTGAGTTGGGGATTTCAATGTCCATTGCCAAGGGTGTTTTTGCATAGCACTACCGATTGGAGCAGCTCGAGCTCTAAAGGATATAGTTGCGAGACGGTGGCTATGGCAGGTGGTGAGGGAACGAAATGTGGGAAAGACTACATGACTGTATCAGTAAGAGTGACTACCACACAGTCCTTGTGGAGACTAAATCCTGCTTTCACATTGATAATTCCTGGTATTGTGTTGTGTGGTGCAATCACTGTGCTAAAAAAACCCTGTCTCATCCTGTTTATATGCTTGTATCTTGAAGTTGGAGCTCCGTAGTAGAGGGAACAATTGACTGGGAATTGAGAGAAAATAAAGTTGCAGGATTGCTCCTTAATGCTTCCTTTCAAGGAAGCAGCTACATTATATCTAAAACCCAAGAAATAAACCACATTTGAAACCCAACCGGTTAGCTTTGCTGCAATTCAAGTTTAACAGTCGATTAATCCCCCAAATCATCATTAGCCAACTTCTCACAGGACACTTGAATTTTTGTGGCCAAATAGTACATGACTGACTAGCAGATGAAAGTATATTTGAAATGTGCAAAGTAATTCGTACTGTAGTGAAATTATTTCTTTCAACCAATCATGCACATCTTGAGCCAGATGATCATTTAAAGTTGATGTTCAGGTATAGCATTAAACGCTGTTATGTGGTTGGCGTTCCACATTGGGTTAATTATAGAAGGAACTGTTGCTGGATTCTCGTGGTTTGTATGGACTTCTGTTTGCGATGTTCATTGGTTGTGAATGCTGCTTCGTAAATGGAAGTCCAGCATAATGAAAGTAATGTGATAGTCTCAAGCATTATTTTGGCAAAATCAATTTATAGTAGGGGTCTGCGCAGCACAGTGGGTTAGGACCCCACCCTTTCCTCTCTAATAACTTTTGGATAGTTCTCCATGATTCTGTATGTCCTTTCCATATAGTGGGGGTCTCAGCAACAGTGGCCGACTCTGCACCTACAAATCTGATATTTTTAGTTTGCCATTATGCCACTGTGCCTGGAACAAGGTAGCAGTGATGAAGTTCATGCTTACATTTACTGTCTTGTTTACCGATCAGCTTTCAGAGTGTGGGATCTCTTATGTGGGTACAGGAAGAGGCGGAGTAGTCAACAGGGCCAGCCTCTACATTGATTCAAATAACCTGCCATGCAGTAGTAACAGAAAAATTTGATACAGGTCGATAGCATTATAAATGGAAAGCTAAAATAGCAAAGGAATATTTATGGAAACAATTGAAGGGCATATTCTGGCAGATTATAACTAGAACAGCCTCACCATTGCTACCAGAATAGATCAAAGGGTGGATATTTTTCTTTTCAACATCTCTGTCCATCTATTCTCATGATGCTCCAGTGGCGCACACTCTCGCTGTCTTTCTCTTGGACTTTCCCTCCCTCTCATTTCCTCCTCGTCGTCTTCGTCTTCTTCTCTGTTTCTGCTCTCGTGTGTTGCCTGTCTATTCTAGTTCTGTGTTGCTTTCTCCAAAGCAAAACCATGACCTATCAGATTTAACATGCCAATTAATCATAGTTTTCTTGTGCATTATGAATTGCCGTGATTTGTCAAAATTTGACAATCTTGCATTGTTTTGGTGAAACAAGAACCTTCAACAATATGTCTCTCCAAGAACGTGATAGTGAACATTTAGAAATCACCATTTCATCCTCAGTTGGATTATTTTGTTTCATTCTGTCGTGGCTGAAATTGCTGATTTGATCTTGGAGAGCTAGCAGGAGCACAATGTTCCAAAAAGTTGCCTCCTTTACTGTAACCTTATGGTTCAGTAATCGACGATGTACAAAGGTTTGAGCCAGAAGTATTTGTTTCTACTTCGATAAAGTAAAGCCACCATAGTCTTGCCAAACAGTGGGGCATCTCTCTCATTAAAGAGACGTTATTGTTGGTAGTTTAACTTGCAGGTCACCACATCTCGGGTGAAGGGAGAAGTTATAAAGTGAAGTCCTTCATGGTAACCTCATTCGGTGCAGCAATCACTGTACTTTGCGATCCAGCTGTCCAGCCAATTGAGATTTCCTCTCTACAGGTTACAAAGTGCTTTACAGCCAATAAAATATTTTGTGCAGTAATGATATTGTTGTCATGTAGCAAAGTAAGCACCCAATTTATGGAAAACAAGGTTCCACAAGAGCATCGTGTCAAAGTCCAGATAATCTGCTGCTGTGATTTTTTTTGATTGAAGGATACATTCTCTAGAAGACTGACGATAACTTCCATCCTCAGTTCAAAATAATACAGTGGGGTCTTTTTTGTTTTTGCCTGGGAGTCTAAGATCTCTGATAAGCATCTCACCCCAAAGATTCCAATCTACTTGTGTAGATACACTTCTTCCAGATTCAGATATTTATCTAAAGCATATCTTGCTTACTTTCTGTGACAAAGCATTCCATACACTTCAACAATGTTGGGAAAGAACTTTCTGCTAACCTCTTTTTCCACTCTGTGACTATATTCATGGCCTACAGTATGGTTTAGCACCTTTTTAATTTAAGAAAAATCCAAAGGCGTTTAAGATATAGGTGTAACAAAAATAGATGCTGAGCCAGAAAGGACGTTCATGCAGAACAAAGTATTGTTCAGCAGAGGAACAGGCCCTTCAGTCCACCAAGATGGGCGGCACAGTGGCTCTTTTAACTGACCCCTTTTTACCTTAAACCGACGTCCCGAAGTGTTTGACATTTCCACACTGTGAAAAAAGTCTTTGACTATCCATTCTATGTATGCCTCTCATAATTTTGTAAACTGCTATCAAGTTGCCCCTCGTCCTTTGACATGTCAAGTGAAAACAAACCCAAGTTTCTTCATTTTCTCCTTGTAGCTAATGTCCAACAAACCTGGCAACATTTGTGGTAAACAGTTTCTGTACCCTCTCCAAACCCTCCACATTCTTTTGGTAGTGTGGCGACCAGAACTGTATACACTTCCAAGCTATGTCCTAACTAAAGTCCTTCACACCTGCAACATGACTTCCCAATTTTTATACTCTGTCATGGCCGATGAAGGCAAGCATGCCATATGCCTTCTTTACCACACTCCACTTATGTTACCATTTTCAGGGAACTGTGGACCTGTACACCTAGATCCCTCTATGCTGATGCTGTGTGTGACCCAATCAGAAGTTTGCCTCTTGATAACCTTTGACTTCAGTTTTGCTGTGGCTCCTTGATACCACACTTGGTTGCATGTGGTGTTGGTGTCAAAAGCTGTCACTCTCATTTCACATTTGTCCATGCTTAAACCAAGGTTGTAATGAGGTCAGGAATTGAGTGGCCCTGGCGGAACCCAAACTAGCCATCACTGAGTAGCTTATTGCTGAGCACCTTCCATCACTTTACTGATGATCAAGGGTGGACTGATGGGGTGGTAATTGGCTGAGTTACATTTGTCTTGCTTTTTGTGTGCAGGCCATACCTGGGCAATTTTCCACATTCGGGTAGATGCCATTGAACAACCTGGCCATTTTTCAGGACTAAATTCCTTTTGCCATTGTTCTGTCCACTTGTAGTTTGCTATTTACTGCACCGCCAACTTTCATGCCATCTGTGATCTTTCTGATCTTGCTGCCTACGTTCATATCTAGATTGTTAATGCACACAACGGACAGCAAACGACCCAGCACTGAACCCTGTGGTATGCCACTAAATGTCCTGAAAATTGTGGCAATATCTATATTGTGACTATTTGCTTGTAATTCTTTGTTTAGCTCTTCATTCACATTGAATATGCATTCAGTATTTCCTGGAATAATTATCTTTATAATTTGCACCTATCAAAATAGCAATACAGATTATCAAAATGCTAATGTATTATTGTATGCCACTGAGCCAGATTTTGATGTCTAACTTTTCATCCTTCAGCTACTTTTGGGAGTTGCATATTTCAGCACTGAGAAGGGATAACTTGGAAGAATGTGTTTGGAAGTATTTTGACCACAGTTAGTATGTGAAGCTTTTGAGGAAGAAGGTAGAAAATGTTTTGGAGCTCATCAGAAACATAGTATGTCTTACCTTAATCACAGAATCAAGGGATATTTTTGGCCAGATCTTCTTTCCATAAATACTAATTCGTATCAAGGAAAGACTTCAGGCTAAAGGCGTAGCCTTTTAAATAGCTGAAGTGACCAGAAGGACGTGTTATTATTATGGGAGGCAGTAGCTTAGTAGTATGATCGTTAGACTATTAATCCTGAAACTTGGCTAATGTTCTCGGGACCTGGGTTTGAATCCCATCACAGCAGATGGAATTTTAATTCAATAAAAAATATCTGGGAATTAAGAATATACGACAACCGTGAAACCATTGCTTGTCTGAAAAATCCATCTGGCTAACTAATGTCCTTCAGGGAAGGAGATCTGCCATCCTCACTTGGTCTGGCCTACACGTGACTGCAGACCCTCAACAATGTGGTTGACTCTCTAGTCAATTTGGAATGGCCACTGAGTGCTGGCCGAGCCAGCGACACACTCATCCTGTGGATGACTTTTTTTTTATAAAAAGCTACAACCTTACCTAATATATATTAATTAAATGTTTCAAAGGCACCTTCAAAAATAACATAATCATTGGATGCCTGTAAAGCATTAAAGTTTTTGAGAAGATTTGTAGAATGTTGTGGATGAGGTTGCAGACTTGCTCGCCGAGCAGGTGTTTGATTGCAGATGTTTCGTCACCCTGCTAGGTAACATTGTCATTGCGCCTCCAGTTCAGTGTTGGTGTTCTGTCCCACTTGTTATTTATGTGCCTCGGTTTGCTGGGGTGTTTGGTATCACTTCCGGTTCTGTTCTTCAGCGGTTTGTGTGTCGGGTCCAGTTCAATGTGTTTGTTGACTGAGTTCCGAGCTGGACCCGACATACAAACCATTGAAGAATAGAACCGGTAGTAATATCAACCACCGCAGCAAACAGAGGCAGATAAATAACAACTGGGACGGAACACCAATGCTTCACTGGAGGTGCACTGATGATGTTACCAAGCAAGGTGACAAAACATCTGCAATCAAACACGCTGGCTCAGCGAGCAAATCTGCAGCCTGTAAATCATGTTGATTTATACCCAAAGAGTTCAGGCCTTTGAATGTCCATTTTCAACAGTAATCCAATCCAGTTTTGTCCACTTCAAACCTAATGCCCATGTCATAAAGAGGGAAGCTACTTGATGTGTGTGATGCTGTTGTCAACTATGTACTGATAAAATTAAGGGTCATGCGACCTTATTGATTGTTAACTGCCTTCTGAAATGGCCAACCAAGCCATTCAGTCAATGGCAATTAGCCACAATAAAGCAAAACCTTCCACTTGGAAGACCCATCTTCCATAAATAGGATCAAAGTTTGAAGTGAGTAGGTATGAGAGAATGCTAACATGCTGAATAGTAGCAAATAGTGCAACTTCGCCATTCATTAACAGGCACCAATTCCGTTATTCTCTTTCATTTAAAATTAATTTACTTTTTCTTCTTTGATGCAGTTGTACAAAAGGCCAAATAGAATTCCCTGTCCCAGCCCTATGGTACTTGATCTGTGGTCTCAGTGGAATGCTCATCCGTTTTTAAATGTTTTATGCTGTTCTTAAACTTTAAACATCTAAGCAACCTGAGATCATGAATTTCTGATACAGTCATACATGAACGTGAAATTGTCTTTCCTAATAAATAATGTTGAAAACTGGGGTCTCTGTCATTTTGATTTGTCAGGGAAAAAAAATCCAATTTATCTCGAGATGTTTGTCATAATACCTACGCAGTGTTTAAAATTTGTAAAGAACAAGTGTGGAAGAACTGTGGATAATGTTATCAAACTATTTCTTCTATAGTTGTCCATATCTCCATCGAACGACCGGAGACACAGAAAGAAAATATCATCTACGCTATTATAAGACTGGTACATGCATCCATGAAACAGATGCTCGTGGGCACTGTGTGAAAAATGGACTTCACTGTGCATTTGCTCATGGTCCACATGATCTACGTCCTCCAGTATATGATATAAGGTACTCTTAGTTTATGCAATTATAGTGATATTCAGGCTACTTGTTAGCTCTTATTACTTGTGCTGCTTGTAATATATTGTCTGAATTGTCTCTAGCAGGTTCCACTCCTCTATGGCCACACATTTTGCAAATAAAATTCATTCAGATTTTAGCCATAGCGTGCCCTCGGCTCTTTCTTTTAAACCACCTGTTCTTTAATGGAATGTTAGTGTCATTGGCGAGGCCAACATTTGTTATTCATCCCTAATTGCCTTGAACTGAGTGGCCTGTCAGGTCATTTCGGAGAACAGTTTCAAGAATCAGCTCTGGATCCGAATTGCATGTAGGCTAAGCCAGATAAGGCTGGCAGGGTACTTAGCTGAAAGGAAATTAAAGCATCGGGTTTTTTTTATTACAACTAATTATAGTTGTCATGATCACTATTGTTGAGACTAGCTTTAAGTTTTAGATTTTTAAAATTAAGTTCTGTTATAACAGCTGTTACAGTGGGATTTGAGCACATGTCCTTGGAGCATTTGCATGGGCCTCTGGATTATTCATCCAGTGACATTAAAACTACACCACTCTCATGGACGCCATTGCAGATTTCTTGCTTATCTCCAGCGAATTCTTTGCATTCTAATGCCTATGAATTCAGCAGTGGCCTGCATCCCACATTAACATATGAAACAGGAACAGAAGTAAAGCATTTGACAAGGTGCCACGTGGTAGACTGAATAGTAAGGTTAGGCCACATGAAATCCAGGGGGAGCGAGCTAATTGGATACAGAATTGGCTTGAAAGTAGTAGACAGAGGGTGATGGTAGAGGGTTGTTTTTCGGACTTGTGGTGTGTGACCAGTGGTATGCCACAAGAATTGGTGCTGGATCCACTGTTTTTTGTC
The DNA here is from genome assembly GCA_024137785.1 of Ginglymostoma cirratum. Taxonomy (NCBI): domain Eukaryota; kingdom Metazoa; phylum Chordata; class Chondrichthyes; order Orectolobiformes; family Ginglymostomatidae; genus Ginglymostoma; species Ginglymostoma cirratum. The sequence continues at coordinate 30,354,720 of JAHRHZ010000022.1, read as the reverse complement.
ATTTTACATAAATGATTTGGATTGGAATATAGGAGGTATAGTTAGTAAGTTTGCAGATGACACAAAAATGTGTGGTGTAGTGGACAGTAAAGAAGGTTACCTCAGAGTACAATGGGACCTTGATCAGATGGATCAAGAACCAGGGAGTGGCAGATGGAGCTTAATTTAGATAAACGTGAGGTGTTGCATTTTGGTAGGGCAAATCAGGGCATTACTTATGCAATTAATGGTAGGGCCCTAGGGAATGTTGCCAAACAAAGAGACTGAGGGCTGCAGGTGCCTCGTTCCTTGAGAGTGGAGTCACAGGTTGACAGGGTGGTGAAGAAGATTTTTGGTATCCTTGCCTTCATTGTTTAGTGCATTGAGTGTAGGAGTTAGAAGGTCATGTTGCAACTGTTCAAAACATGAGGAGGCCACTTTCAGAATAATGCGTACAATTCTGGTCGTCCTTCTACAGGAAAGAGGTTGTTAAATTCGAAAGGGCGCAGAAAAGATGTACAAAGATGTTACTGGGACTGGGGCGTTTGAGATATAATAGGCTGGGGCTTTTCTCCCTGGAGCGTCAGGCTGAGGGGTGACCTTCGAGTCATTGAGCTATACAGCGCGGAAACACACCCTTCAGTCCAACTGATCCATCCTGACCAGATATCCTATATAAATCTAGTCCCATTTGCCAGTATTTGGCCAATATCCCTCTAAACCCTTCTTGTTCATATACCCAACCAGATGCCTTTTAAATGTTGTAATCATATCAGCCTCTACCACTTCTGGCAGCTCATTCCATATACGCACCACCCTCTGTGAAAAAGTTGCTTCATTGGTCCCTTTTATATTTTTCCCCTGTTACCTGTGCTCTTCAGTTTTGGACTGCTCCACTCCAGGGAAAAGACCTTGCCTATTTACCCTATCCATGCCCCTCATGATTTTTATAAACCTCTATAAGTTCACCCCTTAGCCTCCAATGCTCCAGGGAAAATAGCCCCAGAGTTATGAAGCCTCTCCCTGTAGCTCAGATCCTCCAGCCCTGGCAGCATCTTCATAAATCTTTTATGAACCCTTTCTACTTTCACAAGATCCTTCCTATAGGACATTTATAAAATCATGAAGGCCATAGATAGGGTAAATAGTCAAGGTCTTTTTCCTAGGGTGGGGTGTCCAAAACTAGAGGGCATAGGATTAAGGTGAGAAGGGAAAGATTTAAAAAGGACCCGAGGGGTAACTTTTCATACAGATGGTAGCGCATGCATGGAATGAGGTGCAAGAGAAAGTGGTGGAGGCAGGTACAATTACAACATTTAAAAGGCATCTGGATAGGTATATGAATAGGAAGGGTTTAGAGGGATATGGGCCAAATGCTGGCAAATGGGACAAGGTCAGGTTGGGATGTGTGGTCAGTGCAGATGAGTTGGAGTGAAGGGTCTGTTGCCGTGCTGTATGACTTTTTGCTCCTTGAACCTCCTCTGCTATTCATTAAGATCATGACTGATCTTGTATTTTAAATTCTGCATTCCTATCAAACCCCCCAATAATCTTTGATTCCCTTGTCTAACGACAGTATGTCCACCTGTGTATGAAACATGTTTGATGACTGCACCTCCGACCCTTGTGGAACTGAGTTTGTCTTTCAATCCTCTAAGGCCCTAAAACAGCAACTCTTAATTTTAAAACTATGCCCCAAGGACGACCAGCTCTCTCTCTGCAAAATACGTTGGTTGTTTGCAGCTTTATAGTATTAAAAATTATTGCTAAAATATGGATTGTAGTTTTTATATGCAGTTTTTTTTATATTGTGTACCTGAATACGTGGTGTTGTGGTTATTAATGTGTTTGTGATTGCAGTGAACAGCTACAAGTTGTGTAGTTGATGATCATTAGATGGAAATATTTGTATATTCACGCTTGTTTATCAGACACATCTCAAAGTTATGCTAATTTTTGTACATCTGAGAATCCCCCACGATGATGTTGGTTTAATTGTCCAATCGAAGGATCTATAATTGACTTTTTTCCTGATTCTTTCTTTAATTTCCCCCTTGGTACATGTAAATCCATCTGGAAGAACCGATATTCCTGTTGTTCTTGTAGCATTCGACCCCCACCATGCGCGCAAATACACCCAAACTCACTCGCAGACGCGTGCGCACCTCCCAGGGGAAAAAACCCAAAGGCATCCAGTCTGGATGTTTGTTCTATAATTTGTCTTCATCCAAGTTCATAATGTTAGTACTTCCATCCCATCCCACCCCCACCCTGCCTGTTCTTTAAGAATTTCCACATAGACCAGGTATGTCCCAGGTGAGTTCAGACCTGTATCCATTTGAGCATACCATCTTAAAATCTAATACCCAATAATTTAAAGTACTGTTTTTTTTATAGGGAACTCCAGGCACAGGAAGCATTGCAAAATGGTCAACTTGGGGCAGGAGAGGGCCTTCCTGATCTACAACCAGGTGTGCTGGCTAGTCAAGCCATGATAGAGAAAACGCTGTCTGAAGATGCAAGATGGCAGGGTAAGGAATGTGATGACCCACTTAACTTGGCAGCATATATGAAAGATAGAAATAATAGGAACTGCAGATGCTGGAGAATCTGAGATAACAAGGTGTAGAGCTGGATGAACACAGCAGGCCAAGCAGCATCAGAGGAGCAGGAAGGCTGACGTTTCGGGCCTAGACCCTTCATCAGAAAAGCATTTATGAAATGTCATTTCAAGCTTGTTTTAATCTCTAGGTATGATTTTGTTTCCCGTGTTAATTCAGTAGCACCCTGTAATCATCTTCTCAGCTCTTTGTACAATAGCACCATATATTTTATTTGTGTAGCTTTCAATCACATTAAAACCTCTTTTAAACCCAAGTGTGCAATTTGCTTATGCAGAAATAACCCAGAGTTTGAGTTAAAATCCTATTACAGTTTGAGAGTTTGAATTACAATTACGTATTTAAAAATCACTAAGACTGACTGACTGTGAAGCTGTCAGATTGCCACAAATACACAACTGATTCACGAATATGGATGAAAAAAGTCATGTGGTGAGCCACTACTTCAGTGCTGTATGTGTATGTGTTTCCCTATTCAGGTCAAAATATCTTTATTTTTTAAAAAAAAAAACTCGAGTCCCGGTTTTCAGTCAAAATTCTTCTCCCTTTGTCCTGATGTCCTCCAATTTCCATGTTCCTACCTGGTCATGAAATTGGTGTGCTGGTCCACACCACTAATGATAGCATCTATTGAACAAGTAGGAATAAAAGATATATTAAAAATGTCTTGGAGCATAACTGAAATGGACAAATATCAAAATGCCTTGCAACATGCTTCAATTGTTAGACAAATCACTGATTGATTGTAATTTTTTTTTAAAAAGTGTTCACTTGGAGCTGTACTGGAAGGCAATTAACTTTAATGAAGAATAATTGTTGATCTTAAAATGATGACAAGAATTAATTCCCCATTGACTGAATAACTCTGGCATTAATTGGGGATTGTCACTTTTTTGATCCTCTTAAAACCTATAAGGTAGGTATCCACACAGGATGAGTTGAATGATTGGAGCTATTCTCATGTCTCAAAGCCGAACAAAATGTAGTTGAGACCATTAATAAATCTCTGGAGCAGGTAGGACATTCTGGTCGAGAGGTAAAGATGCTTCTAATACACATGAGCTATTTTTTGATTTCAGTTGTTTGCAGGGTTGTCTCCATCGCTGCTGGGACAATATGGGTTGTGGAGCTCAGGCCAGTTCTACCTCCCTGTTACCTATTAGTGGAAGAACAAGCATGTTTAGATGTTGAATTGTGAAAGAATGAGGCTGTGCTGTGATACTCCTGTTGAAGAGTCAACTATTGAAGCATACAAGCGAACAGTGTCCACATATGGGAGATAGCCAAGGGAGCTAGTGGAATAATGCAGTAAAATGTGGTCACTTTGAGGAGGCGGAGGAGGAGTAGTTGGTGAGGCAAAGAAAATATATTTAAAATAAACAGATTATGTAATTTGTGTTATTTTCCTCCAGATGCCATCAAATGCTGAGTGTTTGTAGCATTGTCTGATTTTGTTTCAGATTTGCAGCATCTGCAGTACTTTGCTTTGGTATGAGTTAATTTGGGAGTTTACGTCATAATTGAAAATCATTCATGGATGAAATATTGTGGTCTCACTCCTTTCAAAGATTGTTGAGATTGATTAAGAGAAGTAGTACTTTTGTGGCTGTATTTTTGTTTTTAATTAGTGCCGTCTGTCAGTAAACAGTGCAACCAGTAAACACTGCCATCTGCTGGATAGGTGAGTCCAGTCGAGCTGCCTTCATTATTAACATACAATAATGAATAGAGGAATAGATGAATATAAACCCTGCAGCCTGGGAAGATCCCATAGAAACTGAAAGAACTGTGAATGCAGGAAATTGGAAACAAATTGCTGGAAAAGCTCGGCAGGTCTGGTAAAAGGGTCTGAGGAAGGGTTACTAGACTAGAAATGTTAATTTTGATTTCTCTCCACAGATGTTGCCAGACCCGCTGAGCTTTTCCAGCAGGAAGATACCATGTTTGGCTCAAGCCCACAGTGAATGTGCTGACCTCGGCACCAAGGAGAGAACCTGAGCGTTGGTGCTTCTTCTGTCCTCGGGCTCCGTCTTTTACACTTGCACTCTCTTGCGCTTTCACTTGCCCCCCCTCCTATTGTAACCTTCATACACTTTCTGGTTCCCCCCGATCTCTCGCTCTCCCCACCCCCTCAACCCACTGGAGTTGTGAGCTGTTCATGAGATGTTTCTTTGATAAATGTTTGTGGACAGATTCTTTGTTTTTAGAATTGGTGAAGGATTGTGGAGCAGGTTGCTGCTCTCTTGGAGATGGAATTATGAACGTTGTAGGCCTAAAACAGAGGGTGGTTGTTATGTGATGGCGTAGAGTAAATAGCATTTTCTACTTGCAATGTACCAAATGAAAAGTAATGTATAATCTTTGCTATATAGCATATAAAAGTACACATTTCCCAGTTGAAATTGTTCAACCAGTATCTCCGCGCAATCCTAAACTGGACTGCTCTTTAATTTGAAAACCAGTCAATGTTAGAGCTCACTGTAGGGAACTGATTTATGTTATAGTATTCATTCATCAAGATCCACTTAATTCCTCAATAAAGCAGGATTTTAGGCACACTTTCTTGTTGCCAGTATGAGATTCTGGGACTCTAGCTGCCTGGATTTACATTGCCTTCTGCGCTACCCTAGTGTCAAAATCATAAATGCATGAAGAAGTGTGTTTAAAATTCCACAACAAGAATGTGAACCCTAATATAACAAACGGTGTAAAGTGAAGCACTGTCGCCTGGGTACTTGGTGTTACATAATGAATAAACAGAGGGAAAGCTCTTTCTGTTGAGGAATGGATCAATCTGTCCTTGCCCGTGCAACCTTGGATGTGATTTTTTAAAAAAAAAATCTGTGGCTTGCTTTCTAGCTTTCTCACCAGTTGCATCTTGACAATAGGTTGTGATTTTACAATAACTTCATGTACAATGGTAATATGTTCCAAGCCACTACTTAGGAAAACAATGAAATAAACCCAGACGTAGCCATAAAAGTTAAAGTGGGAGGTTTCAAGTAGTGTCATAAAGGGAAGAGAGGAAAACAGAGACCTACTTAATTAAAAAATGAGAGTTAGGGCCAAGACAGTTGAAAGTACGATCACCAACAGTGGACCAATTTAAAATTAAGGATTGATGGAAAATGCCAGAATTCGAGGAAGTTTTTTCATACTTATTGGGCTCGTGGAGGTTCGAGGTATGGAGGGGTGAGGCTCTGGAGGGAACTTGAACACAATGAAAATTCAAAAATTGAGGTTTGGAGAGTAACTCTTGTGCTTTCCTTTTCATCATTTTTAATTTAACGGAGCTATTAAGGACCTTACTCGTTTAATATATTTGTTTGCTTATCTTTTGTAATTCATAAAATATGTAATTTCGGATTGTTATTTTCACGTTAAGGTTTTATTCATTGTGTTGCACTTTGGACAGATTGAAGATGTATTGTAAGCCCCTGATAATTTTTATACTATTCTAGTTGTCGGTGGAGATGTTAATAAAATGTCCAGATGCACTTCCTTCTCAAAGCCTGTATGAAGGTCATAAAAATACTAAGCTTAAAGTTACCATTTAAAAAATTTGCAGGCGTCTTGTCCCAATATAATGAGAGATAATAGGAACTGCAGATGCTGGAGAATCCGAGGTAACAAGGTGTGGAGCTGGATGAACACAGCAGCCCGAGCAGGAAAGCTTGACGTTTCGGGCCTTGACCGTTCATCAGAAATGGGGGCGGGGATATCGGTTTCAAGCCCACCGACTCCCACAGCTACCTAGAATACACCTCCTCCCATCCACCTTCCTGCAAAAATGCCATCCCCTAATACCAGTTCCTTCGCCTCCGCCGCATCTGCACCCAGGATGAGGCATTCCACTCCCGTACATCTCAGATGTCCTCATTGTTCAAGGACTGCAACCCCCCCCCCGTAGTGGTCGAGAACGCCCTCGACCAGGTCTCCCGCATTTCCCGCAACTCATCCCTCACGCCCTATCCCCGCAATAACAACCAAAAAAGAATCCCCCTTGTCCTCACGTACCACCCCACCGACCTCCGGATCCAACGCATCATCCTCCGACACTTCCGCCATCTGCAATCCGACCCCACCACCAAAGACTTTTTTCCCTCCCCACCCTTGTCTGCTTTCCAGAGGGACCACTCCCTCCGTGACTCCCTTGTCTGCTCCACACTCCCCTCCAGCCCCACCACACCTGGCACTTTTCCCTGCAACCGCAGGAAGTGCTACACCTGCCCCCACACCACCTCCCTCACCCCCATCCCAGGCCCCAAGAAGACTTTCCAGATCAAGCAGATGTTCACCTGCACATCTCCTAATGTGGTATACTGCATCTGCTGTACCCGTTGTGGCCTCCTCTACATCAGGGAAACCAAGCGGAGGCTTGGGGACCACTTTGCAGAACACCTGTGCTCAGTTCACGACAAACAATTGCACCTCCCAGTCGCAAACCATTTCAACTCCCCCTCCCATTCCTCAGACGACATGTCCATCCTGGGCCTCCTGCAGTGCCACAACGATGCCACCCGAAGGCTGCAGGAACAGCAACTCATATTCCACCTGGGAACCCTGCAGCCCAATGGTATCAATGTGGATTTCACAAGCTTCAAAATCTCCCCCCCACCGCATCCCAAAACCAGCCCAGCTCGTCCCCGCCTCCCTAACCTGTTCTTCCTCTCGCCTATCCCCTCCTCCCACCTCAAGCCCCACCCCCATCTCCTATCTACTGACCTCATCCCGCCCCCTTGACCTGTCCGTCCTCCCTGGACTGACCTATCTCCTCCCTACCTCCCCCACCTACACCCACCTTTTCTGGCTCCATCCCCTCCTCTTTGACTTGTCTGTCTGCTCTCCACCTATCTTCTTCTCTATTCATCTTCTATCCCCCTCCCCCTCTCTCCCTATTTATTTCAGAACCCCCTTCCCCTCCCCCATTTCTGATGAAGGGTCTAGGCCTGAAACATCAAGCTTTCCTGCTCCTATGATGCTACTTGGCCTGCTATGTTCATCCAGCTCCACACCTTGTTATCTCCAATATGATGAGATCTGTGTACCACATAGTTTTATTCTTGCAATTTAAAACTTATAAATTGGTCAGGACCGTTTCTGACGCTTGCATCTTCTGTTAAAGTAAACACTTACGGAATTACATTTTCGTGTTTTTTGCTTCCTTGGCAGAAGGTGTAGCTGTCAAATAGCTGATGAAAAGAATCACAATGCTACTTTTATATTGATGTTTGGTTCTAGTTGGAGTGTACTTAAGTGGAGACTAAAGGCTTTAATGCAGGGCAATTAATATTTAAATATGAGATACTGAGTGGGTTCATGCATATGTATGGAGTGAATGTAGTAGCTTTAAGTTTATATTCCCAAAAAAGTCAATTTTCAAGAGTGCAGAAAACACTTCACAGATATTTTTTGGGCTTTTTAGTCTTGACACAATGTATTTATCTTGCAGAAACAAACTTTGTACTCGCAAATTATAAGACCGAACAGTGTAATAAGCCACCTAGACTCTGTCGGCAAGGCTATGCCTGCCCTCATTATCATAACAGCCGGGACAGAAGAAGGAACCCTAGAAAATTTAAATACAGGTAAAGAATCTATTTTATTCTTGCAGGCAGAATGTTTGTTTGCTTGTATCGTTAACTTGGACCTGACCATTAACCCCTTACCGCTGGCAGCATCTGTGAAGGAAAAAATCAGGTAAAGTTTTGGGTCCGGTGACCCTTCCTCAGAACCCGGACCTGAAATGTTAACTCTGATTTTTTTCCCTCACAAATGCTGCCAGACCTGCTGAACTTTTCTAGCAACTTTGTTTTTGTTCCTGATTTACAGCATCCGCAGTTTTTTTTTTTTGGTTTTTAACCCCTTACCACTACCTGCCAAGATATGTCACTATGTCCATTTGTAATACCTAGTGCGCGTGTTGTGTGTTTTTGTTTTTAGATTTTGAAGTTTCACTTTGCACGAAAGTAAAGCACAACTGTATGTTCTGTGCACCCAGGCAGGGAGCTTGATAAGAATAAGACTGTTGATTAGGAATGTCTTTACTGCCTATCCTGAAAGTTTCCATTTTAATTAAATTATCATATTCACTGACTGCTCAGAGGCATCCTCTGCAACTTTCAGAATCATTTCCTGGGCATAAACACAAAGTTTTGTCAATTTGATGTGTTAAAGTAGTGGCTTTTACACTCTGCTGAATGGGAAACCAGTCTCAGAGTGCACTTCACCATTCTAGAAAGTTATAAGTTAGTAATTAGTTTCTTTTCTGCCATTATTTAAAGATGTTCTGTTTGCAGTAGATAGTTTTTCGTTCTTGAGTATAGAAGCCTGATGATTGTTTTAACCTGGGCTCATCAGTCAGGTAAAATGAGGACTTTAGATGGTTTCATTAAATCCTTTCACGTTTATAACACCTTCAGGAGTAGTGGGGTTAATTTCCAGACCACTACAGTCACTAATGAGTGGTGACATCAAACTAATAGAAAGTGTGATAGATATTGGTGTGTTAGCGAGTTCCTCCTTTTGATGAATGTATTTCTGTGTAAGGTATTGGATTTATTTACAATGTCTCATTGAATAGTGAGGAATATATTAATACACTGAAAGTTGTGCATGTGCATAAGTGGCAATGTCTACAACCCCTCTTCAGGATGAATTGAATTACTCTACACTACAGAATAATTTCTTCCTTGATTTCATTTGTAGGTCTACTCCATGTCCTAATGTCAAACATGGGGATGAATGGGGAGAGCCAACAAAATGTGAGAGCGGAGATAACTGCCAGTACTGTCATTCCCGCACCGAGCAGCAGTTTCACCCAGAGGCAAGTCTGTAAAATGTGTATTTTGATTAGACGTACAGCCATCTGATTTGAGGTGATGAATTATGATATGGATGTGAGATAACTTGGGTACGGTTTTCTGGTCATGGTAATACCATTCTTCTGTATTTATTCACTCATCTTTGGCTTACTGTCTGCTGATGCTTCATCCTGATCTGTTTCCTTGGCAGTTTTTTCTTTTGTCAGTGATGGTTTGCCATTGCCTTCCATCTCTTGGGCTTAGTGAGGAATCTGGTCTCGTGTCTCAAGCCAGGCCAGGAATCAAGCCTGCGCTGTTGGTTTTATTCTTAAACACGTGCTAGTGCCAGCTAGCCAACTGAACTAACCAGCCTGCAGGTAGAACTACTTTCCCATTTAACTTCATAGGAGTTCTGCATTGCCACAGAAGCCCTCTTTCAGATGAGACACTTGTTCTGTTAATTGCATACAGGTAGTAAGCATTAACTGAGAATTAATTTGTTGCCATGAGAAGAATTATAAACAGGAACAGACCGAAGCTGCAGTTGGCTTAGGAGACACATGTTTTGTAACGCATATTTCAGCCAATAAAAGCTTATAAAATTGTGCGTAAATTAGCCCCAGTGCTAACCTTTGCTGCCAGGCTTTCTAGAATAGATCAAATTATTTCCCCCCCCACAAAAAAAAAAGACAATGCAAAACATGCAACGGCATAGTCTCTGAACAGATGGATTTTCTGCTTTGGCTCATCATCTTCTGTCACAGTCATCAAAACAAAAGATCATTGTTCATCATTTCACTGTTTTTTGTGGAATCTTGCTGATTTCAAATTGGCTGTCCCTTTTTTTTCCCTCCATATAACAAAAAAATGGTGACTGCATTTCAGAAGTAATTTGCTACCTGCACTGGGATCTCCAGAAAATCTGAAAAGAGCAAAATAAATGTGCAGTCTCTTTCTTTTCTTCAGATCCAATAGGAATTGCAAAGTAATATACTAGTTGTCCTAGAGTTGACCAATTAACTACATTTCATCTGATTGTTGAGTCCAATAGTTCTTCGACTAATGTGAGCAAGGTCCAATGCTAGTGTTTATGCTTGTCACCTTATTTATTTGGCAGACAAAATAAATTTCTGTACAGTGCAAGCCAAGACTTGGAGATTTCCTGCACATTGTATACTTTCGAAATGTGTGCACCCTGTTCTGGGCATTTTAAAAATGGACAGAGATTGCTTAGTCACTACGCGAGGATTGTAGGTGTGAACTTGCTGCTGTGATTCAAGTTGTGAGAGAAATTGTTTCAGGAACAAGAATCAGTAGTATTGTCAATTCTTCTGCTCCTGCACTCTGGCCCAAAGTTGGATCATGTACAGTAATTCTTCATGGATTTTGCTGCTTCTTTGAATTTATACCATTATAAGAGTGTAAGATGTTTAACTCTGGGTGCTAAAATGGACGTGACAGAAATATAACTGTTATGTGCACATCCAGAAATGTAATTGAAACATAAAACTGAAGGACAGCAAGAACCTTTGGAGTAATGAAGGACTCTTGGTATTTTTTGGTCAACTTTTGACCTATCCGTTTTTTTTAAAAATGAACATAGAAATTAGATATAGTTGGGAAAGATCATTTAGCATTCTGCTGTTTCCACATTGGTCAAACTTGTATCCTGTGACTTGGCTACCAATACCAGTTATTAGTCAAAGCATTTCCTGACTCTGTATATGTTATGAGACCTCCTTGAATTGGAAATTTGTTTTCAAAAAATGTACTGAACCCTCTTCATTCTGCCTATGATGTGGAAGAGGAGCTAATATACTAAATATCAGATTAGGTGCATTTATACACAATTGCCTGTGTACGTCAGAGGAGCAGGAAAGCTGACGTTTTGGGTCGAGACCCAAAACGTCAGCTTTCCTGCTTCTCTGATGCTGCTTGGCCTGCTGTGTTCATCCAGCTCTACACCTTGTTATCTCAGATTCTCCGGCATTGGCAGTTCCTACTATCTCTGCCTGTGTACATCGCTCATTTTCACACATGCACAAAAGTAAAAAATTGATTTAAGCGTAATAGTGATACACAGAGGCTGGAGAGTGATGGGGGTATTTTAGGGTTGCAAAACATTAAAGCAACAAGGAGGGAGTGAAGTCATGAACATATCTAAATGCAAGGTTGAACATTTTTGATTTGAAGCAGAATTGGGGTTTGGGGGCAGAGTCTGAGAATATGGGGTAAACCATTTAGACTGAAATGAGGAGGAATTCCTTCATGTAGTGAGCAGTGATGCTAAGGAATTTGCTACCACAAAGCAACCAAGGCCAAAACATGTTATGATTTCAAGAAGGAGTTGAATTTAGCGCTTGAGGTTAAGGGGTTAAAGGAAATAGGGTGAAAAGTGTGAACAGGCTGAGAGTTGTAAGATCAGCTATTATCATCATGAATGGTAGCGTAAACTCAAAGAACTGAATGGCAGAGGAGGCTTGAAGAGCTACTGTTATTTTCTGTTTCTATGAAGTGTTAGAAATTTTGAGGTCAGTTTGGAAGATTCAAGGCCATACCAGAGAGGGTTGAAATTGTTCAACACAGTTTAAATGATAAACAAAGCATGTAGATGAGATAAAGGATTTTTCTTGTCATAAATCTTTTTCTTCCTTTCTAGATCTACAAGTCTACAAAATGCAATGATATGCGGCAGACAGGATACTGCCCTCGAGGGCCTTTCTGTGCATTTGCACACGTTGAACGTATGTTGCCATTCATCGTTTCGCACATTGTTCCAATTTGAGGCTTTTGTTCTGCCATGGGTTTGTAGTTGTTAGTGGCTGCAGAGTTCGTGTTGATTCAGAACTATTTTTGATCAGGAATGTAGAGAATGCAGAGGAGGCATTTTTATTGTTTTCTGCCAAATGATGTTTGTAACATTTGTCTACTGTTTTCCCTCCCTTTCAAATTTGTTTGGACTTTATTCCATCTTTATTCTTTTCCATAAGAAACTTGTCTGTTCACAACCTTGGTGTCACACATGACCTCAGGATACATTTCGAACCACACATCCTCCTCATTATTCAAACTGTCCGTTTCCACCACTTAGTATTGTCTGATCTTCAAGAGAAGAAAGTCATAAAATGCACTTTTTCGTGTGTTTAAAAGCCATATTCAGTTGAGGTGCTTAATTTAAGATCTTGCAAACTGAACTGTCCCACGTTCAAAGTATATTTTTTAAACAAGGTATTGCTGAAGTACTGATGACCATCTATTAGTTTTCCTTAGACAAATTTGTCAAGGACTGGTGATTGAAAGGTAACCAACATGACACTTTTCTTTCAAAGAAGAACAAGTAAGATGATTGTAGATGCATTTTGAATTTCACATGTCCAGCATCAGTTTTTTTAATTCAATAATTTGAAATTAAATTCTACCACATTTAGAATTGCAGGGTTAAAACAAGGCACCTTGCATGATTAGCTAAAAACTGTACTTCACAAATTTGAGCTTTCTGAAGATAAATGAAAGGACCGAGATATATTTCAATTTGTTCAGACATATTATGACACTTCAAGAACAGGTGGGACTTGAATGCAGGTGTCTCTGCTCAACAATTAGGACAGTACTACTGTGCCACAAGCGTCCCCATAAAAGTGTTCTTTGATTTTCAGGAGGAATTCAATAAGTTGATACCTAGCTTTACTGTGGCTCTACCTCTCCACCCCTTCTCTGTTTCTTCACTTTTGCTAAATTAACTGCTTGGTCAAATCTAGTATTGGATCAGCAGATATTTCCTTTTTTTTAAGCAATGGGAAGACTGAAGTCATTGTCTTCGGTCCCTAATACAAACTGTTCCCTTACCACTTACCCCATTTCGCTCCCTAGCAACTGTCTAAGACTGCACTTGTCTGTTCACAACCTTGGTGTCAAATATGACTTCTGGATGCATTTCCAACCGCACATTCTTGTCCTCATTCAGGCTGCCTATTTCCACCACCTAGCATTGCCTGATTTTGCTTCTGCCTGAGCTCATCTGCTGTTTAAACTTGCATCCATGCCTTTGTGACCTGTAAGTTTGACAGCTCCAACACATTTCTAGCCAGCTTCCCGCATTCAAACTTTGCTAAACGTAAGGTTATCCAAAAATTAGCCTGTGTCTTGACTTGCACTAACTCCCCTTTTGTAGCTGCTGACTGATGTTGATCTCAATATCCTGATTTTCAAAATCCTGCACTTGTTTTCAGATCCATCCATGGCCTTTGCATCTCAGCAATCGCCTCCAGGTATAAACCCCTTGAAGACATCTGCACTCTAATTCTAGCTTATTGAGGATCCTTGATCTTGATGATTCCTCTTGTGGTGTTAGACCTTCAATTCCCTAGCTCTTAAACTTTGGAATATCTTCCCTACATGTCACTGACTCTCAACTTTGCTCGTTGCATTCCTTAAATTCATGGATGAAGTGTTTGTTTATCTGAATTAGTTTCGGTCTTGTTAAGTGGCCCAGTGTCAATTTGTTTTACAATGTTCCTGTGAAGTGGATTGAGGCATTTTGTTATGTAAAAAGTCATAGAGAAATTTAAGTTTTATGTAAGAATATTTGTTCAATGTCCTTTAAAGTACACTTGCCATTGCCTCAACTTGTCCCTATGGCAAAGCACTCAACAATTTTCTGCAACTGATTTGTCGTGATGAACATATAGTTGAGGTTTATAAAGTGGAGTCCTTCAATTGCCCATCATTTGAGTTTTAGGTTGTTTCTAGATCCTTGAAATTACTACCACTGTGTTTTGTAGACTGACTACCTCTAATTAGTGCAAAGAGCACGCAGGCACAGAAACTTCACTTGGCTATGCTACGTCACTGGCAAGCAATAGATCCCTGCTGCCTTCCCACTGGAAGGATAGTCTTCTGCTGATTCAGCGCTCAGGTGCTCTGTGAAGCAGGGTGAGTCTGGAAAACTTTCAGCCGCATAAATGCGCGTACACTGCTGGTGTCACGTTATTGCTCATGAAATGTAGTAACGTGACCATGCATCCAAAGTCATTCTGATGTAGAGATGGCTCTCGCCAGTAACCTGCATCATAAGACTTGTTTGCACATGTGCAGCCTGCCATTTTGACACCCAACTTTATATTTGTGCCATTTAATCCAAATTAATAACTCTTAACTAACTGGTTATTATTCGTTTTCTAATTAACTGGAGCTCCTAAATAAAGTATAGCATGAATTTTTTATTGTGAATTCAAATTTTCTTTTTTGTAGGAATCCCTTCTACTGAGGAAGTCCAAATTATGAATCAGGTAGCCTCCATGATGCAGGCAGGAGCTGCAGCAGGTGCTCAGTCCAAGCAAAGTGCTAGGCTTTATTCTGCAGAAAGTATTGGATCTGCAAGTGACTGGGGCTCGAGTGTTAACTCAGGCAGCAATAATGGACAAATAGGAAATGTAAGTAAACCTCTTCACTCTATTATGTGTTATGATCTCAGTGCCATCAAACTCCTTAACTATGCACAACATGAATCATGACTATTTTAGACAGAACTTGAAGCTCTTCATTCATATAACATTTTATCCTGTTTTGTTCTCGGTGTTTTAATGTTATAAAAACTTGAAGTACAACCTCAAAATAACTGAAATGTGATCATTGCCATTATGCATCTAATCACACTTAAAATACCTTTGTAATTAGTGGATGGGCTGAGGGTCGTGAGCATGCTGCCGCTTATTTCTTGACCAGGGCATGAACGTTTAATTAGTTTCTTCATTTTAGTTCCTTTGAAACAAAATTGCACATTTTTTTGCAAACTTAATTTTAAAGAAGCAGCCTCCCTTTATTTGCACCAATGATGCTTTTGCCTTGTATTGGAAAATCACAGAATTGTTACAGTGCAGAATGAACCATTTGACCAATGTGTACTGTTAGCTCTTTGAGCATCTTACACAGAGCCAAATGCCTGCCTTTTCCCCAAAAGACTATCTGTTGTTTCTATTTGAATAATCATCCAGTAAAGGGAAGGTAATATTGCCATTGTCCTACCACACGAGAGAGCTGCTCTGTCATTAGAGACACACGAGTGCTAAGGTTTAACCTGACCATCACTACACCTCAGTGAAGGGAGAAGTTGAGAAGGAGAGTCCCTCATAATAACTTCAGCTGGTGTGGAAGTTGAACCCATGGTGTTGGCTTCGTGTTGTATTGCAAACCAGCCATCCAGCCAACTGAGCTAACTGACCCCCATTGATTAGTTAATGTCCTTTTGAATGCCTCAATTTAACCTGCCTCCCAGTTGTTCATTCCAAACTGCCTGTGTGAAAGCACTTTTCTCACCTCAGGTTTACATCTTTGGCAAAAAACTGCAAAATTGCTTCCTCTGGTTCTTGATCCTTTTACAAGCAGGAACTGCTTTCTGCCAGCTACTCTGTCCAGACCCTTTATGATTTTGAAAACTTGTATCAGATCTCCCCTTAGCCTTCACTTCTCCAAGGAAAGTAATCTCATGTTCTTCAATCTATCCTCATAACTGAAATGTCTCATCTCTGGAAATATTCTTGATAAGCTCTTGTACACTCGTTCCAATGCATTGACACTTTTCCTGTATTGTGGTGCTGTGAAGTATACACACTATTCCAGCTAAGATCTAATCAGTGTCTGATATAGGCTCAGCATAACCTCCCTCATCTTGTATTTTTAGCCCATATTAATGAAGCCAAGAATACCATATGCTTTATCAGCAGCTCTGACTATCTATCCTGCCAGTTTTAAAGAGGCATGTACATTCACAACCAGGTCGCTCTGCTCCTGCGCGTCTTTTAGAAAATACTCTTTCTTTTATACTGTTGCTTCATGTTCTTTGCACTACCTTGCAGTTCTCTGCATTGAACATCATCTTCACTGTCCTCCTCAGTTTACAATTTTTCTAATTTTTTTTCCCAACCGCAAACAGTTTGTCCCCTACAGGTTAATATCATTTTTGTATATTAAGAAAAGCAGGGATCCCAATAACAAACAGTGGAGATCTCCACTTCAAAACTATGTCCAGGTCAAGCAGTACACAATCTTTGCTTCAGAAATAGTAGGAGCTGCAAATGCTGGAGAATCTGAGATAACAAGGTGTAGAGCTGGATGAACACAGCAGGCCGAGCAGGAAAGCAGGGTCTAGGCCCGAAACGTCAGCTTTCCTGCTCCTCTGATGCTGCTTGGCCTGCTGTGTTCATTGAGCTCTACACCTTGTTATCTCACAACCTTTGCTGTCTGTTTTCACCGAGTTTGTGTCCACTTTGCTGCTGTCCCTTTTGTTCCGTGACCTGTCACTTGCCTCACAAGCTTGTTGTGTGACTCTGTATCAAATGCCTTTTTGAAATCCAAGTATACCTCAGCAATGGCCTTTTCCTAATCAGTCTTCTCTCTTAACTCTGCAAAAAAGTTTTCTGAAGTTCATTAGACATGATTTCCCCATGACAAATCCATACAATCTCCTAAATTAGCCCTTTTATTTCCCATTTGACTATTCATTCTGTTCTGAATAATTATATTTAGAAGTTTTCCCCACTACTGAAGTTGAACTGACTCGTCTGTAATTGTTGACTCAATCTTTACAACCTTTTTTGAGCAAGTGCGTAATGTTTGCAATTTTCCCGTCCTCCAGCTCCATCTCCAATCCCGAGGCATTTGAAAAATAATAACCAGGTTCCACACTCATTTTCTTCAATGTTTCTGGATGTATCTCATCTGGATTCAGCACCTATCAACATTTAGTGCTGACAGCTTGATACCATTACCGTATCAATTTTAAACCTTTCTAGTGATTGCCCATGGCTTGAGCATCGTCTGCCTTATACATATAGACAGATGCAACATATTCATTTTACCACCTCAGCCATGCTTCTTGCCTCCAACCGTAAATTCCTTTTTTTAGTCCCTGATTTGCCCTATTCCTCCTTTTGCCACCCATCTATATTGATGTCCTTGCAGCAGAATGTAGGTCAACTGATGAGTAAACTGGACTTGGTATTAGTTAGGATATTGGCAACCATGAATGAACAGGCTTTTGTGCATTAAGCCCAGGTCATTGAACCTTATATACTCCACATAACCACGTCGCAGCATGAGAAAGATTGAGGTGTTAGAGTCCTAGAAACGTATAGCACGGAAACTGACCCTTGGGTCCGACTCGTTTATATCAACTAGATATCCCAAATTAATCAACCCCCATTTGCCAACATTTAGCCCATATCCCTCCAAACCCTTTCTATTCATATACCCATCCAGATACCTTTTAACTGATGTAATTGAACCAGCCTCCTCCACTTCCTCTGGCAGCTCATTCCATTCACACACCACCCTCTGTATGAAAAAGTTGCCCCTTAGTTCCCTTTTAAGCCTTTCCCCACTTGCTTTAAACCTACGCCCTCTAGTTTTGGACTCCCCTATCCCGAGGAAAAGACCTCGACTGTTCACTGCATCCATGCCCCTCATGATTTTATAAACTTCTATAAAGTCACCCCTCAGCCTCTGATGCTCCAGGGAAAAATAGCCCCAGCCTATTCGACTTCTCCCTACAGCTCAATCCTCCAACCCTGGCAACATCCTTGCCAATCTTTTCTGAATCCTTTCAAGTTTCACAAAATCTTTCCGATAACAGGGAGACCAGAATTACACACGGTATTCCAAAAGTGGCCTAATCACTGTCCTGTAGAGCTGCAACATGATCTCCCAACTCCTATTCTTATGTACTGACCAATAAAAGAAAGCATACCAAACACCACCTTCATTATCCTATCAAAATGTCACGATTTGCTTAATGAATCTTGTATTTAAATTTATACATAATATTTGCCCACTTCTGAAGTCATTATAATTAACTGACTGTCATTTTGTTGTGTTGTAGTTTTTCTTTGAGAGTAAGAATTAATTCTCTAAATATTTTTTCCCCGTCAGGTTTCATCATCTAGCAGCCCAACAGTTACTTCAAGTTCAGGTAGTAACAGTTCATTGTCTCTTATTGGACCAATAAGTAGGCCCAAATATTTCACTAATGATAGTTTATGTTCAGATCCTGCGACGTCCAGTGTTTCATCACCGACATCTACATATCCAAAAGCACCAGGATTTGAGCGAGAAGATCAGGTAACTCTCATCCAAAATTATTGTGTTATAATTGGGGTGAAAGGCTAGTTCATTTCTAAATATATATTTTCCATTTCTGTTTTAGCAGTCTTGCATACCAAAATCTGTTGTGCTCCTGTGCTTTATGCTGTGAATTCCAGTACATGTAACCTTTTGTATGCAACAGTCAGGATCCACTTTGTTTTAGGTGTCAACTTTCAGTAACTGATGTCTATGATACCTGAACTCAGGTGTCTGCTAAGCAAGTATTCCAAGACAATGGACTGTTTTTCTAAGCCAGCGAAGGTGAATTAGTCTGACAACAGAGTGATTTTCAGAGCACCGTTTAATGAAAATTAAGAAAAATACTTTGAAGTTTATTCTATTTTGGAACGTTTTGCAAAGGCAGTAAGACAACAAAGGCTGTTTCATTCTTGCGCCTCAGTTATTTTTTAAAACTGGTTGCAACTGTCTTCCCATCCTGCTTCCATGTTTCTCATCTGAGCATTGAGTTGACTTGTACTTGGGGCGTGCTCCAGTACTGTCCAACTAGCCCTTAGAAAATGCACAGCTAGTTAATACTGTACGTTGAACCAGCATCTTCCACGTTTCAGAACAACTGAAATTATAAGATAATATTGCTTGTTTCAAATACTGAAGGAAAGGCACTGGGTAGTTTAAAAAAACAGGCTGTTTCCAGCTCTGTCTCTTGGATGCGCTGTCCGTGTCTCGTGTGACTCAAATTCACTTCCAGGATTGTAGATTTGAGGCAAAAACTGTCAACGTTCCAGAGTAGCTTCATGAAAAAAAAAGCCAGAGCCATGTGGGAAGCAGGGTTAGTGAATATAATCACGTGAGTACGGGCTGGCTACGCTGAATGACCTGTTTCTGTCTTCAACTTCTATGTATTTCCATGCTATTATAATTTTAATGCAAAGTGTGTCACCATGGCAAACTGCAGGCTGTCTCTTGGGATGTTCCAGTGTTGTTAATCTTCTGTCAGTGTCCTAAGGAAGGAAGAATACGTTTACGAAATTGATTTGCTGTAACCTTTGTTTGGGTATGGTGGAATTGTGCGGACAGTGACAGATCAGGCAGCACATGACTGTATATTGCAACTTGCAGCAAAAAGCAAGAGCTTGCATCAGACTGTTCAATTGATAAGGTTGAAAGTCAAGAGCTATTTAGGTATCCGTGATGAACTTAATTATCCTGGCAGCTTGAGCCAAAATATGCTTTTACCAGTAGCAGAAATTATGGACCATGTCTTTTTCCTTTCAATTTCTCTTTGGCCTTCCCATGCATTCAGTTACATGTGTGCAAGTGGGCATGGTAAGATCAGTGCAGTATTTTGTAACACTTGCTGTTTACTATGATGTGAGATGACTACATGGATATCTTCTAGCTGTTTGTCTGAGAATATGTTTATGGCCCTTGCAGAGATAGTATGAGTGTATATATTTGTCGGTCAATATGTTCACCCTTTGCCATCTGGGCTGGGGGGATAGAATTGAAAACTGATGAAAGAAGATGTTATTGTGGTTCTAGTGGCTGAGGTATTTGAATTGCAACTGAAATGCTTACAAATGTTTGATTACATGCAGGCAAAGCAACATAAGACCCAAACACTAGAGAGCAACCAGAAATTAAACGAACACGATAGTAAACAGGTGAGTGAGAGGTGAAATTTAAAATTGATTTTGAATGTGATAGTTTTACCACTCTGATAGATTAGGCCTCATTTGATATTGTCAGGTAGCTGCTTGGTTTAGAAAAAAATGATTCTCAATTAAGGGGTCGATGGTGAGATTGTGACAATGATACTACTGGTTTGTGGGCATTGTTTCCAATTCCATTGTGGCATCTGGTAAAATTTAAATTCAATTCATTAGTAAATTTGGGATGAAAAAACATGCAAGCCCTGAAAATGTCTTTCTGTGTAAAAATGCATCTGTTTCACTAATGTCCTTTAGAAAAGGAAACCTGCTGCCTTTGCTTGGCTTGGCCTGGCCTAGATGTGACATCAGGCCCATAGAGATGTGGTTGACTCTTAACTGCTCTCTGGAATGAACAAACAAACCGCTCATGGGCAATTAGGGATGGGCAACAAATGCTGATCTTGCCAGTATGCCAAAATCCCATGAACGACTGTGAAAACAGTTACCTGAGTATTTGACGTGGGTTCAGTACACTGTTTCACGTAGAGGTCTTTAAACAAACAGAACACCATCATTATGCCTGAATTACCTAATTCAGTTTGATCAAAAATATTATTTTGTTTAGAAAGCATAAATTCACAATAATCAGGTGATGTGAATTTTATTATGGAGGATCTTCTGGGAGCAATAATGCTGATTTCTTACCCCACTCAACAAACCCCTTTTAGGTTTCTCCCCGTTTCTGTCATATTGCCACATTGTTCTGATATGGCTTGCAGCCATCCAATATCTCACCTTAAATGGTGCTCATAAGAGTATCAGCAAATGATAAAAATGTGAACAACTTCTTTGCCCCAACTTCAATCTTTATATCCAAAAACAAGCACTTTCCCAGGGATCAATAAATAGTTTTGGGTGGCCCAGTGACACTTGGCTGGTTATTTCCTGAATCACAGAATTGTTATAGCGCAGAAGGAGGCCATTTGACATATGCTGGTAATGGCTCTCCAAAGAGCATTATGGCTCGGTGTCTTTTTTCCTCTTTTCTCCGTCTTGAATACCTCAGTTGACTCTGCCTCCACCACACTTGTAAGCAGCTTATTCCTGACACGGACCACTCATTGTGCGAAAAAATAAGTTCTCTCATCACATTTTCTGTGTTTTCAAATTTTTAAAAATCTGTCTTCTCTTGCTGTTCATTCTTGTATGGATGGGAACTGTTTCTTCCTATCTTCTATCCAGACCTCTTATGATTTTGATAGCACCTGTTAGATTTCCTCTTTGCCACCTTGTCTCCAGTGAGAGCAGTCTGACCCTCTCCATTATGTCCATGTAACTGATAATTGTCATCTTTGGAAACATTTTTGTACATCTCCTCTTTTGTACTCTCTCCAAAGTGTTTGCATCCTTCCTATGGACCCAGAAGTGTGCACAAAACTCTAGCTGAGGTCTAACAAATGTTTTGTATAAATTCCGCAAAACCTTCTTGCTGTTGTGCCCTAAGCCTCTATAACTAAAGAATAGTATGCTTTACTTACAGCTCTCTTCACCTGTCCTGCTATTTTTGGTGATCTATGAATGCAAACAGCCAGGTCCTTCTGTTCTTGCACACCATTCAGTGTCACCAATTTATATTATCTGTCCATTTTCTGCGTATCAAAATGTATCATTTCTCAGATCTTAACATTGAACTTGTCCATCCACTCTACCAATTTGTCAATGTCCTTTGAGTTCAACACAGTTTTCACAGCCTACGTTGCTTCCAGGTTTCGTATCATCTGCACACTTTGAAATTTTCCCCAGTCCACTATATCAGGAAAAGCAAGGATCCTAATTCTGAACAACTGGAAACTTGACCACAAACCTCCCTTTAGCCTGAAAAAATATCCATTGTCCATTACTCTGTTACCTATTACTGAGCCAATTTAGTACCACATTGCTACTATTCTTTTATTCAATGAGTTATAACTTCTTAAATGTCTGTGTGATGCCTTTTGAAAATCCATGTACACTACATCAACACCATTACCCTCATTGGCCCTTTCTATTTCCTCTTCAAAAATTCCAGCAAGTTAATCAAGTGTTCGAATTCCGTACTGGCTTTTAGTAAAGAACCCACCTTTTCTTTGTGACTACTAATTCTGTCTGAAATAATTGTTTCCTGAAATGTCTCCATCACTGATGTGAAACTGACAGGACTATAATTGCTGGGCTTATTTTTGAACAAGAGCTGATGCCTGCAATTATCCAATCCTACGTTTGGCGAAGACTGGAAGACTTTGCCTAGTGCCCTGCAATCTCCACTGTCACTTTTTTCAATATCCTTGGATTAATCTCATCTTGTCCTGACATTTTAACAGGAAGTATTGATACTATATCCCAACGGTTGTTACTCAATTTTCAACCCTTCTTGTGGCATAGCTTCCTTCTCACCATTGCCTGAACAGTAAAGTCAGATGAAGACAGATGCAAAGTAGTTATATAACACCTCAGTCAAGCCTCTTCCATGTGCATCCTTCCTTTTACAACTCTTTTACTATTTATATGCCCAGAGAAGACTTTGAGATTTCCCTTGCTTGTTGGCCACCATCTCTATTTACCATTCTCTTTAGAGTCATGCAGCCTGGAAGCAGACCATTTAGTCCAACCAGTAAATGTTGACCATGCTCCCAAACTAAACTAATCCCACATGCCTGAGCTTGGCCCATATCCCTCCAAACCTTTCCTATTCGTATACTTGTCCAAATATCTTTTAAACATTGTAACTGTAAACTCATTTGCCACTTTCTTTGCCAGTTCATTCCACACACAAACCATTCTTCGTGAAAAAGGGTTGCCCCTCATGTCCGTTTTAATCTTTCTCCTCGCTTTAAAAATGTCCCTGAGATTTGAACTCTCCATCCTAGAGTAAAGGCATTTGTCATTCACCTTATCTATGCCCCTCGGGATTTTATAAACCTCTACAAGACCACCCCTCAACCTCCTATCCTCCATCAAAAGTGTCCCAGTCTTTCCAGTATATATTTATATCTCAATCTCTGTATTCTTGGCAACATCTGGTAAATCGTTTTTGAACCCTCTCCAATTTAGTACTATCCTTCCTATAACAGGGCAACTAGAACTGCACACAATACACAGGTACTGTCCTTGTTTGTATTACCAAAATGCAATACCTCGCATTTATCCAAATTAAACTCCATTTGCCACTCCTCAGCCAAATGATCCAATTGACCAAGATCTCTTTGTGACCTTGGGTAAACTTCTTCACTGTCCACTTTACACCAATTTTAGTGTCATCTGCAAACTTGCTAATGACGCTCCTATATTGTCATCCAAATCATTCATTTAATGTTTTATTTTTCTAATATGTTTTCTGGCCCCACCTCGCCATCTCCATTTTTCCCCTCTAAGTTCTTACTATTTTCTACCTGACACCTGTCATAAGTGCTCTTTACTTTAATTTATTTCTTTTTTTATCTGTGGAGCTCTGGATCTGTTTGCGCTCCGTTTTTTTTTTCAAAGAATGCAACTGAATGTACCTCGATCGGCTCCTCTTTTGAAGATCGCCTACTATTCAGTCACAGTTTTCTCCCATCAACCTTTTGTTCTTTCTCCATTAAACTCTGCTCACCCCTGTTGATGATTCTTACTCTTGGTTACCTATTGTCTTTTTATCATCACCCTAAACTTTGATACAATAACCAATCTCTTGAATTTGCCTTCGATAATAGTTGTTTTACTTGGCCCACCTCATTTCCACGAACAAGGTTCATCAGTGGATTTTTCCTAGACTACAGAATGCTGCAAGAAAAGTTCATGAACACAATTTAGAAGCATTCCTTCCTGTCCCTCTTTAGCACTACCACTGTACCAGTCTACGTTTGTATAAAGTCCCAAATTATTATTATATAATATTTACATCACTCATTCAGATGCATTCATCAATTGCCTTCTGTTTCTGTACACCTCTGCACAAAGCACTGGAAGTAATCTGGCCCTGCTTGCTGATTTTTCTTTTTCACCTAGTTCCTCAAGTCCTGATTATAGGACCACATCTCCCGCCCTCCCTCCCAACCCCAGTTATTGGTACTAATGTGGACTACAATTTCCGAATGTTCAACCTACCCCAGAAGGACGTGTTGCACCCTCTCTGTTACTTCCTTGACTCAGGCACCAAAGAGGCTATGTATCATCCTGGAGTCACATCTATGCCATAAATGCCTGTCTTTTTACCTAACTAATGAATTCCCTATCACTACTCACCCTCCTTTCTTCTTCCTCTTGTATAACCGAGATGCTTATGGTGCCAAAAATGTGGCTCTGACTGAACTCTATTGAAAAGCCAGTGTCCTCTTCTGTTTCTGAAAAAGGAAGGTCAATTTGTGAGTAGGACTCCAAGGGACTGCTGAACTATCTGCCTGTTTCTCTCAGACTGCCTAGCGGTCACCCGTTCCCTTTCTGTCTCCAGGGACAACTGTACTACCCTAACTGAACTGGCTGAGATTAACTACCTGCTGAAATTAACTTAGCAAAACTGTGACCAAATCTTCTTGGTCTCTATGACCCTGCGTGCCCATGACACATTTTATTAAAGACAAATGCTTTAGTTTTGACATATTTGTTTTTCCTCCCATCGCTCTTGGTGTTTCTCTAGCCTGGGTTTTGCTGGCCAATGTAGAAGATAGTCCCCCTGTATCACCTCATGTTGGGAATTGAGATTCTCCACAGAATTTCTACTTGGCACTTAACAACTTGAAATGTTGTAATTAAGGCAGTCATGATGCAAAAATATATTTTGGTTATCTTGCAGCACAGTGCAATTGAGTATTTGTCCTTTAGTTACAGGTTAATAAGACCCTGAGTAATATGACTGAAATATTTATAACATGTAATATTCCCACAATTGGGGAAAAAATAAAAAATCAATAGTTTTTGGAAAAGCTTGATTTATAAATGGATTTGATTGTTTCTCATTATGGAGTTTGTGAAATAAATTGCATTTAATAAATGCAATTAGGAATTAATTTTCATTGATTAGTATGTTCAGTCTTGTTCTAATCAAATTGTTTCTGTCCTTCACAGAATCTTTTAAATGTGTTTTCGGTGGTAAATCCACTAGCCTCCAGTATAACATCCAGTTTGGCATCTAGTATTGGATCTGATACTTCATCTCCCTCTACATTGTCAACTATGAATGCCAAAGCAGTTCCATTTTACCCTGCTAGCAATACAGTAGAATCAGTAATTGGTAAGTTCTAATTTAATTTGGAGAGCTATTTGGATACCTCTAGAGCTGTGATTTTGAATTATTGGGAGTAACCTTGGTGGTCAAGATTTGCTGTCTTGACAAAAGAGCTATCTTTGATCTGATTTGTGCTGCTTCATTTACTCTTCTACGAGATCATTGAGTAGTATTGAATGTCAGAAGTGGTCTTAACATCAAATACTTAGTTTATGTATAGTGACCCCGACTGAAAGTGCATGTTATTAAGGATAGTTGTGGTTTCTATTTCAATAGATTTCTATTGGTCAAGCACTATTTCCAGTCTTGGCTAGACGAGGATATTTAGGACTGAAAGACTGTGGCTGTCTTACATCTTTGGAGCTTCTTTCCAGCTCCTGTTTTACCTTCCTGTTTGCTGCCTCTTTACTGCCAGCTGTTGTTTGTACCCAAATATTGAATGGAAGTTTCAGGTTCATTATTCTGTAGCAACAAAGCTGGGTCATTACCTGATGTATTCAACATTGTTATGGACCAGACCAAACTCCCTCAAGATATGTCAAGGAGAAAGCCTAGACCCTAACATTTTCTTATTTTAAAGGTAGATGCTGGGCATTGCTCTCCGTGTGCAATTTGCTTGGTTAAACTACCAGGCTTGAAGCAAAACACACTTCATTCATACACTATAGTTAAAATGCAAACAATATAAAAGAATTGGCTTAACTGTAACTCCATCGAAATACTTAACAAAGTAATAACATACTCATTAACTGTTCCAATATAGTAACATCCCATAAACACTTCCTTGGCAAAGGTGAAGTTAATACAATAGATCGTCTCATGCAATTCCAGCAGTAGGAAGAGAACCCAAACTTTTAGCTGTAATGGAGAGGACAAAACAGCTTCCACATCAAGACCCCAGCAACTTCTACTAAAAGCCAAAACTAAAAGGTTGGTTCTGTGGGGGTTTGACCTCATCCATTCAGGCTGCTTCTATTGTTCCAACTTCCAAAACAACATCCAAGGCCTCACAAGCTGTTTACTTTACTGGCTTTAAGTAGACTGCTTCCCTGCTCTGTCTCAACCTCACTGCATAAAAAAGTCCAGGACAAAATGCACTTCTTAAAGCCATTGAAACATCACACCTCCCATCTTGGTTTTTAAAAAAGCCATTGATATACAAAGACGGCTTAATTTTTACAAAACCTTTTTGTTTTGTGCTATCAGTAGACTATGATACATACATGTACATTACATTGACTCTAAGCATGCAAGCGTTCACGTCTACAGTCCATTTCGATCCATTTATTCCCTGCCACTGAACGCCTATGTCTTTCTTCCTTCAAAAGTCGCGACAATGCATCGGCTCAATTACATTCTCTTGTCCTGTCATGTGTGTAAATTTCAAATTGAATGGCTGCAATAATAAGCTCCATCCAAACGGTCTGAAATTTTTATCCATAAATTTTCCCCAAAATGTTAAGGGATTATGATCGGTATATGTAGTTATTTTAGACATATTACTGGCAATATAAATTTGAAATGTTACGATGCCAGCAATAAACTCAACATCTCCTCAATTGAGGAATATTTCTGTTGATGATTATTCAGTTTTCTGGAAAAATACCCAATAGGTCATTCTATCTTGTCATCTTGCAGGAGTACAGCACTGACACCCACATCACTTGCATTGGCAGCCACCTTTGAATGGCTTTGCATAATTAGGTGAAGCCACCATTGGGCAGTGGTTAACACAGCTTTCAGGCTGTCAAATGCTTTCTGACATTCTTACGTCCACTGAAATTTTCTGCACCACTACAACAAGTCAGTCAGTGGAGCAACCTCACTGCTAAAATTTGGTATGAGCTTCTGCGTAAAAAGAACTCAGTCCTAGGAATCATCGTCATCAATGGTATGGGAAACTCCCCAATAACCTTTATTTTCACACCCCATGGGGCCAGTTATCCATGTCCAACGACATGGCCAGGGAACGTGACTTGAGCTTTTGCGAATTCACTCTTAGCCAGGTTTATCACCAAGCCCGCCTCCCAACATTGATTGAACAATTCCAAAAGATGGTCCAAATGTTTGTTCCTTTATGTGACTACACATCACCAGATCATCAATGTACACCACACAATTATGTAGGCCCCAAGTGACCTTATTGGTTATTCTTTAACATGTGGCTGGCACATTTTTCATACCAAATGGCGTAACTTTAAACTGGTATTGTCCATTCAGTGTCACAAGAGCCGAAATTTCCTTTGCTCCTTTGGATAAAGATACCTGCCAGTATTCTCTGACTAAATCCAATTTTGAAATATATATAGCTTGTCCCACCTTGTCAGTACAGTCTTCCAAACATGGATTAGGATATAAATGAGATTTTGTAACTGCATCAACTTTGATAATCTACACATAATCAATGGGTACCATTTAGTTTTGGCACCAGCACTATGGGTGAGCTGTTTTCACTGCAACCCACTTCAATTATATTGTCTTTGAGCATGTGTTCAATTTCTTTTGAACTTGTGCCAACTTTAGAGGGTTAATTCTATAAGGATGTTGCTTAATTGGAACAGCGTTTCCTATATTTACATCATGCTTTATTAGATTAGTACTTCCTGACTTATTCCCACATATCTCCCCATGTGATTGTCATAATTCTTTCAGATAATTTCTATTTTCCTCTGAAAGGTAATTCAATAATTTACCCCAATTTTTGAGAACTTCCTCATTGTCCATTTTAATTTGAGGAATGTCCAATTCGGAATCATCTGAACTTGATTCTTCACTCTGTTGTTTTCCTTCCCTATCAAAATACCTTTTGAGCATATTCACATGACACACACTGTGAGATATCTTTCTATCTGGCATTCTTATCAAATAATTCACCTCACTCCATTTCCTACCTATTTGATAAGGCCAACTAAACCTTGCCTTTAAAGTTTCACCTGTCTAGCCAACTCACCTGC
The DNA here is from genome assembly GCA_024137785.1 of Ginglymostoma cirratum. Lineage (NCBI taxonomy): Eukaryota > Metazoa > Chordata > Chondrichthyes > Orectolobiformes > Ginglymostomatidae > Ginglymostoma > Ginglymostoma cirratum. Next base: position 30,326,370 of record JAHRHZ010000022.1, on the reverse strand, counting down.
TCTGTTTAACGTCTGCCTCAAATTTGACACACAGTCCAAATATGTGGTCTCTGAACTCTGACTCACCAATTTCACCTTAATTTCAGTGGTCCTCTCACCTCACACCCAAAAACTAATGCAAATGGACTGAATTTAGTTGTTTCTTTACGTGCATCCCTAATTGCAAAAAGTGCAAATGGAATTCCTGAATATAAACCCTTAATATGGTCTTTAAAGTTTGCCACAGTTCTAATGCTCCCTGCAATTCTGGATGGTATGCAGTCATTTTAGATTTGTTTCATTCCCAAGCTATCCATAATTCCCTTCAATAACTTCAATGTAAAATTTGACTGTTATCTGATTGCATCTTTGTGGGTAGTCTGTTTCGAGTACAAAAGTTTGAGTAACTCTTCTACAATCCCTTTAGCCATGATACTGTGTAATGGAATGGCCTCTGGAAATCTAGTAGACACATCAATTATGGTTAACAAATACTGATTCCCGCTTTTTGTTTTAAGTCGCATTTAAATGCAATCAATTAAGATTCTTGTAAAAGTTCCTTAAATGCAGGAATGGATATTAAGGGTGCTGGTTTTATCACTGGCTGAAGTTTACCAATTAGCTGACGTACGATATGTCTAGCAAATATCAACCACATCCTTATGCAGTGCAGGACAAAATGTTTTTGTATTTTGGCTTGAATTTGCCTTACTCCCAAATGACGACCTACTGGTAATTGGCGTGCTACCTGTTGTACTTCCTTTCTTTAAACCACCAGTAATACCACTTGATGAAAATGTGATGGTTTCCATTTCCTCATCAAGACTTCATTTTTAAGATCGTAACATTCTGGGATACACTGAAATTCTTCTTCTGTGTATGCTTTTTGATAAAACTGCTTTTGTTTTGCATCTTTCTGTTGTAATTCAGCTAATATCTCTGAACTAAAAATAACCACTTTGTCCTCCACCTGTTCTTGGTATTTTTCTCAATCATTTGATCAAACAGTTCCTGATAATTAAAATTCAACTTCCTTATCTTTATCCTTTGGTTTTTCCTCCTGCTTCAACTTGTGGCTTTGTGACTTTTTTAAAAATTCATTCACAGGATGTGGGCGTCACTGACCAGGCAGTATTTATTGCTTGTCCCTAATTGCCCAGAGGCCAGTTCAGAGTCAACCACATTGCTATGGGTCTGAAGTTACATGCAGGCCAGACCATGTAAAGATGGCAGTTTCCTTTCCTAAAGGACATTAGTGAACCAAATGGGTTTTTCCAACAATCAACAATGGGTTCATGGTCATCGTTAGATCCTTAATTCCAGATATTCTATTGAATTCAAATTCCACCATCTGCTGTCGTGTGATTTGAATCTGGGTCTCTGGATTAACAGTCCAGTGATAATACCATTGCCATTGTCTCCCCTTGTTACCACGCAGTCAGGAAAAATCCCACAATGTCCTTTCTGTAACACCTCAGTTCCTCATTGGCTCTTCAACCACAGTTGGCAACACTCCCACCTGTGTTCCAGGTGGATCATTACCAAGGATAAATTGGATTTCTGCAACTGAGAATTTCTCTATTACTCCTACCACTACTTCACCAATTTTCACTGGTCTTTCCAGCCTCACTTTATATATGGAACACTGCTGTTCTGACTGTGAATTCTACTGTTGGAGGAAGTGGTGTGGTACCAAATGGCTGCTTTGTCCCGGATTGTTCCAAGCTTGTTGAGTATTGTTGGAGTTGTAGTCATCCAGGCAGGTGGAGAATATTTTACCACACTTCTGACTTGTGCCTTGAAGACATGGACAAGCTTCGGAGAGTCAGGAAATGAATTATTCGTTGCAGAATTTCTAGTCTCTGGCTCATGTAATCACAGTATTTGAATGCTGTATTTATTTTCTGGTCAGTGGTGGCTCCCCAGAACCTGAGTAGTGGGATTTTCAGTGATGGCTGTGCCATTGTATGTCAAGAGGCAATGGTTAGATTTGGAGATGTTCATTACCTGACACTTGTGTGGCATGAATGTTACTTGCCCCTTGTCAGCCATGCATAAATATTGTCCATGTCTTCATTCATTTGGCCATGGTCATCTTCGCCATCTGAGGAGTCATCGAAGATATTGAATATTGTACAATCATCAATGAACATGTGCAGAATTAGAGCCCAGAAGTTGGTAATGGTCGTCTTGTACTGCCTGATCTGTTTATAAACTCTGCTGCACTAATTCTGAAGAGTTCTGCAAGCCTTTGGGAAGATACCTCTTCTGAGTATGTGTGCCAAAGATTTATTCTTATATTTTTCTGTGTATAAATTCATTCAAATTGGATCTTAATAAATTATTTCTTTAAGATCTCCAAATTTGACACCAATGTGACAGGAGTAGTGGCCTTGTTGATTCTAGATTTTTGTGATGTAATTTATCAGTTTAATTTTGTAGTCAGTGGTTATATTTAGAAATCATTTGGGAATTGTTGTCTTAAGTAGCAGTCATCTGTGTACCATTTAGGCTGCCAACAGATGCACTATAATTGGCCCCTGACGTGTCAGGGGGAGCATGGCAATGAGCTCTCATACTTGCTTCTAATTGTAAGCATGTCTGTTGAGGACAAGATCAGCTTTAAGGCACCTCTTGCTTTTCATCTTCCCTTTGCTGTTCTAGCCTACTCCTACTCATTTGTCCCGACAAGTTAGTGAAGAATTTTCAATTGAGCTGGATACACGAGTGCCACTACCACATGTAGTAAAGCATTAGGTAGTGGGAGATGGAAGGTATCTTTATCACAGCACGGGTTAGTTCTGCTCTGATAGCAACCAGAAACTTCCCATGCAGACTGTGCACAATTTGGCTTCATAAGCTAACATATATCTTATGTAAAACTAATACTAATGCACGTGTCAATTGAAGTAAGTCAAATTAGTACTACCAACAAATGTAGAAGGTACTTTGGTCAGAAGGATAGGGGTGATATCTGTAGCACAGAATAAAGCGTCAGAGATGGTCAAATTAACTATTGCAGCAAAATGGGGACAAGGGAATATTAGAAATGTAACCCAAAGCTGGAGACCATCTTCTGTACCTGCCATTTTGTCTCTGTTTGCAGTGAATTTAGGATCAGAGGATGAACATAAGATATCCAAATAACGTGATAAGTTTTGTAGTAAATCCTTGGCTCTCTTCCATCCTTAAATATGCTGGCTGATATTGCTGAGGAGCAAATTAAACAAGAAAAGTAAATTGATCCGTCCGTTATTCAATTAAATCATCGGCTTCACTTCCTTGCTTTGTCCTCATAAATCCATGATTCCATTGGTGCCTGTCTCTCTCAGCCTTGAATCTACTTAATGGGACTGCCCTCTGTGGTAAAGAATTCATCAGATTGATTAGTTGCTGTCGAGGTTCCTCCTAACTGTCTTGAATTGGTGAACCCTTCTGGTGCTGGATATTCTTTTAAGGGGAAACAACCTCTCTGCATCCACCCTTCAAGTCCCCTAGGAATCTTATGTTTCAAAAATGGGGTCGCCTGTCATTCTTCTGAACTCCGGTGAGTACATACTCAACCTCTCCTAATAATTCAGTCCCACCATATCTGCTGTCAGCCTAGTGATCCTTCTGTGGACTGCCTCCAATACAGTATATCTTTTCTTTGATAAGGGAACCAAAACTGTTCACGGTATTCCAGGTATCATTTGATTAGTGTCTTTGTATAATTGTAGCAGGCCTCCATATTTCTATACTCCGCTCCGTTGGGAATAAAAGCCAACAGTCCATTTGTTTCAGATCATATTCTATATCGCAGATTTTTGTCCCCTTTGACCTGCCTGTGTCCATCTGTAGATTCCTTAATGTTACCTTCACTATTTGCCTTCCCACCTATTTTTATGTCATCTGCAAACTTAATGATGGTCTTCCATCATCCAAGGCATTTATGTGTTTGATGGATGATTGTGGCCCCAGCGGTTATCCCTGTGGTTCAGTAGTTGCAGGCTGTCATTCCTGAAAATATCAACATTACCCTTGCTGTCTTCTGTTCTTTGGCCAGTCCTCTTGCCATGCTGGCATTCTGCACTAAATTCTGTGGTCCCTTGCCTTGTTGGGTGGCCTTATGTGTGGTACCTTACTGAATGCATTATGGAAATCTACTGTTTCCATTCTATCTATCTGCTTGTTGTCTCGCAATTCTGATGGATTTGTTTGGCATTGTTTTCCCTTCGGTGGAGCTGTGCTGACTCTGCTTGATTATGTTATGTATTTTTGGATGCCCTGCTATTGCATTTTTTATAATAGACTCCAACATTTTCCCCAACATTTCGCCCTAAGGTGCCATCTGAAAGAAGTATATAAAATTGAGAGGCATGGAAAGATGGATAATTGGAGTCCTTTTCCAGGAGTGGAAATGTCAAGTACGAGGGGCAAAGATTTAAAGTGAGAGAGGAATAGTTTAAGGAGATGTGCGAGGAAAGTCTTTTCTGTGCAGAAGTTGTTAAGTGCCTGGCCGTGCTGCCGGGGAAAGTGACAGCAACAGTTAAGAGGCATTTAGACAAACAGGCAAGGAATGGAGGGATGTGGATCGTGTGCAGGCAGATTGGGTTAGTTTGGCATGGCTTTGTGGTCAGCACAGACAAGGTGGGCTGAAGGGCCTGTTCCTGTGCTGCACTGTTCTAATTTACTCTTAAATAGACCCTTTGAATATAGTAACACACCAAAGCTTTTCGTTGGAGTGTTATGACTATGTAAAAAGATATTAGAGAAAATAATCAAAAGCTTAGTCAAAGAGAGATTTTAATGAACATTTTAGAAATAAGAGGTGACAAGATTTAGAGAGAACCTAGAGCCTTGGTTGCTGAAAGCTCGACTAACTTTGACAGAAGAGTAAAAGTTAGGGATCGTCCAAAGTTGAAATGTTGCTATTGTGGACTGGCTCTAGGACATCACGCTGATGGCAATGAGGCAAGATTATGGAGGGAGTTACAAACAATGATGAGAACTTTAAAACTGAGATGTTGTCAAACTGAAAGCCATTGTAGATTTACAGGCACAAGATCAAATGGATGAGCAGTTCTTAATGGGATTTAGGACGTAAGTAGCAGAATTCTGGTGAGCTCAGGTTTACAAAGGACAGCAGAAGCTGGAGGATGATCAAGCGGGCATTGGATTAGTCCAGTCTAAATGAAACTGAGGCATGGCTGAGGGTTTTATTTGCAGAGTTGGGACATGTTAGAAAGGTCTTCATCATGACAGGGAAATGTGGTCAGAAACTTATTCTGGTTAAAGATGGAAAATCTTGTGAATAATGGATGAGCTTCAAACAATTAATATGTAGGAAAGGAATGTCACTTGTGTGTTGAGTCTCCGAAGGATGCATTACTGTAAATGTATCTAGGAAAGGTCGAGTGGAGTTAATTTGCTTTCACATAAATTCTAGCGAAGCCTGTGTTTGGAAGAATAATCTTTCTTGATAAAATTTGTTTAAACTTTAAATAACAATTGTGCAACAATAAGACCTTTGCCCCATACAATGAGCAGGTTGTTTGGGGCATATACTTTTCTTAAAATTCCTTCACATTGAGCGTTAGAAAACCAGACTTCTGCTAGTTTTCATTTTTTATACTTGAAGTGAAAGTCAAGTGTATGGGAGATTGACTGGATTTTGCATAGCATCTTTCGAATTAGGAAGCAGGATGTGTAATCTCATTGGAATAGCTAAGATACTGAGAGGGCTTCACAGGTGCCAAGAGTCTTGAACTCTGGGCTAGATCTTAAGTTAAGGGGTCAGCCATTTAAGACTTGAGATGAGCAGAAATTTCTTCAGAATTGTGTACCTTTGAAATTCTCTTCCCTCGAAGACTAAACTTATTTAAAGCCTCCATTCCAAAGTAAGTTTATGTATTGAACTTTTGCTATTAATAAAATATTAGGGTATGCACTGTATATTAGTGATGCTGCAGTGTTGAGCAGGCTTGATTATATAATCTGGGTGTGTTCTGCTTTGTACTGGTGCTGCAATATTGAGCAGACTTGCTGATCTTGGTATCAGAGCATGTATGGAACCATTGTGATGCTGCAATATTAAGCTGACTGAGCTGGCTTGGCATTTATAGTGTTAAATTTGGTGGCTAACTCGCCCAGTTTTTCCATTGAGGTGTCAGATTGCTCTGGCAGTTCTGTTAGGCTGCTGAGAACACGTGATGTAAATTGCTGTGATTAGTCAGTTTGTATGGGGGGGGATGTTGAACTAGAAATGGGTGTGGAATAGAGGCTGGTGCAGAGTGACTCAGCAGTCAGAAGGCCAGCACGAGTCCTGAACTACACAGCTTATTCCGCCAAGCTGAGGACACATTTACTGTGAGAATTCACAATTCTTGTATTGTCTTTCTGCTAAGTTTTTAACAGCAACATCTCTTTATTAGTAAAACGTTGCAGCGTATGTTTTAATGAGCTGAACGGTAATGAAAACTCACAATAAGGAAAATAACTACAAATGGTCTGAATTTCTTGCGTTTATTGGTAGGTGATAATACCAGAGCTTGAACAGGTCAAAGTTCTGGTGGTGTTTTGAGTAGGAATGTGATGTCTTTGGTACTATGTGCAGTTTGTATTTAAACTGGTATTGTATTTAAGCCTGCTTGTATTCAATGCAACCTTCAAGTGTAGAGAAGTCAGTTCAGTTTGTGCACAGATGTGTCGACTCAAAAAAGCTGCATCTTATGTTATTAAGATAGAATAATACTTTTGTATTAAATCCTGTGACTATGTTTAGCTGTTGAGTTAAATAGCTCCCCTCGATGGCTTGGTAGTAAAGTTCTTGTCTGTTGAGCCAGACAATCTCTGTTAGGTTATACAATGGGACTTGATGCTCCTGACGTTGAGGATGGGGGAAGGCTTAGTACAGGACACTGTACAGCAGTCTGTGCTGGAAGTGTATGTACGAAAAGCAGAGAATTGACATTCTCAGCAGTTTAATGGCCTGCAACACTCAGTACTAAAGCCTGAGCACAAATAATAGTCATGTAGATAAGGTATAAGACGCTGGCAATGCTCATGGATCTGCCCCCTAGATGCCCACCTTCAGGTACAATGATGCTGATAAAATTTTGACTTTCAGCAGCCCCGAGATCACTAATAATTACTTAATGAAGACATTTTATTATTGTAACAGAGATTGCACCTTACAGTACCCCTCCAGTGTAACGCCAGAAATAATGTTCATTCAACTCTTTATGTAACATTTTGGCTTGTGTTCTTGGTCTTGTGCTTTACCAGTTGAGAAAAGAACATAAGAGAATAATTGAGTCCTTTGTGTCTCTGAACTTTCATTGCACTAATTGGGTTGGCATATTCCCTGTTTCTACCTGATAGATAAAATACCTGGTAAAGAACCATTCTAGCTAACATCTGTGTCCTTTGACTGTTATAGCTGTGAACTTTAATCTTTTATCATCAATGTGGAAGAGACTGATAAATTGTATTTGATGTTGTTGGTGGTTGCAACCTACCTTGTGCTGGTAGCTGTGAAAGCATCTTATTTTTGCAGTTAAGGTTTTATTTCAACCCGTACGTTCAAAGTAAAGTTTACATTTGTTTTTAATTGGAACGCCTTTTCTTTGCCAAGTTGATTAAATTAGGAATAGTTTTGTTTGAATTATGAAGATGCTGTTTCTGTTCCTTGTCCAATATAGAGCGTGTTACCTCAGTCAGAAGGGTTGTAGGTTATTATAATTGGCCTCAGATCTTCTGAGTTAGGAAGAGATAAACAGCTGGGTTTCCTGACCCATGGTATCTGGCCTTGAAAATGGATGTCAAATGAAGATGAAAATTGTCATGACTAATTTATGGTTAAGGGCAAGATCCTAGCATGTTAACAGGACCTGTGGAATTGTACCCCAGTAAGGAATCACATTTTCATAATAATGAGGCAGATTGGACAATAATAAGAGACAGGGATTTTTGAAGTTTGGCATGGATGAAGAGTTGTATTTATTTTTTATGTTGATTCCTGTATTGCGCGTGACCGCTTCATTTAATTACTGTTCTCCTCCCTCTGGGGTTCCATTCCCTTGCTTAAGTTATCATTCTTCATAACTCATTCCAACTGATACATCTATTGTCTGTTTAATGAGAGAAGATATTGTAATTGAGCTCAGTTCCATCCGCTCACACCATCCGTTTGTGCACTGGCTTGTGATCAAGAGTGTTTTCTTGTTAAAAAGTGAGCCCAACTGTATCAACCCCACTGTTGTTGTGATTGAAGTTGGCTAGGTCAGCACAGTGTGAATGAGATGATGTGTTTGACGTAGGTCAATACTGTATACCAAAATTGAAGCATCAGGGAAGCTTCTGGTTTTATCCTTTGGGGATTCTCATTTCTTAAGGAAATGTATCATGTTTCTCTGCCTAGGGAAATTATTAGTGGCTCTGAAGAGAAACAGTAATTTTAGGTTTACTGAAAGCTATTGATCTGAAAAATCGCTTTCTTAGTGTCAGAAGTACAAAGATCCATTATATTCAGTGACAGTTTTTCTAATCACATTCTTCATGTGTGCAAGAACTCTGTATTCCAAATCATTACAAATGTGGTAACTGATGTGCTGCTAAAATGTTGTTATAAGTGACCTGCTTTTCACAACTTTCGTCATTCATAAACTAAAAGAGGTGTACAGTTTTTTTGAGGTTGCACCTAGTACTGGAAGATCTACATAAAAAACAAATTGCTGGAGAAACTCAGCAGGTCTGGCAGCATTGGTGGGAGGAAAGCAGTGTTAATATTTTGAGATTGGTGACTGCAGAACTGGAAGATCTACATTTCCTGATCTTGTTATGTGTCTCGTTGTTACAGCAATGAAGCTTCTGAGACAAACCACCAAAAAGACTTTTGCTAATGTCAATAATTGCGTGTCTTTTCCTATACTGATAAGGCTAAGGTTGATCGTTCAACACATGAATTGCCCATGATAGAAGCACAGAATGTGTTCAAGCTGTTGATATGATTTTGCTTTGACTGAATAATGAAGTTTCCTTTTCTGTTCCAGGTTCTGCTTTAGATCTTCATTTTAGTGACGTAAATGTTGCATCTCTTGATAAGGAATTAGAGGATCAAGATACTGGTGACATAGGATTAAAAGGTAACCAAGAACACAGCTGAATTCAGCAAATGAGCAAAAAAAGACCTAATTCTAGGGCTAAATAGACTTCAATTATACTGCCTGTGTGTTTTCATTTTTAGGTTCATGTTGAACTTTGGTTTGACAAGTGAAATTGGTCTATTAATTCTACTGTGAATGGCCAAGTGTGCGTATGTGAAAATGAAGCACGTTCTTGTAGAGCCCAACTGGAGCTTTCTGATGTGAACTATGATGAACCAAAATGATCATTCTGACCTGCTGAGTTGATTAGTCTAATTAAAATTCAACTACCATAATCTTTCAAATAAAGGGACCGCAAAAATCATTTTGGTACAAGAGTTCAGGGCTTTACTGGGGCTTTTTAAATGGGAATGGCATGCACCAAACTCATGGCCATTGGTTCCCACATTAATTAGACCAGTGAAAATTAAGCCGCCATAATGTCCCAATTAAATATTTTTGCATTAATTTCTTAATATTGATTAGCTATTACTCGACTGCAATTGGAACAGTGCCAGTTGCAGGAATGATTTAATGAAGCAAAGATTGAACAATTTCAAAATTATTGAAGTGCAGAAACTGGGAAAGGAGTGCTTCAGAAATAACAAGATGTAGAGCTGGAAGAACACAGCAGGCCAGGCAGCATCAGAGGAGCAGGAAAGCCGACGCTTCGGGTCTGGACCCTTCTTCAGAAA
>JAHRHZ010000022.1:30297442-30316171 GCA_024137785.1 Ginglymostoma cirratum | reverse complement strand
GCTTTCCAGCTCCTCTGATGCTGCCTGGCCTGCTGTGTTCTTCCAGCTCTAGACCTTTGTTATCTCAGATTCTCCAGCATCTACAGTTCCTACTATCTCCAAAGGAGTGCTTCAGTTGTTTCTCCCACCTAAGTGCCCTTTTCAGTCAACATTGAAAGAGAGTGGAGCGTATTTGAAGCTTCCTTCCAGATGACCATGGAGAAAGATTAGGATGATGGAAGAATATCTGTGACAGTAACCTTGGACTGTACATTATTCCTACTGCCACTGCAATAATCTGACCTTCCTGTTACATGTGAATAATTTAACATTTTTTTTAACTGGCCTGTACTTCACTGCAAACATCATGAGTTACTTTTAGTTGAGTACCACTGGATACTGATCATAGTAAATGACAACCCCACTAAGTGATCCCTGACGCCCATCTGATCAACGGTGCTAATAGCTCTCATTGAGTGTGAAAATCAACACCACCAGTAGGCCAACTAATTGCCTAAATTCATTTGTGAGTGCAGTGTGTGTCATGCAAGTTATTTGACTGGCTGTATGGGAGATGATATCTTAGGCTCCTCATATCTCAATACACATCCAGTTCTTCCAGCAGGCCTACTAGTTAATAAACAACAGGATCCCTGACTATTTACCTCTGTTCTTCACCAGAGAGACACATTAATCCTCGTAACCCATCTTGCATCTATTTGGTAAATTCTTGGAGACTTAAACAGTGGCTACCAGCTTTTTCTTGGTGTTAGTCTATTTTAATGCCTCAGATTTGTTGCATGCACAGAGTGAAAAATTTGGTGAGGTAGTGGGTGTGGCTGTGGAGTAGCCCTTCCTTATTTGCTCACTGCATTACTCATAGAATTCATAGAATCCCTACAGTGTGGAAACAGGCCATTCAGCCCAACAACCCCACACCGCCCCTCCAAAGAGCATCCCATCCCGATTCATTCCCCTACCCCTGCATTTTGCCCCCATGTCTAACCCACCTAATCTACACCTCCCCGAATGCTGTGCGCAATTTATCATGGCCAATCCCCCTACCCTGAACATCTTTGGACTGTGGGAGGAAACCCACACAGACATGGGGAGAACATGCAAGCTCCACACACAGTCACAGGTGGAATCGAACCCGAGTCCCCGGCACTGAGAGGCAGTAGTCCTACCCACTGAGCTACTATGCCGTCCGAAATGAGAGACAATTCTGTACACCTTTAATGTTATGAAATACTATCTAAAACGAGTAGTAATTTGTCTCTGGGAGACAGATTACTATATGGTAAGCAAGAGTAAGTGATGCTGGAAGCATGAAACACTTCCAGTAATTTGCAGTAGATTGGTAAGGATGAGGTCAAGTATGTTTCTCCCTCTTATTGGTCCTGTCACCATCTGTTGCAGATCCAATCTAGCAGCTATGTTGTTTAGGGCCTGACCAGCTCAATCAGTAGTACTGCTGCCAAGCTAGTCTTGGTGGTGGACATTGAAATCCCCCACCCAGTGTGCATTTTGTACTCTTGCCCTTGCCATCCTCAGTGCTTCCTCCACGTGTTAAACATGGAGAATCGATTCATCAACCGAGGGAGGATGGTACGTGGTAATCAGTAGGAGGCTTCCTTGCCCATGTTTAACCTGAAGCCATGAGACTTCATGGGGTCCAGAGTCAATGTTGAGAACTCCCAGGGCAATTCCCTTCTGACTGCACTGTACGGCCACCTCTGCTGGATCTGTCCTGCTGGTGGAACAGGACATATCCAGGGGTGGTGATGGCGGAGTGTGGGACATAGTCAAGCTCACAGAATCATAGATTACAGACAATGTCAGGCTGTTGGTTAACTATTCTGTGAGATAGCTGTCCCAGAATTTTGGCACTAGCCCTCAGATGTTACTAAGGAGAATTTTGCAAGGTCAACAGGGCTGGTTTTGCCGTTGACTTTTCCACTGCCTAAGTCAAGGCCAGGTGATCTGCTTGGTTTCATTTCTTTGAGACTTTTTAGCAGTTAGTGCAAATGAATGGCTTGCTCGGCCATTTCAGAGGGCACTTGAGAATCAACCACATTGCTGTGGGTCTGGAGTCATATGTAGGCCAGGCCAAGTGAGGATGGCAGATTTCCTTCCCTGGATGACATTGGCGAATGAGATGGGTTTTTCTAACAGTTGACAATGGTTCCATGGTCATCAATAGATTCTTAAAAGTCTAGCAATAATACCGCTAAGCCATTGCCTCCCTGTAAAAAACAGACATTAAAGGTTTAAATTCCAAATAAAAAGCTTTTAAGAAAAGACACTATATATCAATCCAAGAAATTTCACATGTTTAGCACTGAGTTTGGAAATGTGATCACTGTTTCATGGGGAAGTGCAGAAGTAAATCTGTGAATAAGATCCCAACAATCTGCCCTCTAGTGTCAGTCCTGTCAGTACTATGCTAGCATGTTGGCTTCGAGCAAATGCTGACATCTCTGGAATGGATCCCAAAGTTACAATCTTTGAGCAAGTTATGAAGTCACTTTGCTTTGTCTTTAACACACTGTGTGCTTTCAGCAGTCTTTTACTTTTTCTGAATCCTATTGGTATACATTCTATTAGCAATCTTGGCTACAGATTGTTTCCACAAAGAAATCCTGCCCTGTTCTCACTTTTATAGGTTGGATTGAGAACAGCAAAGCCGTATAGAATGGAGGAGGCAGTGATACAAATTTTAAGTCTTCAACTGAATACTGAGCTGTTTGTGCCCAGAATTAAATGAAGGTAAACTTTGCAATGCATCATGTCTTCTCATGTAAGAATATGTTTTTTTTTAATAGTCATTTATTTTATTTTCACAGGTCAGAGATTATTGGGCAGTTCAGCACCTGTAAATATTCCAGGATCACTTGCCCGCTCTTCATCCTTGCATTCTTCTTCTTCCCTATCTGCTTCTCCACTTGGTTCCCTTTCCCAGTCTTTTCTTTCGACCAGCATGGCTCCACAACAGTCTCAGCAGTCATCAAAATCTGAGCATGCTCTCCTGGGTACTTCAGCCTCCTCTCACAGTTCCTTAGGTAAGCCTTTGTAGACTTCCCCAGATTTGTTGCACGCTTTGATTTGAGTAGCTTTAAATTTAATTTTTAGAAAACCTGCAGTTGAACTGAGGACAGACTTTACATTTTGAAGTAATACTTCTGTAATTTTATTTGTCTTTCAAGGACTCTTAAATAGTCTTGTTTAACATACCGAATAGTTTGTAATGGTGAAAGAGTAGGAACTTCTTACAGATTGACATTGTCTTTGCAAGTTGGGCTTGTCCTGGAAAGAATGCCTTAAACATCATGGCAGCAAGCGGGGTTAGCAGAGACATGAGGTTGGCTGCTGGTGGTGGTAGCACAGATTAATTCGGGTGATGAGTTTTCCAGAGAACTGTAGAAAAGACTGAATGACTTGCGTATCATTTTAAATGTGTGAAAGGTCTTCACTTGGTGTTTATTATTAACATACATCAAGAAGAGCAGAAGGCATAAGAACAAAGTGGGGGCAGGAGGAGACCATTTGATCCCTTGAGCCTGCTCTGCCATTCAGTAAGATCAAAGCTGATCTGATTTGTGATCTTAACTCCATTTTCCTGCCACCCTACATGACCCTTGACTCATTTGTCAGTCAAAAACCTGACTAACTCAACCTTGAATGTATTAAAAACTGTTGCTCATTTGGGAACCGAATTACCAAGATTAACAGCCTCCTCATTTTCAGTTTAAATTTTTTTTTTGTACTCTTTGTTCTGGACTCTGCCACAAAAAGCAACCTGTCAAGCACCCTCAGTCTTATGTTTCAATAAGATCACCTTTCGTTCCTCTTAATTCCAATGAATACATTTTCAACCTACTGAACCCCTTGTTGCAACCCCTGGTGCATTTTTTCTAAACTGCTTCTAATTTCATTATATCCCTTTTTGAGGAGATCAGAACTATACACAGTATTCAAGGTGTGGTCTCAGAAATGGCCTATACAGTTGTAGCAAGACTTTGCTGATTTTATACGCCTTCCATTTCAATATAGGCTTATTAAATTTCCATGCTAATGTCGCATTCCTATACACCAATACCCAGATATTTTTGTACTGCAGCATTTTCTCTATTAAAATCATATTCCGCTTTTCTATTATTTTTACCAAACTGGTTAAGTACACATGCCACACTATACTCACATCTGCCATATCTTTTCCAACACATTTAATCTACCTATGTCCCTTTTGAAGGCTTCTTTCTTCACAACTTGCTTTCCTACCAATCTTAGTGTCATACACAAATTTGGCTACAATACAGTCCATTCTTGGGGACCTAACACTGAGCATGGAGATAGCCGTTGCAAACGTTTCTCCAATTCAAATAAAAACCCCACAGTCTTTAACTCCATTCCCTATTGTGCAGCTAATTTTGTATGCACGTTGCTACTGTCCCTTTTTATTCCATGAGCTCTAACATTGTTCACAATTCTGGCAGTTTATCAGATGTGTTTTGGAAGTCCACGTACACACGTCATCACCCAGTGCACTCATCAACTCTCTCTGTGCTCTCACTAAAGACCTTCAATAAGTTAGATGAGTACAATTTGACAGAAACAAATAGATGCTGGCTTTCCATAATTAACCCACATTGGTCCAAGCAGCTATTCATTTTGTATTGAATCATTGTTTCCAGAAGCTTCCTCACCGCAGGTTAAAATGATTAGCCTACGCGGGCTGGCATTATCTTTACATCAGGTGTTTATATTCACAATTCTTTGGGATTCTGGTACTGTTTGTAAGTCTAAGGAAGATTGGAAATCGTTAATGCACTGGCCATAAATTTTCATTCACGCTTGTCTTCATAACCTTGGATGGATCTCATCCAGTCCTTGCACCTTAGCAATTTTTAAATACAGACAGCCTATCCAAAGTTGCCTTCTTATCAGTTTTAAAGTCTTCAGATACCTGAACTCTTTTCTCTTTTGTCCTGACCTGCTCATATCTTCCTAGGCCAAAACATACGCAAAGTGCTCCTTTAATACCTGAACTCCATATGTGTAAATCCTTTTTTGGTCTCTAATGATCCCCACTGCTGCTCTTACTACACATTTTTACTATTTATATGCCTATACAATACTTTTGGATTCACTTTTCTATAGCTATCCAGTCTCTTCTTGCTTCTTTTATTTGCTTTTCTAATTCCCTTCTAAACTTCCAATATTCACCCTGGTTCTTGGTTGTATCATCTGCTTGACATCAGTTATGAGTGTACCTTTTTCTTTACTTGAATCTCTATCCCTTCTGACACCAACGGAACATTTGTTTGCCCTGTCTTTCTGCTCTAAGGAGCATAGCTTTGGCATATCTCTATTACTCATTTACAGTTTTATCTACCAATGTTTGATTTTAATTTATCTCAGATTAATTCAACTGAAATTGGCTTTCCTATTAATTACACTGGATGATTTCTTCCAGCCAATCTGAACCTTGTTGAACAATGACCACTGTTCCCTAATTGTTCTCTTTGCTGTTCTCCATTCAGCCTGCCTCATTCCCATGATTCAAGACATATTGCTAGACTGTTCTCATTAGACTGGAAACATTCTGCTGTAGAAGATTCTCCCGAACACCCTGTGGAAGCTCTTGCACCTTGTTCTTTTACACTACTATTATCCCAATTTATATGCAGATAATTTAAGTCCACCATTATAATTATTGAGTAATTCTTGCGCCTCTTTGTAAATTCCTTTTACTTTTGTTCCTCTGTCTTTCCCACCAGTTGGTGGCCTCTTGACTGCACCAAACAATATAATTGCACCTTTCTTTGTACGGTTCCTTATTTTGGGCCACATACATTCAAATAGGTCCCACACATATTGTGAATATCTGTGCTCCTTGCACTGATCCCTGCGGTACCCCACAAGTCATAGCCTGCCATTCAGAAAAAGACCTGTTTATTCCCACTCTACTAGTTACATCCTAGAAGAATTCAAGTAGATATGTCAATTGTGATTTCCCTTTTTTAAATCCATGCTGACTGTCTGATCCTGCCACTGTTTTCCAAATCCTTAGCTATTAATTTTTTATAATGGACTCTTACATTTCCCCATTGCCAGCGTCTGGCCGACTGGTCTGTAATTTCCAGGTTTTACTCTGCTTCCCTTCATTACTGGCCAACTCTGTGCATGTAACCCTCCTTATCTGCCTAATGGTTACCCTTTCCCCTCCTTTGCTGTGCATTGTTAAGCGATAGACTGACCACAGCCATAAATCTGCTATGTGTACAACATAATTTCATGCATGTGCTGCAGAGATGCCAGTTGCTGCAGCTGCTGGCCACTTACGTAGGTCATTCAGCCCCTCATGCATGCTGTGCAATTTAGTAAGATCATGGCTGACATTTGGTTGTCTTGGATGTTGGAACTAAACTGCAGTTCATACATTGCATAGGATGTGCACTTGAGAGTTCAGAGCGGTCCTACAATTCTTCTCCCTCAGATAGTAAGTCTTATCCCTATTGATAATACAGATCTGTTATCCTCTTGTTCTATCTGTGTCCCTGGTTACCAATCCTTCTGCCACCATAAATAGTTTCTGCTTATTTACCTAGTCAATGCCCTCATGATCTTGAATACCCATTGAAAACTATCTTTCACTATTGCTGTTTTAATGAAAACACAAAATTCCACATTCCTGATAACATTATAGATGTGGCTGTAGCAATTTATAGTATAAAAAGTCATAACTTGCACCGGTGCAGAATATTTTGGGTAAATTATAGATATATAACCATTCTAGTGAATGAAGGAACTCTTGGGCATATTACTGTGTGAATACAAAAGGTCCCACATTCAAATCCTGGATTTTGAGCACACATGGGACCAGACTTTAGCAAGAGTCAGTGCCATCTGTGAGGGATTGAGAGACATGCCATTCTTTGTGTGCATCAAAATCCTGCACCTACCTACCTACCTACCTCCCTGCCTATCTAACCTAGCGCTTTGGGACAATGTGCAAGAAATGTGCTGCAGCAATTTAAGAAGACGTATCACCATGAACTTTGCCAAGCCATTGGAGTTGAGGAATAAATCTGCTTTGCCTCCCAAGAGATGGTCACATCCCACAAACAAATAATGTAAAACAAACCTGAGCATGTTATCAATGCATTGCAAATTGTCTGTTGAATCAATAGATTGTTATGTTTCTTGATAATCTTGCCCACTATGCCGTAACTTTTCAACAGTTTTGGTGATTTCCGCCCTGTTTAGATAAACTAAAACTTTTGCAAAGATCCTGTTTCGCCTTGTCAAAGCCAAGAGCAAAGAGACTTGGAAAAGTGTACCACATTTAAGCAAGTAACTGACATGCCCATCCTCTTTCCCTGCAGTCAAAATAAATGAAAAACCATTTTCTAAAGCAGATTAAAAAGATAAGTATCTCAGAAAAGATGAATCAATAAACAGGACAAAAAAGGTAACTTTAAATTGAAGAAATGAGGGAAAGAATTTAGATAACCTAATTTGAGGCAAAGTAGAATCAGGAACTCTGGAAACAGTTGCTGCCATTCATTTGCTATAGGCCTAGATTTTGTATAATGGGGCAATAACAACTGATATGAGAAGCCATGTCGTTTTGATGCCCATCTTCTTCTTTGAATCAATTAGGTTTGAATGGTGTTTCTGGCAGTATCTGGGATCACTTTGTTAGTGGGAATTTCTCTCCAAGCCCATCTCCAGTATTCAGTAGTAGTGCCACAACCACCTCTGCTGGCTCCAGTAACAGTGAGCTGGCCAGAGTGCGAAGAGAACTCGAGGAGGCTAAGCGAAAAATCAAACAATGGGAAGATTCATGGCAGCAAGTGAAGCAGGTGAGTGTGAAAGAGTTGTATGTCCAAATTTAAAAGCTTGTGGTAAAAGGTCCTCCCGCTCCACTGTGAATATGAGGAATACTTAGTGAAAAGCTTATAAATTGTGGATCCACTGATAGCTTAACAAAGAATTTGGATCAGTCCTAACCAAGAAAGCAGGCTGAAGTTTAGAAGCTGTTAATGTCAGTTTGCATCTTGGGATTCTTGTGTAAAAGTGGCTTTGCTCATAATTGAAGTAGCCATTCATTGCTTTGTAAGGATGGTATGATGGAAGGAGTGACCTCTTTGTTTTGAGTTTGGTTAAGTTGCTGATGATCAATTGCTTTTGGAAGCATACTGGTCCTGTTACATCTCAGCAACTGCACATGACGTACTACTCAGAATCTACTGTAACAAATCATTGCAAGGGAAGAACCATGGGCTAAGCAAAAATCCGTTTCAACTAACATTACACCTATCAAAGTTGATTTTATCTGATTTTGAACATTTCCAAATATCTGTCATGTCCTACCATGTAATTGCTTGGCATTAGGCACTATTTCTATCATGCAATGGGATGCATTGCTATGCTGCCTCCCTGATTCTAGGGTTGAGGTGGTCTCAGAATGGCTAGAGAGTGGGAGGGTGAACAGCTATTGGTTGTGGTACATATTAGTACAAATGACCTAGGTTTTAAAAGGGGTGAGGTCCTGAAAGCAGAATACAGCGAGTTCGGACACAAGTTGAAAAGTTGGGTGTTGAAGGTATTGTTCTCCAGGATCAGTGCCATGTACTAGTTGGAAGAAATAGCAGGATCCATCAAATGAATACCTGACTGAAGAAAAACGAGGGGAGTGGTTTCAGATTCCTGGGGGAGATGAGACAAGTACAAACAAGATGGGTCTCACTTGGGCAGGACCAGCACTGATGGCCTCGGGGGATATTCCAAAGAGTAAATGGAGAGGCTTTAAACTGAAATGGCAGGGGTGGGTGGGTACCATTGTTTGGAGTCAGAAAAAGGGAAATCAAGGACCAAGAACAAAATACGGAAACGGGAATAGGTAAAGTGATAGGTAGAGAAATCAAGACCCAAGAACAAAGAGGCCACGGTGAAAAATAATGGGAATTGAATAACTGTGTCAAAATGACAGGCCTTAATGCTTTGTGCCTTTTAATGTGCAAAGGAGTCACAATAAAGTGGATGAATTAATCGTGCAAATTGATTAAAAACAGGTATGATATGGTTGGGATTATGGAGACATGGCTGCAGTGTCATGAGGGATGGGAACTGAACATCCAGGGTATTCAGTATTTAGGGAAGACAGACAAAAAGGAAAAGGCAGTGGAGTTGCTTTGCTGGTTAAAGAGGAAATTAGTGCAGCAATTAGGAGGGATATTTGCTCCAACAATGTGCAATGTGTATGGGTAGAGCTGAGAAACACTAAGGGACAAAAATCATGAGTGGGAGTTGTATATAGAGACCCCCAAACTGTAGAGACATAGTTGGCAATGGCATTAAACAGGAAATTAGATGTACAATAAAGGAAATTCTATAATTGTAGGTGATTTAATCTGTGCGTATGGACCAATACATTGAGGAACCAACTTGTGAACAGGCTGGGTATTGTGTAATGAGAAAGGAATAATTGATAATCTAGTTGTCGAGACCCCTCGAGTGTGAGCAACCATAATAGAATTCTTCATCAAGGTGCAGAGTGACGTAGTTGATTGTGAGACCAGGGTCCTGAATCTAAAGGGAGCAAACTACGCTGATACAAGATGCGAGTTGGCTATGATGGATTGGGGAACATAATTTAAAGGGATGATGGTAGAAAGGCAATGGCAAACAATTCAAAGAATGCGTGGGTGAACTGCAACAATTGTTCTTCCCTGTCTGGCCTAAAATTAAAACTGGAGAGGTGGCCAAACAAGGGAAATTAGAGAAAGTATTGTGATCCAAGGAAGAGGCATACAATGTAGCCAGAAAAAACACAGATCTGAGAAGTGGGAGCACTTTAAAATTCAGCAAAGAAAACACAGGGATTAATTAAGAAAGGGAAAACAAAGTACGACTGTGAGCTTGTAGGGAGCATAAAAACTGACTGTGTAAAAGTTTCCATCAGTATGCGAAGAGCAAAAGATTGGTAAAGACAAATATAGCTTCCTTACAGAAACAGAGACTTTATAATGGGGAACGAAGAAATGGATGACCAACTAAATACGTGCTTTGATTCTGTGCTCACAAGGTAGGACACAAATTAAATAGCAGAATGTTGGGAACACAGATTTCAGTGAGAGGCAGAAACTGAAGGGAAATTGGGATTGATGGGTGGCAAATCCCCAGGACCTGAGAATTTCTATCCCAGAGTACACATTGATGGTCATCTTCCAAGATTCTATTAACTCTGGAACAGTCCCTACAGATTGGAAGTTGGGTAATGTAACTTGTATTTAAAAAGCGAGGTAGAGAGAAAACTGGGAATTATAGACCAGTCAGTCTGACGTCAGTAGTGGGGAAAATGTTAAGAGTCCATTATATAAGATTTAATGGAAAATAGTGGCAGGATTGGACAAGAGTTAGCGTGCAATTATGAAAGGACATCTGTGCTTGACAAATCTACTGGAATTTTTCAGTGCATGTCGTGGAGTTGATGAGGGATGTGGTTTATTTGGACGTTTAGAAGGTTTTCAACAAAGCCCCATATAAGGGATTAATGTATAAAGTTAAAGCCCATGGGATGGGAGATAGCGTATTGAGATGGATTGAAAACAAATTAGCCAATAGGAAACAAAGAGGAGCAATAAACACATCTTTTTCTGATTGGCAGGCAGTGGCTAGTGGGGTACAGAGGGGACAAGTGCAAGGAGCTCAGATATTCACAATGTATATCAATGATTTGGATGAGGGAACTAAACGTAATATTGTCAAATTTACAGATGATGCAAAGCTGAGTGGGTGAGTGTGCTGCAAGGAGAAAGCAGTGATGCTTCAGTGCAATTTGAAGAAGCTGAGTGAATGGGCAAATACGTGGCAGCTGCCATGTTGTGTGGATAAATCTCAGGTTATCCACTTTGATAGTGACAATTGGAGGGCAGATTATCATCCAAATGGCTATAAATTGAGAGGAGATGCATATAGAGACTTGGGTGTTCTTATACACCAGTCGTTACAAGGAGGCATGTAGGTTGGGTTGGGACAGGGTGGTGTCCTCATTGAAACCTATGACATTGTAGCAAGACGGGACAGGTTAGATGCAGGAAGGATGTTCCTGATGGCGGGGAAGTTCAGAGCCAGGGATCTCACTCTAAGAGTACAGGGGTAAACCATTTAGGACTGATGAGAAGTTACTTCACCCAGAGTGATGAGTCTGTGGAATTTGCTATCACAGAAAACAGTTGAGGCCAATCATTGTATGATTTGATGAAGGAGCTGAATTTCATATTTGGGGCTAAAGGGATCTAAGGATGGGGATATCTGGCACAGGCTGTTGAATGTCATGATCAGCCATGATCATGAACAGTGGAGCTGGCTTGCTGAGCCAAATGGCCTACAGCTCCAAGGGTCGGTGTGGACTTGTTGGGCTGAAGGGCCTGTTTCCACACTGTTGGGATTCTAAATAAAGAAATAAAGCTGCTCCTACTTTGTATGTTTCTATGCATTGGAAATTGATCAATTGATTGACAAGAGTAGGAATGTGTGTTGCATTGTCGGTGGCTGCTTTCTTATTGATTCAGTTGTTGTGTTTTGTCAGTTTGGGAACAAATTAATTAAATATCCATAAGAATAATGTGCCTCTACAATGTTTCTGTTATCAGGCATGTGATGCATGGCAGAAGGAAGCTCAAGAGGCCAAAGAGAGAGCAAAAGTGGCAGATACCGACCGGCAAGTAGTATTACAACAAAAGGAAGAAGTGGATAAACAGCTTAAAAAGCTGCAGGAGGACTTTGATGCTTTATATCGATCTCCAAATTTTCCTCTTCTAAGAAACTATGGAGATATAGACAAGCTTCCACTACCAAAGCTTCATTCTATACAAAGTCAATTGCGTGCAGATTTGGACCTTGTAGATGGGGTGAGTTGAAAATTGGCTTTTACATGTAACAAACAAAAGCAGAATTTTTAAAAACTACCATTGCCTTCATCAGTTTAAAGCTCTGTTGCATTCTTCAGCTCTGTGTATGAACACAGCCTGCTGTAGAACATACCCTGTATACACCAAGAATATCAAAACAACATTTAGAATGGGCTGTTGTATAGCAGCCGTCATACAGTGCCAGGCAATGACCATGTCCAAGAAGAGAAAATCCGATCATCTCTCCATGACATTCAGTGGCATTATTTGCCATCATTCAATCCACTTCAGGCCAACATCTTGGGAATTATCAATGCATGAGCTAGCCGCATAAATAGATTTTGCTACAAGAGCACGTCAGAGGCTGGGAATTCTGCAGTATCTCACCTCTGGATTCTCTCAAAACCTGATGTATTATCTATAGGGTACAAACAGTGTGATGGAATACTCCTTCCTTAACTGGATGAGTGCAGCTCCAAGACCACTTGAGAAGTTTGACACTATCCATATTAAATGAGCTGATTTGATAGGTACCCTATCACCACCTAAATGTTCATTCCCTCCATTAACAGCACAAAGGCAGCAATGTGTACTATGTACAAATATGCACTGTGACAACTTGCCAAGCTTCCAGCTACAACACCTTCAATAACCTTTTATCAACAAGATGAAGAACAACAGAAGCATGGGAACAAGACCAAATGCAGGTTCACCTCCCAGTCGTACACCATCCTGACTTGAACGATCTCACAGTTCTGTCACTGTCACTAGGTTTAAAAACCTCAAAACACCCTCTGGCAGTAAACACTGACCTTGTCAGCAGAATTCACATTTCAAAACAAATGAAAAACAATCCTAGTTTCTCAGTGATCTACACTGAATTAGCTAAATTGATCATTTCAAGCCTGAGGTAAAAAAAATCAATATGAGGTTCTTGCTCTTAATTACTATACAAAGAGTGGAAAGTGTTTGTGTGCACGTTTATTGTCAATAATGCCTTCAGTGATTGAATAACCCACTAGAGTTTGCTGTTGTGGCATGTAAACATGAAAGTCAACTTCAACAATGAAGTACAAAAGATGTCTGGTTCCACTTGTGATTTTCAAAAGTTTGTTCACGGGGTTTGGGTGTTGCTGGCTGGGCCAGTGTCTATTACCCAGCTTTAAGGTGGTGATGAGCTGCTGTCTTAAACCTCTGCAGCCCTTGGGGTTTAGGGATGCCCGTAGTGCTGCTGGGTGGGGAATTCCAGAATTTAGACTCCGACAGCTCCATGGTAATACTCAGAGAGAGAGAAAGCTACCTTGTTAGGCTAGATGTTTTATTAACAGCACCTGTGCTGTTACGTTGGCCATGCGCCCCCAGATTAAAACTTCTTATGGCCTCTTTTTTTTTTCCTCCAAGGTCATAAGACTCCTTAGTAGTTATCCTCCTAGGTGGCTTGCTGGTCATTTAGCTGAAATCAAATGACTTCTTGTAAATGCAGCAATACCAAGTTGTCAACCCACCAGCAGATCTGATCACTGCCAAAGCGCACAGACAACTGCATGTGAGGTGCCCTAGATTGTTGGTATGCAAGTGACCATAATGCAGGCCTGTTCACAGGCTTTCATCCTATCACCTGTAACTCTGACATTGATTACAGAGGCTCTGTCTCTGATGACTGGTCTGCCACTGGAAGGCCACCTTGAGTGAGCTGTTGGCTTCCATTAACAGAGGACCCCTCCAACGGCAGGAAGACAGCAGTGTTATGGCAGTATGGCTCCTAAATGATGCCTCCATTGCACAAATTGGCCAGCTCTGTTTGTAGAGTGGGGAGCCGAACAGTTCCTAATCCTTTTCTTTGTAAGGTTCCCTGAGGCAGGAATGCATCAGGGAACTGACCTGACAAAGCAACCCCCTACCCCTTTTTCTTAACATCCCTTAGCCTCTGGTGGGAAATTCAGATCTATAAGCATGTACAGTAATTGTAAGTAATTAAAATAAGTAATTGTACAGACTCTTCATTGAAAATCTTAAAGATAGTCTTGTGTACACAGTGTAAAAACCCTGATTGTGACTTTTAAAACCTAGTCAGGTTGAACTTTAAGAAAAAAGTATTTGAGTACAAATGTTGGGATTGTTACAAACTTAAATCATTACATGCAGATCACTTTTTATGTTTCCATTCAAAACAGGTAATTTATCAACTCCAGTCGAAGAAATGCATTGTATGCCAGGAGCGGGACCGTTCTATATTACTTCAGCCTTGCCAGCATTATGTCCTCTGTGAGCACTGTGCACCTAACAAAATTGAATGTCCCTATTGCAAAACTAAAGTAATGAATTGGTGATGAATATATTCTAGGTACATGGGACTAGCCTTTTGAAGAACGACTACACTATCCTAACAATTCGAAGCTGTAGTGCCCCCCTCATGTCGGAAATATTTTAAATTACGCAGTGAGTATATCCTACCCTACAAAATATAACATTTATGTCTGTATTTTTTTCTTGAATTTTTTTTTAGTATGTATAAGCTTGTCTGTTTCCCTTGGGGAGAAAACTTGCCACGTGCATCTTGGTAAACCAGTTTATTAGTGACTTCAGTCCATTCTTGAGCACGTTAGCCATACAGTTTACTTTGGTCTGACTGATGTGCTTCACAATGTTGCTGCATTTCCATCAGTTTTGCAGATGCCCTGTGTTTACAACTGGTTCCTTACCGCATGCATTCAGAAATAAAATTGAAGTAAACTCAAGGCACTTCAGAATCATGGTGTAGGATCAACTTGCTGTGTATTTCCAATGAATATTGCATGCAGAGCACTGCAGCTTTAGCATTTTTATGTTCTAGTATTTTACATATAAAATTAAAAAGGAAAAAAATTACTAGGTTATGTGAAGAGGTTTAATTTCCTGTAACGCACTTTGTTAACATGGGTTTTTTTTTGTTTAGAGGTTATAATAAATTTGCTTTCAAGCTGCTTTGTAGTTTTTTCCAAAACATGTGATAATATAAAGCTTTGTATGTGTACTGTGAAACCTGTTAATAGATATTTGGTATTCAGATTCTTACTGTTTAAATCATAGTACAGTGAATATTGTTAGATTTCCTATTCTAATTAAGTACTATTATAAATATTAGTATTGTGCAACTTGCTAGGATTTTTACATTTTTCAATTTATAAATTAAGTGCAAACTTTTATTGCTTAAGAGAATAACCAGCAGCAATTTCATAATGGCACATAATGCTAATCTGAGCAAACAAGCAGTCTGAAAAAAAAGTTTGCTATTTTATATAATAAAATGAACCAGGCTTTTTTTTTGTTTGTTTCTTCTCTGGAACAAGCTGCATTGACCAGCATGTGGTTGGAGATTTTTGTAACTAGCATCATGGAAGTTTTGATGAATTTTTTTTTTTTTCTTCAGTTGGTGCAACTCTTAGCCTTGTAATCATTTTAAATGACAATGTCTAATTTCTGGCCACTGTTACTAAGTGCCTTCTGCCTTGCCTAAAGCTAAATTGCAACGACAACTTCTGTCAGACAGGCAAAGGTACTTTGATGCGAAATCTTTGCACTGATTATATATACACACACATATATATTTAAATATATAATTAATGCAAATCTTAGACCAGCTTTCTCTTACTGTAAAGACGTTAGGTGCATAAAATTCAGGATGAACTCATATTGAACATAGATGTTGAAATTGCCAGTTTCTTATTCTGTCTGATCTAGAATATAGTTAGCACCGGAGGGTGTAACCTGTGCTCGCTCTTTCTTACACTTTTCACTTGACTAAACAGCGTAATATGTACAGGTTATAATTAAGAATGAAAAATTGACCTATTACTGTGTTAATTGAAATAATTTGTCTTCTTTTTGTCATTCTGTATCAGAAGTCCATTAATAACATTGCCATCAAAGTGTGGAAGCACCAGTTAGTGATGGAAAGATACCAGCTGTTTAAGAAACTAGTTTATTTTCAAAAAACATAGGAAAAAAAAAACTGGTTCATTTGGATTATGAACTGTTTGGAGTGAATGAAACATTAATAAATCATGTAAGCCAACTGGCACAAATCTGAGTGTATCTTAAATTTGTAGTGAGCCCCATCATTGCAAAGCCCATGTGCAAATAAGGATTATTCCTGGTCCTAATTGGAACATTTACTTGATGCGAATAGTATTTGAAATGTTGCATTAGAAATGTTCAGTTCAGTATGGAAACGAGTTATTTTCATCAACAGTGCAGTTGCAACAAACTTTAATATGTAAACTTGCCCCAGACCCACTTGCTTCCTTAGTAGAAACCCAAACAAATGCAAGAGCAGAAATTAACTTTTTATATTATTTAATTAGAATATGAGATAATGTAATTTGTATTTTCAAAAGATCTTTCAAGCTTACAAACACCATTGTTGGATTAGTGGCCAAATCAAAGTCAATCTGAACTGATTTCCTACTTGTACTTTACAAGTTTGAAAAGAAACATTTAATGTCTTAAGTTTATAAGCATCTAATAAATGTTGGGGCCATTGTTATGTGGAAGTCTAATGCCTGTATATCTGTGGGATGAAGAAGTTAACTTAATACAACGGTTAAGGACCAACTTCACAATGAGTAAAGCACACTGCCATTATCTATTACTATAAGGATGCATTTATACTGAGTGTAGTAAACGGAGTAATTTATGCTTAAGCTTGCTCTGGTAGAGATGGCATTTCAGTATAAAATTCCTGTCTTTGGGATCTCAAATCTCTGTTTGCACATCAATTTTAATAACGCAACAAATTGCAAAATGCTTGAGTAAACACGGACTGTGATTTGCACTTAGCACACAAAATTTCTGCACTTTGCTGAAGAGTTATAATGGACTTCTAGACCACATGTTGTCTTTGCCAAAGAACTGTTCTGTATAGCAATTTATTATCTGTAGTTTTAACAAGACATGTAAATACTAAACGGTAGCTAGTTATAGGCAGAATTACTGAAACAGTGACCAAAATTAGAAATTTTAATTCTGTATTGTGTTCTCAGTAAGGGTAAAGAGATTCCACTTTTTTGTATAAAAATCACGCTTATTACATGAAATGCTCTTTGATCACAGACTGCTAACGTTTCTTTAAAAAGAATGTGGAATGTATGAAGTTCTACAGTTATAAAGTACATTGTATTGGGTGGAAAAAATACAACATAAAAGCAGTCCAGATTTCAAGGTTTACTTCTGTTCAAGGTTATTGTGAAGTAAAATTTTGCTCGGTATTTTTTTTAAAGATATAGTGGCCATATGCATCAATGCTTAGTTAAATTGCTTACAAAATTTTATAGTTTGTTTTCTTTTGTTCTATTGAAATTTGTCACGTTAATGATAAACCTATTACATATTAATACTTGTGCACTACTGTTGGCATTGAAGAGGAACTGTAACAAAACTAGCTCGTTCTTTACTGCATGTACTGTACTCTGCCATATTCATCACGGAATAACATTTAGTTTTGAGAAAAAAATCACTGTTCACAACTGTGGACTGGGATGTGGCACTAATTGTACATTTGCTAAGTTAATCATAGCCCAGCCCTTTGCAAAAACCTGGCAACCCAGCCAGGCAGTAGTAATCGGAAGGGATCTCCCAGTGTAAACTATTGGCAGGAGAAACAAAACCAAATGTAAATCAGACTTGATGATTCATTATCACATTAGGACAGAATTGTCAAAATCCAGTCAATTCTCAATTTGAGGGGAAGAGTTCACAATCACCTCTTCCAAATACTGCTCCTTTAGTTCGAAACGCCAAAGTCTTGAAAATATTCTGCTGAACTGAGAATATCAGTTTGTTGGCCATACTGTTTCTCTCCTCCTTTTCCTGTTTGAAAATTGTGGATCATTACTTTAACAGATCATAAGTTCTTTTGCAACAGCCAGTTAGTCCCAAATTTGCTTATTTAAAATCTCGAGGTGGCAGATCTTTAATTCTGGAGGTCTATTTTTGATGGCCTGTGCTTCAAAGCTTTACTACCAAAAGTTGTCTGCATAGGATTTAGCTGTATATCCATCAATATTCTGCATAAATCTTCCTATTGAGATAAACTTAGCTTTTTGGAGAAGTTGTCTGAGCTACAAGTCTCAGTTGTCCTACCTGAATCAAATATTTTTTCTATTCTTTAAGGGTGTGTTTACACTAGCACAGTTATTGTCACTGCAGCAATAAACTTTGTGTGTAAATAGATTTCTTAGTCTGACTCCAAGTATTGGGAGAGAACTTGGGGAAGTCCCAGCTGCTGGAGATTTCAAATACAATTGCAGATTCCTTATCACACTGCAAACAGAGTCAATACCCGCTTTGAACTCAAATAACCACTGCTTATTGAAAAGCACAGGTGCACCCCATATCAGCAAACAAATATTCATCTCTCACTCTGTTTATACTGTTCTGTCTGTCACTCACAGTTTATATTTATGATGCACTTTTGGAACAGGTGGTCAAAATTAGAGCAATGAAACTCAGTATAAACCGTTGCAAGAGAAGGCAGGGTCCCATTGGAAGTTGGTTCATTTTGCACGTCCAGCATTTATGTATTTTTCTATTTGTATAGAAATGAAATTAAATTGGAACAAGACCTTTGCACCTCCACTGGTGCTCTTTTTTTTTTCCAATTGCTCTCTAAGTCCTTGAATGATCTGGGACTGTGCCTGCACTGAGCGTAGTGCCTCAGTGTCCCGCAGGAACACTGCATTTCTGACTGCTGCAGTGCTTGGCACCATTTTACCTGCCCTAGCTGCCCCTCTCTCGTTTCCGCCAAACACACACAAAACACACACAAAACACACACAAAACACACACAAAA
>JAHRHZ010000022.1:30215862-30297432 GCA_024137785.1 Ginglymostoma cirratum | reverse complement strand
CACAAAACACACACAAAACACACACAAAACACACACAAAACACACACCTTCACAAATTAAAATACCAGAGCACTTAACTAGAAATCTGCAGTGCATACATATGGGACGCAGAAATATCCCAAAATAATTAACTACAATTTGGTACAGCTGTTTCCTTAAGCTACACAATGAATCAATCAGTATTAATTTTCTTTTTCCATGTTTCTCCTATTTATCAGGTTTCCAGTGTTACTAGTGAAAAGTAAATATATTTATAGATTAAACATAGATTTTCTTATCCACATGCTCTGTTAGACATTAACTGTTAAATATGTACATAATAAATCAAAATAAATGATCAAGATCAGCAAAGAGCGTTTTGAAAGTAACTTGCAAGTGCCAAAACTGCCTTAAAAGATCATTCAAACCATTAAATGCCATCATTTACCCCCAAAATTCATTTTATAGAATAATTAGTTGTGGTTTAACAATATTACAAAACCTATTTGAAAGGGAAAGATACCTGAAGATCACAGGGCATCCGTAGTAATGAATTGACTGAAAAAAAAAATCCAATCCTTCAGGATCAGGAAAGTGGTGCGGTTACATGCAGTATGCTAACGAGTGAATTGATGAAATTCCCATAGTAAGTAGCTTGTCATTGCTGTACAAGTGGAAATTAATCTCTCCCCAGGTGTGTGAAGTTACTGAAGGTGTTTGTATACAAATTATTTCCTCTATTACAGTAAACTAGTATTAGGTTTCTTGATTCCAGAGTGGAGCACAGTTCTGCGTTAGGAAGAGTTGTTTCAAAAGATGTCTCCATCATAACTCAGCTCTCTGTAAATCTCCATTAATTCCTTCTTAAAGATCTGGCTGGTGTGGTCTACCAGGAGACTATTCCACTAGCAAACTGATTTTTCACAATTAATGGACCAGCAATACAAAAGGATCTAGGTTAACCATTCCTGTTATTCTGAATGCCACAGCCTTTTAACTCCCTTGTTCTGCTTCTTTTGGTGAAAAATGACAAGCATGGTGCGGTTCAATGTCATTCTATTTTTAACTCTGTTGGAGGGCTGATTTGCTTGTGCTCAGGCTACTCTGATAGTACCTCCTGCTGAGGGCTGTACTTGTATGAATAAACCTGAATTCTCTTGCAGAGTGACATGGTTTGTTGTTAGTGAGTGCTTTGGGGCACACATACTGTGATTATATTAGGTAATGATCCACTACTGAAATAACTTGCTACCATTCACAATAAAGTATTACATTTCTGTGGCTGTCAGTACCAGACTACTTCCTTCAGGGATTATGCGGCGAACTTAAATCTATTCAAGCTTATAAACAAAAAATGCTAGGCTTCACTGTTGGTCACATGCAAGAAATTAACTTCTGGCCCTGAACTTTCCACGCTAACACTGGTACTGTATTGGGCACATGAGCCTGGACAACTTGTATCTTTCTAAGATTGTGAATCATCAGTAAGTTGTAAAGATTTTAGCTTTGCGTTTATTTTACCTCTAAATTTTACCTCTAAATTTTTACTGCTGGGATTCAGCATGTGGTGGTGTGCCATCATTGTCAGAAGGTGAATGTAGTGTAATGCATGATGACCAAGGGCCTGAGATTGAACTTCAATACACTGACGTAAACCATTCTACTAATAGTCTTAAGATCTTAAAATACTTTTTAAAAAAAAAAAAATTCTTAATGGGAACAGTTTCTATACAAACACTTTCAGATTCTTTATATGCAAGTTCCTCAGCCTGGGAAGAGCAGTGAAACAGGAAGTAAAACTCCTTTCTCAGGGTATAAGGAACAATCTGTAATGGGAGTTTGTCAAGTATTGTATGGATGTTGAGCTGCATTTATCTGTTTATTTTGGAAGCTCACTGAAAGGGAATAGCATTATGACTGGGCAACAGTAATGAAGAGCTGTTGGAAGAATCCTGCAGCCAGTTGCTGTGCACGTCACCACTTTAAATACAACACAAATCCAAAAAGATTCTGCCCAATTTATCCCATTTTAAAATCATGTTTGTGTCTTGCAGCGTTATTTTGTCATGGCATATAAAGTTGACTAATTTCAAATTTCATTGCACGGGTAGTGTACAGCCAAACCAGTGAATAGTTACTTCAGACCTGTAATCGAGTATTTCATCCACTGCGTTCTCCTGGGAATTTTGACGTTCAAGAAAATCATGGGAGATGCAAGAGTTGAGTGACTTTACTGGCAAAAAAATGTATCACAACAGTAACATATCCGGACTCCGTGTTTTATGTATTGACGTGGAATAGCTCCTATCTTAACTCGTGTTTAAATATAACTGAAATATTGTCTTGATATTAATTTTGTGGTCAAAGCAAGACCTTAATTGAATATTATGGGAACTTTTTTCACTTTGTGTATTAATTTATGAAAGACTGTCATATGCGGTCTAGGGGAGTGTATACAAACAGAATGGTGATCTGAATGGAATGTTCTTTTAGAAGGTATTTATAAATGCATAATCATTTTACTCTAGTTCATTGTTTAAATTGTTAACACTTAAGATTTTTACACTATAGCATTTATGCAGTGGTTTACAGAATTCATGGAATTATTTTTATTATCAATATGGGAATTAAAATAATTTTTGATCCTCAATATTCCATTATATTAATTGTTTTCCTTTTTCACCTAGCCTTCATTACATCATGACTTCCTGCTTTACCTGTCGTCGCTTTGAGCTATAACGTCCTGCTACATATTGAGGAGTTTGCCAGGCTGCCTGACTTTTAATGCAGTGCTGATTGTTGAATGTGCAAATTTAGGGCATTGTACAGTTGAATGTTTACAATGGCTTCTCTTTGTGACCCAAGTCAAACACACAAATTCTGCATACTTTGGCATAAGCTAATGGTTTCATTCAGTCCATCTTGAGATATGAAAAGTTAGTTTTGCTGTCATTAAAGTTTTTTTTCCTGGATTTGAGATATTTACATGAGGAAGCTATGGCCAGACTTGCAACTCCCCCATGAGGCAAGCTCCTGATCTAAAGAATGAAGTCGTATTTACATAAAATACTACTTTTGCAGCATATCAGGAAAAAAAACCTCTTCATTCTGAAATCAGCGAATCAAACTAGCAGTTTGCATTTAGCAAGTTCACACAATGAAATGGATGAATAGATACAGAGATAGTAGGAACTGCCGATGCTGGAGAATCTGAGAAAACATTGTGGAGCTCTGTTTTGATGTTAGGTAAAGAACACTTGGGCTTGACTCCACCCACAAGGGGGCAGCAGTGTTCTGCTAACCACTGTCTGGATATAAGTGAAATTGGAATAGACTATTCAGTCTTCGAAAGAGCTCTATCCAGCTCTACACCTTGTTATTTAATTAGTACCTACTCTTTTTGTGTTCGTGAAAAGAATTGATAGCAAGTATTTATTTAATTCCTTTCTGATGGACACTTCGTTTTGATAAACGGAGTTAATGATATGAAATGCACTTAAAGTCCTCATCTTGATTCCGGTACTTTGCTGATCTTAAATCTGTTCTCTGCTTACCAACCTTTATCCCACTGGAAACAGCTTGCAAATTTAATGAAAGCTTTAGACGTATGGTCAATATCAGCTATAGTTCCTTGCTGTCAGCTGAGAACAATACACCACAAACGCTTTTAATGTAAAGGTTCTAGATTCTGAAGCTATCTTGCACACAGTCCATCATTTGTCACGAGAGCTGCAGATTGGAGCTTTGGAAAAACTGATTTGGATGGTGAAAAGTAGACATTTGATTATGTTGATGCTTATTTTGTTTCTGGTGGATTGTAGGTTATAATTTCACCTAGAGCCATAAACCAGAAATGCAGTCTATTTTTTCAGCTGTAGTTAATCTACTCGCACACACTAGGCATTGCTGGTTGGCTTGCATTTTACTGCCTGTCTGTATTTGCCCTCTGTGGTGGTGGAGCAGCTGTGGCCTTGAATTGCTGCTGTCCAGGCACAGCCAAGTTGGATTATTATAAGTTGATACTGAGGGACATGCAATGGAGAACTCTGTTGTACAGTGTGGTGCAAAAATGATGCACTAAAGGTACTAATATCAGGAAGAGATGGCTGAAAAGCTGCGAATCATTTATGGGTGAAACATGAGTGCTAGGTAAATAATCACATGATTGTGAGTAGGGTCTCTTTTTCCAAGAAAAAGGAGGAAGGGCTTTTCCCTGGACCTGTCCACCATCCTGAAGTTGTCTTATTACGCAGTAATAGTTTGGTCTGAAACATAGCTTCAGTTTCATACCTGTCCTGAAGCTTTAATTAAGGTTCTGTCTCTGAAGATTGGGAGAAAGACACATTTTTCTGCTTCACAACCAATGATTTGTAAGGCACAGCTGCTCCTCCCTGTCCAAATGAGATGTATAATTTCATACCAGAAGTGGGTCTCTGGCAGTTTGAGAGAAAATTCAAACTAGAGATGCTCAGTTTCTGTGAGAGACAGCAGCAACAATCACACTGCCCTGCATTTGCTATGGCCACTTCGTCATACAGCATGGAAACGGACCCTTTATCCAACTCATCCATGCCAACCAAGTTCCCCAAAACTAGTCTCACTTACCTGCGTTTGTCTCATCCCTCAACCTTTCCAACTCATGTACCTATCTACCACTTCCTCTGACCGTTCATTCCACACAAACTACTGTGCGAGGAAAAAGTTGCTCCTCAAGTCCTTTTAAATCTTACCCCTCTCACTTAATATGTTCCCTAGTTTTGGAAACCACCCCGACCCCTTAGATTTCAGGAGAAAAAATTCCAGCCTCCAATTGCAGCAACATCTTGACAAATTTTTTTCTGAACCCTTTCCAGTTTAATAATATCCTTCCTACAGCAGGGTAACCAGAACTACACAGTTTTCCAAAAGTGGCCTCACCAACAATCTGTACAACCTCAACAATGACGGTCTCAACTCCTACATTCAGTGGTCTGAACAATTAAGTCGAGCATGCTAAACACCTTCTTAACCACCCTGTCTACCTGTGATGAAACCTTCAAAGAATTATGTACCTGAACCCCTCTGTCTCTCTTCTACAACACTAGCCAGGGCCCTACCATTAACTATATAAGTCCTGCCCTTGTTTGATTTTACAAAGTACAATTCCTTGCATTTATCCAAATTAAACTCCATTTGCCACTTGTCAGCCCATTGGCCCAATTGATTAAGATCCCTTTGTAATCCTAACTTTCACTTAATTATGCCATGTGCTATTTGTCCAGCTCTAATCTGGATTCAGCCTTTTAACAGAAAAGCAGAGTGTTGACTCTGGGGGTGAAACAGACAAAGTGAGTCAGAGGCTCCGGTGTGACCATATGTTAGGCCAATTAAAACAACTTTCCCACTCCCTACAGGTTAGTGTTGTGACTTTAAATTTCCGACATACTGTTGATTCAACTACATTCTTTCCATTTAAAAATCAAGTAGCTCCTCTATCTCTGCCTGACATGTTCCTGATGATCAGTTGGAGTTTGGACCCCTCCCACTATTTCTTACAATGTGTACTTTCCTACTTCTACTGAATTTAAATTAATTTGGGTCCCTTCGATTTGCATTTCTATTATGTTTCTTGTTGCTGGTCTAATCAGGGAATAACACTTTACACCTGGAAACTTAAAATCAACTCCACATTTATTCAACTCTTAAACTGGTAAAGTTCGTTGACTTAATACAATTCATTATACAGTCAAAAAGGGAATAAAGAAAACTCTGCCAATCCCACATTTAATGTAAGCAGGATTTGCAGAAGCATCAACTGCATGAGAAATGTTCCAGTCAATGAAATTTTTTTCTTTTTTTTAAAAAAAGCAATGTTTGTGAAGGGGCATGGTAGAGAGTGAACAATTCACATTTTGGTCTATGCTAAAATGTCCATCCATTGGATACCAATCACAGCACCTCATCCCGGAGCCCCAGATCTCCACGTAGTTTTTTGCTTCTAGGAGTTTGATGTCCAGTGATGGTGGGGTTATTTTCACTGTCTGAAAGAACAACGGATGACGTGAAAACCATAAGTACAGGAAGCAAAAAAAAAATCCTCCCTTTTGCTAACTCTTAGTCTTCCTTCTCAACCCACTCAAACTCCTTGCCCTAGTCCAGTCAGGAAAAGGAGAGAAAGGAGGAGACCAAGAGCTCGTGCTTGGACCCGGGTAAGACTGCCAGACACACAGGTTTGAGAGGCTCCACTATCAGTTGCCTTGAGGGACAGGAAATTAAAATCAGTGGACCAGGCACTGAAAATAATCTAAATGGACAGCTGTAAAACAACAGCAGCAAAGCCTGCTGCCTAGACATCAGGCAAATAGTATAATTATTAGCTCAAGTGTGACCACTTGCATCATTGGTAGTTCAGCTGGTGATGAGACAGGAAAGAGCTAAGAGATGATACTGACCAGTTGGCTTCGAGAAAGATATGTTGTGATGGGTCAGTAGATCCTTCAGTCTCTGGATCTCTGCGGTGAGTTTATTTCTTTCCTGAATTAGGAAGAGACACAGTGAACAAAATAAGTAACATGATGGCAGATTCTACAACGACCAGCCCTGAAATTCCAGCTTTCTTTTTTAAATGGTAGTCTTGCATTGAATGAATACAGAAGGCATGGATGTAGGTTGAATTTTCTCTCAAACTACCATGAGTGAAACACAAGTGGAGAACAGACCACCACTCATCCTTTGCTTTGTCAGAAAGAGGTAGTGGTAGGTATGAAGTAAAGTTTGTTTATTTTGTTTGGAAATTGAAAATTTATTCCAAATAGTTGTCTCCATTTAAAGGAATAAATACATCACACCCCATCACTAAATAGGTCTGCATCCTGCACCTTCCATTAACTCTCCATGAGCAAGCACCAATTCTCCTTTACCTCGTTACACCTGCCCAAGGTGATCTCCTGTGACTGGTTCTGTTCCTCTTTCCCCTGTTGAGTCTGCTTTTTTCCAGTGGGTTTTAGGTAACCTGCATTTTCAAATATCACTTGCAGTAACTTCATATAACCCTGAAATATATGGAAGGAGAAAAGAAGTAGGTCAGTGTTCTTGGCTAGAAAATAAGAGGTACAAAGCAACCCTCACTCGAGGCTGGTTTTTGAATTGTGCAATGCCCCTTGGCAATGAACAGCGGATTCACATCGGCATGTTTATGAAAATGGCCCAGGCTTCACCAAACCTACTTGCTGAGTAATAAGGCCATCGTAGAGTGATTGTTCTGCCTGGTCCCATTGATTCTGCAACTCTTGCTTCAGATTTGGGTAAACTGCAAAAATAAATAAGTCTGAGCAGAAACTGTACAACCCATTTCTCATACATTTTCCACCGCACTCCCCAACTCAAATCAAATAAATGCTCTTCTAATCATAGCCCAGGAAAACCCAATCCTCCCCAGTTCATACCACCTCCCAAAAGAGTGTTTCCAAGTTTGCAAACCCCGTGAGAGTTAAGGTTGATTATATCAGCAATCGCCTCCAAACCCTGAAGTGTTTTGCACAGACTCATTTAGATATGCAGGAGCTGTTTTTCATGGGGAGAGGAGAGGCAAATATTTCTTCACCTAACAAACAGCCACATTCTTGCTGCAAATGGCTGCATTTTCCTTACTCACCCAGTAAAGAATGGGGGTGGCATACCAGGGGCGTCTCGAAACTGAGCCAGTAGATACAAGTGTGGGGCTCGGAAACGTGGATCAATTTGTGGTTGGGTCCACATTTAAGAAGAACCTGTGGAAAAGAAATGAGTTTCCACGTGGGTATTACATGGTTCATGGTTTGCCAGAGTGACCCAGGAACTGGTCAGTGAGATGATGTGATACAGATTAGTATCACATCGAGATTTGCAGGAAGAACAAATCCTTGCTTGCCAAATAATTGGCAGCATAAATGCATCACCACACAGACCAGATCCAACAAGATAGATACTGGGAATGCTGGAAATCTGAAACCACCCCAGTCTCTCTCACCCCGTTTGTATTCCAAGTAATCCGGAGGAAGAGTTGTAATTAGCTTGGCAGTAGGGTGTGGTAAAACATTGTTTAGGTTTACATGAGAAGAATGTTGACGGCATTACCAATGAGTCAAGAGCCTGGGCACAGGAAAACAGGGAATGTGTACCTTGGTTTGTCTGTTCTTGGTACCACAGGAATCTCCTTCCTTCATCCACATTCCCACAAACGTGTTGTTCTCAATCTCCCATTCCTGCCATATTCTACAAAACACAAACTGTCAGATTCAGCTGTTATCCACTGCACCCTAATCCTGATTCAGTCCAACATTGTTCTGCACCTTGGAGAATAACCCCATTTTCCATCTTTACCCCAACCTCCGAACACTTGATCGGGCTGTAGAAGTGGACAAACTAATCCAACAACTGGTTTGTGGAATTCAAAACACTATTCAAATATGATATCTTTATATTCCCCCAGCCTATTATACCTCCCTATCCACATGTCCTTGGTGCATTTCTTGAGTCCATTGGTCTTAAAATCTAAATTTTTTATTTTTACCCTTCCCCTTCTATAAATTGCCGTTGACCTCTCCCACAGACTTATGTGTGTTTAGTTTATTCATTGGTAAATAATAGCCGTTGGAGGTACATTATTCTGTATAGGGCAAAAGTGTTTAAGTGAGAGTAGTACTTAAAATATCCGGCCTGTGAAATGAGGCAAGCATTGTCGGGAACATAAAAATTAGGAACAGGAGAATGCCGTTCAGCCCCTCAAACCTACTTAACCATTGAACGAGATCATGGCTGAAGAGTTCCAATGAAGAATAACAACTTGAAACATTAGCTGTTTCTTTCTCTACCACCACACCCGCTGAATTATTCCATTGTTGATCTGATTGTGGCCCAACCGCCACATTCCCCCGCTGCTTTTGATAAGATTCTTGATTAAAAAGAACAGCAAAAATCGTCTCTGTCTTAACATTCATGAAGCTGCCATCACCATTGGAGACAATGATTTCAAAGACAAGATATCTCCCAATTTCTGTCTTAAACAGAAGACCCTTTGATTTGAAGCAGTGTCTTTCAATTCTGGTCTCTCCCAGAAATGAATACATACAGTGAGCATCCACCTTGTCAAGTCCTCTCAAGATCTACGTTTCATGTTGCAATAAGATCACTGCTTAATCTTAACTCCCCTGGAAAAGGTCTTGTGGCACCATAGCAGTGTCTCTACCTCTGGTCTGGAAAGCCCAGATTTAAGTTCCACCTGCTCCACAGCAAGTCATAATATGTATGAGCCGGTTGATTTAAAACAAAATTTACAGGGCCATCCTGTCCAACCCAAGATAATCACTCCATCTCAGGTATCAGTCAAATTAACCTCTAAAACTGCTTGTAATGCATTTACTTGCTTTCTTGGATATGGAGACCAAAATTGTATGAAGTACTCCAGATAAGATCTCGCCCATGCTCTACAACTACGGCAAACCTGCCCAGCCCAACTTTAACATTCTATTCCTGTTGCAACAAAAGACAACACTACCATTTATCTTCCTAATTATTTCTTATACACATATTAAGTTTTGATGATTTATGAACCTAGACGCACTAATCTCTCCGTACCTCAAAACTCTGTCCGTTTAAACAACATGCTGCTTTTCTGTTCTTCCTGCCAAAGTGTACAAGTTCACACTGTCCAACATTATACTCACCCATCTGCCGATTTCTGTGCAACTCAATATGTCCCCTTCACAATTTACTTGCCTGCCTTTGTATTACCAACAAATTTTGCATCCATACATTTAATTCAACCAAGAAATTATATAAATTATGAATATTTGAGACCCCAGCACTAACACTGTGATGCTGCACTTGATTTAGAATGACAGAACATACTTAAGAGGCTGAATGGGCTACTCTTCCTGTGCTCCTGAGTCACATTTGGCCAACCTGAAAATGATCCATTTATACCCATTTGCTAACCATTCCTCTATCCATTCTATTATGTTACTTACACCAGGGGCTCTTATTCTGCGCAGTACTCTTTGCTGTGGCACTTTCTCACATGCATCTCCAGTATGCATGCAGTTCCAAACCAAATAAGTTTCTTCTTGTACCTGATTCTGCCCACACACACGCCAAACCACATTCCCACTCAATTCCTAATGGTGGACATACCCCAGAATCCCGCTGTAAGCATTCCAGCGGAATGTCTGTTCATGTTGAGTGACATTATGGAAGGGGCAGAACTCATACTTGTATCTGGGAAAAAAACAAAAGGACAAGATATAAAAACAATGGAATTAGACAGTGTAGGAGGAGGTCTATTGTTGATTATGCTTATATTACATCATTTTAATACTATCCAGTTAGTTTTACTCCTGCTGTTAAAACACTATAAAACTTTCTCCTTCAAGATCATAAAGTAGACAAATGTGATGTTGCAGATGTAATCTAGATTTCCAAAATACTTTCAGTAAAGGTACTACATGATAGACTAATGAATGTGGTCAGACCGCAGGGTGCTAGGCCAAGCAGCAAAATGAACATCAACTGACTGAAAGAGAAGTGGGCAAAAGGTATCTATTTATACTGGAGAAATGAGGTCCCTCAACAATTAATGCTAGGACTACTGTTCAAAATTTAAGATTTATATTTCTGATTTATATTTTGGAATCAAAAAACACAGTTTCTAAATTTGCAGAGAATATCAAATGCGGAGGGATAGTGTACAATGAGAAGGCCAATAAAGAGACACTATTAGTGAACTTGCAGAGTTATATATGATAGGGGTCTTTAGAATTATTGATTTTAATGGAGTTGTTCGTCTTTTCCTTGTGATGAGAAACAAAAATGGAAGCTGCTGATATAAAATGGGCATCCCTTTTGTGACTTGTGACCAGTGACCACCGCAAAGGCTTGGGTGTATTATATTCCCCCAAAATAGTATAGCCATTGAAAAATCAAGTAGGGAATTCTGAAGGAAAGCATTTATCAAGAGAGCAGCAAGAATATAAAACTCTCTATCACAGACAGTAGTTGAGACGACTACTGCATTTAAGGGGAAGCCAGATAAGCACGTGGCAAAGAAAGGAGTAGAGGATAATACTGATAGTCAAACAAAATAGTATGGGGAGAGGTTTGAGTGGAACACAATGATTTGTTTTTGCACTGTGTGTTCTATGTACCATCCCCTTTTAAAAAAGTTAAACGTATCCGCTTTCGTCATTCTTTTGTGCAGCATGGTCCAACTTATAACAACTCGCTGCATAAAAATATTTCTTCTCATTTTAACTTTGCCCTCATGATACAGTTTATTACCCAAAGACTTCCTTCAACTAGTGTCACACCAACTGTTTACAAATGCAAGTTCCTTTAGACAACACAGCTTCCCTTATCACTAAAAATCTTTTATGCAAGCCACTAATCAAATCCACCCTCTTACGCAGCATATATTTTACAACAATAAGTTAAATTGATACTCACACAGACTCAGTCATACTGAAGCATTTCCCAGCAAGTCTGTGCAAATGAGCAGGGCCTAGATTAAAACAAAGCAGTCAATGCCTGACTGGAACAAGGCACTCTAACAATCACACTCTCATTAACTCCTCCCCTCAGTAAAGTTGCATTCCCTTGGGCAATCACTTACACCTGCCTCATTCACCTACTGGCAAAGTCAATATCTCAGTCCTGTAAATAGAAACCCAACTCCTCTCAAAACAGGAACTCAGTCACAAACGGGCAGAGTCACAGACCCATTTTCATCCAGTGCAAAACAACATGTCAGCCCCTTCCCTGAAAACAGTTAGTCACCAGACATTGTCAGTCAAATAACCAAGCTGTGCCCCCCCCCACCGGCCCAATTCCAGCAGGGAAGAGTCCTGGCAGTCATTTACCTGAAATCGCAGCAGGGTCAATTTTTGGTTGAAGTCTGTTTACTTGGGACAGGAAAGGATTGTTTAGCCTGAAAATAAAAAGTAAGGATTAGATAAATATTTTCTCATTTTATGTTTCCCATACACATTCCATAAGAGAAATGTCCTTTTGAGAGGTTTTTTAAAAAGAAAAATTACTTCACAGCATGTGGGCTGCTCGGCCAGCATTTATTGCCAATCCTTAATTGCTCTGAAATGGTGGTGGTCATCAGCTGCCTCTTTGAACTTACGCAGTCCACATTGCTACACTGAAGCGCTTTTACAAAGGGAGTTCCAGGATTTAACCTTAAGCCAGTGATGGAAGTATGATATAGTGCCAAGTCAGAACGGTGTGTATCTTGGAAGGGAACTGCAGGTGGTGATGTTCCCATGCATCAGCTGGCCTTCTAGTGGGTCACTGATTTGGAGGGTGCTGCTGAAGGTATATTGATGTTTGAAGTTACTATTCCTTTTAAATTTATGGTGAACTAGTTAGATGTTTTATTTAAGCATGTGGCCATTCAAAACTTCTGTGCAACTTGTGCAGGGAGTTTCAGACTTCTGCAAAGGTTACATCGAATTTTGAATGCAGGGTAGGATGAGACTCACTCCATACTTGCCATGTGCCCCAAGGTCATTAATCATAGCAGCATAGTACACCAATGGATCAGAAATTATTTCTGTTTTTGGACCATACAAAACAGAAAGGTCCTAGGCATAATCCTAAATCTGTGCATAAATTGCCAATCCAATACTTATTCTGTTTCAATACTCTCATGTGCATTCCTGGAAATATCAGTGATTAGAGTATCAGGTTCAGTGATATAGAAGTAGAATTAATAATATAGACTCTGAATCCTGTTCCATTGCCTTTAAATGAGAGTCATGGTTGATCTGTGACCTAACTCCATCCACCTGCCTTTTTCCAATTACACTTTATTACCTTTGGCTAACACAAATGCGATTAATCACAGGTCTATAATTAATAATTGATCAGGCATCACTGGCCATTTGTGGAAGAGGCTATCAAATATCCACCATACTTTGTGTGTAGAAATGTTTTCCTAATTTCACTTTAAAAGACCTGCCTCCAATTTTTGACCGACAAGCCTAGTCCTAGGTTTCCAAACCAACAGAAACAGTTTATGTCCATTTACACTCTTCTCTTTCATATCCCAACTTCAATTACTTATCATCTCTTAATGGTTTCTAAATTCCAAAGAGTATAACAATATTGTTAAGCTTGCATGTAATTTAACTCGAGCGCTAATGATAATTCTGGTTAATCCATTCTGTAGTCCCTCCAAGATCAATAACTCTCTTAAGGTATAGTGCCCATAATTGTTCTCAATACTTCACATGTGGTTCTATCAGGGTGTTCTATAGCTACAGCATGAAAAACCCCAATATTTGATTAATCATTTTGAATGTGGTTTTGTAACTGTTCATGATATTGTAATGATGTGGACTTGGGACTCCCACATCTCATTGGACTTTCACTGTTTGACTTTTCACATTTAAGTACTTCTATTCCATACCTTTAGGTCAAAAATAATGATCTTCCACTTGCTTGCATTGAAATCCATTTACCATACCTTTCCCCATTCACTTATTCTATTAATAACTGTTAGCGGTGCAGATTGCATAAAATTACAACGTCAACTGCACGCGTCATCGGCAGAATTAGAAACATTACTTTCTATTCCATCATCTGATTTGTTAATAAGTACAATGTAAATAGTTGAAACCACAACACAAATCACGCCTTATCAACTGGAGTTAATTGACCAATAGCCTTATTTTCTGTACACTGCTAATTAGTCAATTTCTAAAGATCATTAATTTTCCTTCAATTCTTAAGGTCTGAGCGAACATTTGTAGTTCGGGTTGTGGATGCAGTTGTTTGCTCGCCGAGCTGGTTGTTCCATGGTGTGCGAGTATTTCATTACCATTCTAGGCAACATCATCAGTGCAACCTCTAATCGAGATGTTGGTATCTGCTCCGTTCCAAATTTATATGATCCTCTGGTCTGGTGGGTCTTTGACACTTCCGGTACTTTTTCTAAGAAGTGGTCTGTATATGGGGTCTATTTCTATCTGTTTGTTAATGGAGTCCCATGTGAGAACCGGGCCTCCAGAAATTCCCTTGCACGTTTGTCATTTGCTTGTCCCTGTATAGTCACTTTGTCCCAGCCGAACTGATGGCCCTCACTGTCTGTGTATCGAGACAAGTGAATATCGGTTATGTCTTTTTACTGCCAGCTGGTTGTCAGTTTCCTCCCTGTTTTTCCAAAGTAAAGTTTATTGCACTCGCAGCATGGGATTCTGCGTATCACGTTACAGCACAACACGCTAAAACAGGCCTGACAAAGGGAAACCTATGCCATCTGACAAAGTGCTGCCCATGAACAACTACATTTCCTACATGAATGCCTCAGGAACTGAGTTACTGCCTTGCAGCAAAAAAAATACAAACCACCATTGAACATTGCACAAGCAAGAACAGCAGAGCAAAACAGCCGCAGAATGCTATGGGCAATGGTCACAGATGCCTACAACCGCCTCCCCAGATAAGAGTGGGAAACTGAGTGCCAAAAATGTTCGTACCAGAACTCTACCAATCAACAGTGGACCACAATACCAGAACAAGGAGAAGATAGCCTACAGGAGCAACTAACCGAACTAATCCACCAGGAAGATATGAACTTACCCGACAGACAACTCAGACACAGGAAATGCTGTCCTGATACGCAGACTTAACTACAATCACAAGGGTGGAGTAAAACAGACTTCTTAGCAGCACTAGAGTCAACACTGAAAACCAACAGACTCACTGATGAAACTCAATGGGCCATCAGACAAAGAGTAGTTCCAGAACTTAACCATAAACACGAATCAAGCACCTTCAGCACAGCAGAGAGAAAGGCCCGAGAAGGATTGAAGAATAACAACAACATCACAAACCCACCAGCGGACAAAAGACGAATGACCATTGTTTTGAACAGAACAGACTACAGCGTGAAAGCACAGGCACTACTTGCGGATACAGCCACATACCAACAGGTGGCGTCAGACTCCACACTACAGCTAGAGAACAGAATAACCCTGACACTCAAACTTAAACATGCCGGAGAGATTACTAACACCAACTACATCAGAATGAAACCAGATGGCTCAAACACCCCCTGCTTCTATGGACTCCCCAAGGTGGACAAATCTGGAATCCCAGTCAGATCAATAGTCTCCTTACCAGACACAACTCCACTCAAGCTAGCAAGGGAATTACAACGGAGACTTAAACACCTGTTTCGCAGATCCCTACATTCAATCCATTCGTCCCAAGAATTTCTCACACAGCTCAGGGACACAAATTGATGAGGACGAGATTGTGATCTCCTTCAATATTACAGCACTATTTATGTCCACTGACATACCGTTAGCCAGAGAGACTCTAGCCATACTACTAGAAGGACCAGCAAAGACAGCTTACTGAAACTGCTAGATTTATGCCTCACAACGCACTTTACGTTCAACGACACACCAGTGGGATTACCCTTCTCGGATCTCATTGCAGAAGCATTGATGCAGGGACTGGAACGTACAGCCCTTCCTATAATCTAACCAAAACTGTGGATAAGATATGTAGATGACACATCTGTAATAATCAAATGCACAAAAGTAGAAGAAACCCACAAACTTGTTAACATCTTCGCAAGCATAAAATTCACCAGAGAGGAAGTAAACAGCAAACAGCACCTGTTCTTAGACGTAATGGTAGAGAGACTAACTCAGGGCGAATTCCAGACCTGCGTATACAGGAAGGCCACGCACTGAACAAATCCTGAACTTCAATAGCAACTACCCCAACATACACTATTGAATTAAGACACTAT
The DNA here is from genome assembly GCA_024137785.1 of Ginglymostoma cirratum. Classification (NCBI taxonomy): domain Eukaryota; kingdom Metazoa; phylum Chordata; class Chondrichthyes; order Orectolobiformes; family Ginglymostomatidae; genus Ginglymostoma; species Ginglymostoma cirratum. Next base: position 30,281,672 of record JAHRHZ010000022.1, on the reverse strand, counting down.
TTAAATGAGCCATATCAGACTGCAACACCAACAGACATGCAAGCGAATTTCTGGAAGCTTGGTTCTCAACATGGGACTCCATTAACAAACACACAGAAATAGACCCCATACACAGACTGCTAAAAGACAGTATCCCGAGTGACAAGACCTACCACACCAGATGATCATATAAATTTGGAACAGAGCAGAACTAAAATGTTTTGATCAGCAGTCGTACTGACAATATTGCCTAGAATGGTAACGAAATGTCTGCACATCACAGAACAACCGGCTTGGCGAGCAAACAACCAACTGCTTCCTTCAATTCTATGAATTATAAATTTAGCTAATTGTTCTATTAAGGACTTTATTAGATGCCTTTGGGTCTTGCGGCATCCCTAACTCTGGATCAGAAGGCTTAGCTTCAAGTCCCACCTACTCTGAAGATGTGCCGTAACACCTGACAGATTAACTTTTTTTATTCATTCACAGGATGAGAGCATCACTGGCAAGGCAGCATTTATTGCCCAGAGAGCAGTTAAGAGTCAACCACATTACTGTGGGTTTGGAGTTACCTGTAGACCATGCCTAAAGGGCATTAGTGAACCAGATGGGTTTTTCCAACAACTGACAATTCACGATCGCATTAAACTCTTAATTCCAGACTTTTTTTTATTGAATTCAAATTCCACCGTTACCATAGTGGGATTCGAACCCGCGGCCAGAACATTATCTGGGCCTCTGGATTAACAGTCCACCGATAATACCACTAGACTCCTGTTACCACCTAGTAAAGATATTTATAAAATCCATAAGTATTCCCCTCTGCTACTTTGGTCACCTCTTCAAAACAAAATGTGGTTCATCAGGCATGACTTATCTTTAACAAATCAATCTTAACTTTCTCAGTCACCTGAAAAAGTTAAAGCTGTTGATTAATCTCTCCTTAATTATAAACATCTTAATTGTAAATCCAGTAATTTCCAGACAATTGATATTAGGACAACTGTTCCCCGTTATCCTTTGAGTTGCAGAGTGACATTCACAGTTTTCTATCTAAAGGAATGGTATCTGAACCAAAAGACCCTTTAAAGATCATATTCTCGGGCATGAGTTATTGTGGTCATCTACTTCCTTTAAAATCCTGGAATGGAAAGCACCTAATGTTGGGGATTGCTACTCTTTAATAGCATTAAAGAGCATTAATTTTACGCGATGTCTTCTCGTGGTCTTGGTTACTGCTGCCCTAAACCTTTAAGTTGAGCTATGCTTGTATTTACCCATAAGTGTTCGGCTCATCCACAATTTTCATTTTACCAGCGGAGACGATGAAAACTGCAAAAAGAAGCACAAGTACGACCACTTATTATCTGAAAGGCTGGAGTTATGACATTGATTAAAATAACTCAAGGCAGTTGCTGCCCGCTATGGGCTTAAACCCGCGGAGGAGGAAGATCCAAGAGTCAGTGAGTTAGTTAATAGTCGCTGGGGGGCAGGAGGCAAAGCTGCCGTCGGTTTTCCCCGGGGGAAGAAGGGGTGCTGTCGCTCCAGCCATTGTCCAGTGACACATCCACATCAGTCCGGCGGGACCAAGATCAGTTGTGAAGCATCCCATGACCGAATAGGTGGTTGTTTGTCCCGGGTTCAGAACTCGGAAAGCATGGGGACACTCACCCGGCAACCAGAGCACTAACAGCCCTGAGCCGGCCATCGCCATAGAGACCGCTGGCTCTCTTCCTCAGTATTCTTTACGGCCTAATCCCCGGTAACCCGGAACCGGAACTACCCTACCGCATCCGAGTAACCCGGAACGGTACGTCCTGCAGTCTCGGTACCTGAAGTGAAGGCCCAGTTTTCACCATTTCCAGAAAAGAAGGGACCCCATCTGAATGAAGCTGTGAGTTCGGGGCCTCATCCACTGGAACCAGTCCCAGGCCCTGTCTGAGGGCCTGCTCCTAGAGTCCATTCCTTAGTCAGGGTCCACGCCTTGGGCACAGTCCCGGTGGCCTGTCCCTCCCCATTTGTTCGAGGGAGTAGTGAGAGCGCCGCACAGATGTTAATACCCCGATTATGAATTTCCGAAGTGTCTTAATTGCTAGTATTGTTCTAGCATCTTGGAAGCTCGCAATTTAGCAACTTCAAGAAGAGAGGAAAACAGAGAAAAAGAAACTGTAGATCTATTTAACATCAGTCTACTGGAAAATGCTGAGATATGTTTTAAAGGAAGTCTTAACAGTGCAGTTAGAAATTCATAGGATGGTCAGACAAAGCCAACGTGGAATACAAAAGGAAAATTGTGTTTGACAAATTCGTTCGGATGCTTAAAATGATGTTACTAGTTGGTTTGAGTAACAAGACCACTAGATGTAATATACTTGGGTTTCAAGAAGGTGACGTGAAAAGTTGGCATGCATGATCAGAGCTAATGGGAATCGAGAATAATATTGAGTATTGTTTAACATGAAGTGAACAGTAGGGATAAACAGGATATTTTCAAGTTGGCAGGAGGTAACATATCTAAAGCCTGAAGGATCTAGAGTAGAGAATCTTTTAAGTGAAGAAACTTATTTTTATCTCAGTACTGTCAATCCCTTAGCCCACTCTTTTTTAGATTCCTCAGCCAGTATATAGCCTGCCACTACAATTTACCCCTACTTTCAAGAGGCAATGAAGACTTTTATACAGGCCAAGTGATCGGGAATCAGAGTGGTATATGTAAAAATGTGTGATGTTATTTATTTTGGTAGTATAGAAAATTACAATAGAGGAAAAAAGTGAGTACTTCTTTGACGTTCAGTGAGACCTGGTGAAATAAGGTGGAGAATTGTGGTGATATCCAGTTTTGTGATGTGACATAAGCTCATGATAAATGGTGAGAGGTGTTGATATGGTTACCTATCGCTCGCATTGAGTAGGAAATGAAACGTGAAAGGGTGCAGAGAAGGCTGATCTTCATCTCTGTCACATGGGCGGAAGCTCTCATTCAGCTCCATTTTCTTTTCTGTGTGGCTGGCTCTTCTTGCTGTCACTTGGCAAAGGACAGCCCTGAGGCTTGAGTGGCAGTGGGTAGAGAAGCATGTAGTTCCGGGTCCACTGGACAGATTCAGACCTTGGGAAATGCAGATCTGAAAATATTCCTGTGGGGAATGTTAAAGCCAAACTTTAAATATAAATTCCAAACAGGAAGAGACAGGTGTTAGGGGAGACAATGGGGCATTTGGATTAATTAGGCAGCAGGATTAGTTTCTGATGAGAGTGGCGTGGTGGGGTATTTTTGGGGTTGAGAATAGGATAATGGAATGAATTTGGGTTGGCGGTTGTGTGCAAAGACCTTAGAACCATGGAGCAAACTGTGATTTCACCCAGCTGCCCTGCCAATGGGCATTAAATAGCACTGTGTGGGCAGAAATTTAATGATAGCTAGAAGATAACAAATGGGTGTGTGTGAGATTTAGACACATGTAGTGAATAGTCTTGACAATATAACAGCAAGGTTAGAGCCTGAAATATCTCATGTTATCATGTACAGTTATTGTAGTTAGTATGGATATGCAGTAAACTGTTCTACAGAAGTCTAACCTAACAATTTTGCCTTTTCGGTCAGTCTGTCTTGAATCCAAAACTCTCGGATGTGGACATAGAACCACACAACAAAAGATGGTGGCAGCAACCAGATCCACTGCCTAGAAAATCACGGCAATAGTGAAGATCAAGAAACAAAACTGAAATTGTTTAAAGAGAGAAGACCTCAAAAAATCACTTTTCTAAAAAAATCGTCGCTACAGCTTTTAGATCAGCTAGCAGCCAGAAGGGCCGGAGAACTAAACGGCTGCTGTGAAGAAAAAAAAATCTCTGAACAGAAATCTCCTGCAGAGAAACAAGTGAGGACAACTGTAAGTTAATAAAAGCCTTTTACAGCCACTAATAAGCGGACAAATTTTTAAAGGAAAAGAAAAGCTGTGTCAGCAGTAAAAGCACAAAGCAGTGAAGGGGATCAAGCACATATGAAAAGAACCCAAAGCAAATTTGATACCTTGGAGGAAAAACCCAAAACTATTTGGCTGAGAAGCAGTGCTAAGATTTCTGGCAGTCATTTAGCAGCTTCAGATCATTTATTTAATGGCAAAATTTATCAATATGCAAGTTAAGAAAATTCAGCAGAGACCAGATGAAAGTGCATCACTTGAAAACATTGGGGATGAAAATCATGTTTTTTGGGTTTGAAGTTTCGACACCCCAATAGCGAAGTTAATTAAATTCTTCAGAGATAAAAGGTACTGCAGATGCTGGAGAATCCGAGATAACACGGTGTGGGGCTGGATGAACACAGCAGGCCAAGCAGCATCATAGGAGCAGGAAAGCTTGACGTTTCGGGCCTAGACCCTTCATCAGAAATGGGGGAGGGGAAGAGGGCTCTGAAATAAATAGGGAGAGAGGGGGAGGCGGATAGAGGATGGATAGAGAGAAGGATAGGTGGAGAGGAGGCAGACAAGTCGAAGAGGTGGGGATGGAGCCAGTAAAGGGGGTAGGGAGGAGATAGGTCAGTCCAGCATCCGTTGTACCCGTTGTGGCTTCCACTACATCGGGGAAACCAAGCGGAGGCTTGGGGACCACTTTGCAGAACACCTGCGCTCAGTTCGCAACAAATAACTGCACCTCCCAGTCGCGAACCATTTCAACTTCCCCTCCCATTCCTCAGACGACATGTCCATCCTGGGCCTCCTGCAATGCCACAGTGATGCCACCCGAAGGCTGCAGGAACAGCAAGTCATATTCAGCCTGGGAACCCTGCAGCCCAATGGTATCAATGTGGATTTCACAAGCTTCAAAATCTCCCCTCCCCCAACCACATCCCAAAACCAGCCCTGCTCATCTCCACCTCCCTAACTTGTCCTTCCTCTCTCCTATCCCCTCCTCCCACCTCAAGCTCCACCCCCATCTCCTATCTACTAACATCATCCCGCCCCCTTGACCTGTCCATCCTCCCTGGACTGACCTATCTCCTCCCTACCCCCCCACCTACACTCACCTTTACTGGCTCCATCCCCACCTCTTCGACTTGTCTGCCTCTTCTCCACCTATCCTCTCCTCCTATCCTCTCCTCTATCCGCCTCCCCCTCTCTCCCTATTTATTTCAGAACCCTCTTCCCCTCCCCAATTTCTGATGAAGGGTCTAGGCCCGAAACGTCAAGCTTTCCTGCTCCTATGATGCTGCTTGGCCTGCTGTGTTCATCCAGCCCCACACCGTGTTATCTTAGTTAAATCTTTATTATTTTAGTTGTCTGCATGAGAAACTGACGTTTTGTTCAGCAACTAAGAAGTTTTATTCATTTTAATTGTGAAAATACAGCATTTAAGACAAAGGAAAAGTGCATAAATCTTATCGTGGTGGTGAATTCAGCGCAAAAATAATATTTCAGTCATGGAAAAAATTGGCACAAATGACATTACTGCAGCCATCTTTGGTGCAATTAAAAACCAATTAATCAATTAATCTTATTGATTGAAGGCATTTTGAGAAAGTTTCTACCCAAAAATCCTTTGAAAATCCTTCTGTCATCATAGCGAAGGAATATCTTCGTACTAAAGGAAAGCCAAACCTTAGATTGAAAATAGCATTTAGGATAGCAGAATCTTCCAAACACAGGGATACAGGGTTCAGAAGAGAGAATGTGGCTGTTGGATTAGTTTGAATTGAGAATGGGTCCATAGGATTGGTTTCTCGTGAGATCACGGCTGTAAGATTGGCTTGGGATAAAAATTAGGCGGTGGGATTAGCTGGGGTGAGAGTGGCCCAGTGGGATTAGTTTGATATGAGAGTGGTATTCATTGGGATTAATTTGGCTATGCCCCAGTGAAGAACTAGCACAAACAAGGTTTCCTCTTCTGGAAATCTTGATTGTTTTATCAAAGTTGTTTATATTTGAGATAACAGAATGCTTGATTGACTATAATTGTTTCTGTCAGGCACCATGACCTAGCTATTAACAGCTTCACCGTAACCCTTGTTCAAATGAGGCGGAAAAAACAGTCACAGAAGAGTGAGCGAGCAGCTCTGAAATGGAAAGATGCTCGTCATCAGCAGAAAGGGCGCTCCTTGGAGTCATTCACCGAAGATGTTCATGAGGCTCTACAAGGTGAGTGATTGTTACCCTAGAAAGACTAGGTCTGCCTAAGTCTAGACACTGTTCCTGTAACTAGGAGGCTATTTCATTCCACCTCTGTCTGTGAAACAGGATACAGGAAAATCTCATCTGATAAGGATTCTCTCTCACCTTTAATCATGACTGTATATGTTTGTGTTAGTAGTGTCATAACGTTATTTTCACTGTTTAGATTGAACTGTAGGATGCTTACTTCCTGGATGAAAACTCATTAGAACAGTGGAACACAATCAGTACATTAACTAGACTGAAAGTGAAAATTCTGTGAACTTGCTGTTTAATATTTACCCAATGTTGACAATTTTGAGATTCCTGTAAACATCCTTCAGCCTGAAAAGCCATCGGAACTGTTGATTGAGCTTATGTTTGTTTGTTCTGTAACCTGTGGGAATGATTGATTTGCAGCTGTTGATAATGGGACTTCTGAGGATGGGTCGTGTTCCACATTCCAGTTCCCGTGTCCACTGGCCATGTGGGAACTAGGACACTGTGACATAAAACGGTGTACAGGCAGGAAGCTTGCTCGCAAAGGGTTTGTCCGCAACTTGCGTATCAGTGAGAGATTCAGTGGACTAATTCTGACTCCCACGGGAACCAGATATGTCTCACCTACTGATAGGTAAGCAAAATGTTGAATAAAATAAAAGTTGTTAAAAATAAGAATCTGGATTGAGAAATGAGGAAAGAGTATGTTAGGTAGAAATCTGTAACAAAATTAATATTAAATTAAAATAAGATGTTTCATACGTGTATGAATAAATTCTAATTCATTCATATTTTGTAATGACACAACACTCCCAGGGCAGGTACAGATGTAGAATGAAATAAAACAAGTATTGAATTAAACTCGATCTACAGTGTCCTAGTGAACACTCCTGCAACAGGTACAGCATGCATTAGGTAAAGAGTAAAATCCTTTTCTGTCCAAAATTAAAAGCCATTTCTATTTGAGTCCCTCTGCTTGGGATTGTTCCTGGTGACAGGAAGCTGATGAGTAAGGAATGCAAGTAATGTTGTTTTGATGTTTTTGAATGGATGCACACTTTTCTTACAGAGAGATCGTGGCACAGGGTGGTGTGGCTGTCATCGATTGCTCCTGGGCTAAACTGGGTGATACTCCATTCACAAAAATGAAGGGAAGATACCCCAGACTATTACCTTATCTCATTGCTGCTAACCCAGTGAATTATGGACGGCCCTGCAAGCTTTCCTGTGTTGAGGCATTTGCTGCCACTTTCTGTATTGTAGGTAAGTTTGGTGAGGGGTGGTGACTGAGATCAGAATGTGTTATGCAGTCAGTAGTTCTTTATTTAGAAAGGTTCCCTCCATTTGTCACTGAATTATAATGACTGTTGATTTCATGGCATCCAGCAATACCCCTACATCCACCTGCCTTTTGCATTTTATTAGTAAGTACAGGTAGGAAGAGTAAACTGTTAGACTGTGGGGAAGAAAATAACAGCTTAATCTAGTCTTCTCAGTTTCTGCCTTTTTTGTGCATGAAAATTTGAGGCTGGGTGGGGCCCGGACAGAGTAACAGCCCTAGGGTGGGTTTGAAGGAAATCTCAAGTGGGAGAGGTTCATCCATGTTTATCACAGTGTCTGATTCTAATAGGGTTTCCGGAGCTGGCAGAGGTTCTGTTAAAGAAATTCAAATGGGGGAAAACATTTCTGCAGCTGAATCAAGCATTACTGGAGAAGTATCGTGCATCCAGGAGTGAAGCAGAGGTGCTACAGGTTGAACAGGAGTGGCTGGCTACAGTGAGAGAACCAGAGGAACAGGAGGGTAAAATTTCATCTTGTACCTAACTTATCCTGAAGTATTTGCTCCTTGTCAGATGCCCTTACTTAAGAGGCCCTTCCATTTTGAACTTAGACTGAACATTGGCAGGGTATTTAAGCTTGATTCTGTTCCAGAAGATGTTGCTTGGCTTACGATGAAGATCAGAAAGCCTATGTGTAACCTGGAACCCAATGAAAATAGTTAATTTCAGGAGTATGGTCTGAATATAAAGTAAATAAAGGGTTGAAGTTCTGTTTTGTCCTCTAATTGCAGAAGATTTAATTTTTCAGATCCATTTGATGTTGATTCGGGAAAAGAATTCTGTAATCCCAATAGACCCAACCTTGGAAGGTAAAATCTCAGTGTTTGTACATTGTTTATTTTTACTTTAAGTTACATTTTCACCATCAAATATTGAGAAAACCAAAGCCACTTTATTCAGCTCCCACTAATAATTCTTCAACCCCAATCTCACCAATCTGCTTGGCAGCTTCATTGTGTCTTTGATGTTTACAGTGACCTGAATATCCTGTTGAATATGAAAGTTTATAGAACTTGCAAAAGTAAAATACTGCGGATGCTGGAAACCTGAAATCTAAACAAAAAATACTGCAAATATTCAGCAGGTCAGGGAGCATTTGTGAAGAGGAACTGTTAACATTTCAGATTGATGGCCTTCCATCGGATTTATGTTCTCAAAAACGGTCAGTGATTTGAAATATTAATTCTGTTCCTTTCCGTAAGTGCTAACTGAGTATTTCTGGCATTGTATTATAGAATGATTACAATGGGGAAGGAGGCCTTTTGGCTTGTTTTTCTGGCTCTCTACAAGATCGACTCAGCTAGTCCCACTTCTTCACTTCCCCTGCAATCTTGCAATTGTCTTTCTTTTCAAGGATGTATTTATTATCCTTTTTAAAGCCACAGTTGAATACACCATCACCACACTCTGAGGCAGTATGTTCTAGATCCTAATCATTTATTGGATTAAAAAAAAAGCTTTTCCTCATGTCTTCCTTTGCTATATATTGGTGTCCTCTGGTTCTCAACCCTTCCACCAATAAGAATAATTTCTCTGTGTTCACTTTCTTTAACACCGTCATGATTTTGACCACCTCCTACCAATCTCGTCTCAATCTTCTCTTCACTGAGAAGACCAAGTCCAATTCCAGCATTTCCAATGTATGCACATAACTGAATTCTCTCATCCTTGGAACAATTTCCATTTATTTTCTGCATCCTCTCTAAAGCATTCATATCCTTCCTAAAGTCAGATGTCTGGAATTGTGCATAGTACTCCAGTTAAGGTTGAAGTTGTGTTTTACGAAGGTTCATTGTAGCTTTCTTGCTTTTGTATTCTGTTCTCATAATTATAAAGCCTGAGATCACCTATGCCTTTGTTAACTGCTTTCTCAACCTGCTTTGTCACCTTCAACAATATATGTACACGTTTCCAGGTCACCAACCACAAAAAGTAGCTTTCTTGTAGATAGTGGTCATCAACTACTTTGGTATCTGATAGAAAAACATCAGCGGTGGTCAAGAGCATGGTCAAAGTTGAAGGGATAGGGATGTGAAGGGTTTAGGCAGCAGATTTTAGTACAAACAGCTGAAGGTACCGAGTTGTTTGGGGACTGAAGACAGTATTTCCAGATTTGTCAATATTCAGTTGGAGGAACCGAAAGAACTGTGGATGCTGTAAATCAGCAACAAAACAGAAGTTGCTGGAAAAGCTGTAGCAGGTCTGGCAGCATCTGAGGAGAAATCAGAGGAAAGGTCAGTGGACCCGAAACGTTAACTCCGATTTCTCTTCACAGATGCTGCCAGATCTGCTGAGCTTTCGGAGCAACTTCTGTTTTTGTTCTTTAGTTGGAGGAAATTATGGTCCATCCCAAGACTTCATATGGGACAAGCAATCTGACGATACTGAGACAGTGAAGGAGCTGAAACAGGTAGATTGGGTGTTGTCAGTTTACATGTGAATCCAAGTGTGAGAAGAGAGATAGTCGGTGAAGATAGTTTGGTAAAATTCTGGTTAGGAAAACAAATGTGGGGAGTCTTACCAAGCTGAATAGTGGGAAGTGTCGTTGGTGCAGGAGGTTGGCATGATCAAATGTGTCAGAGCGTTCAGAGAAAATGCTGTCACAGAGCATTATTTGAGAGTTCAATTTAAGCTTGTTTCTGCTTGGTGTAGGATGGATGCTTGTTTGTAAAAACTTAAATGTGGTTCTGGACAGATGGATGTAGTTTGGCCACATTCAGTGTTCCCATGGCCTTAGCCTGCCTACTCACTACAATCTACAGCTTAATACACCTACCAGACTCCCGGTCCAAGCTGCTTCTCTTCTTCCCCTCACTGGCTGCACAACCATGTACCTTCCTCCATGGGCTTAGTCCTTACCTCTGGAGAACTCTCTTTACCTTTGATTTTGCCTCCTCCTTAAATCTGACCATTTCAATCATGCAGTTTGTCAACTCTGCTAATTCTTCTACTATGGGCTGTTCTCTCCAGTAGAATGCTTTATACAATAACGGGTTTAGAAACATAAGTGTTTCATGTCTTGGGAAAAATTTAATAAACAAAATCAGTCTTGTGCTGCAGTGTTGCTAACCTCCTGTTAGTGGTGCTATGACAGCACAGCCAGCAGGTTTCCAGTGGCATTGTAACTCTTTACAAAATGAGACTACAAAATTTGGGACTTGAGTTTTCCTAGAAGACAACTTATTCAGAGTGGAATCAAATTGAATAGCTCCATCAGTCACATACTTTTAAATGCAAAACTGGTGAAGCCTGTATTTTGTAGAAGTGAGGTTCCTGTCTGTATTCTGTTCGGTAGAGGGGTTGGTGGACATGGTTCATCACATTGTGCTCAAGCTGCATGGTGCTAGTGTTGTTGTGTTCAACAATCTACAGTGTTAATTACTTGACCAGAAGTCAGGTGAAGTTACAGGTACAACAATGTGCTGTTGTCTTGGTACAGCAGAAGTTATCAATGAGTTTCACTTTACCTTATAAAGCTATTTAAAGGTTGCATTGTGCCTTCTGGTTGGCAGCATAAATTAACCTTTCCTTTTTACACTAATGTACCTCAAGCCCCTTGTCCTAAACACAAATCAATGATGTTGTTTGATATGTAGATGATCACAAATGCTTTTGAAATTGTGTAGTAATTGGAAACAGTTTTCTGCAGCAAGCACAATACAACATCAGACACATTTTGTACGTTCTAATCTTAAAACTCCAGTCCTTAAACTGTAAGGTTAAACAAATTTTAAGAGCTAAGGATAGACCAGGATGTGTTCAGGAACAAGTGCAAAATTGTTTCACTTCTATTTGTCTTTAAACTTTCAATAATGGGAAATTGGTGTCAATTAGGAATTTGTGAATTGTTTTCTCTCCTGTAAAAGCTTAGCAGCTCTGGTAGATTTTCACCACTCAAAATTGCATTTATCTCAGAGAAACATTGTTCTAGACTGACCATGAGGATGAAGAATTTAAGTTTTGTACACTGTCCAATTAACAATAGGCTTCAGTACAGAGTAGAAGTTTTACTGTTCCATTAAACACACTGAAGGTATGTACTGTACAGGTTAAATAAGATAACAATGGGTGATATTAATCTTAAGGTAGTGCCTGACCTACTGCATTTTTCCATCATTTTATGTTTTCATTGCAGAATTTGAAGCTTTCACGGTTCTTTTTGTAATTTATTTCTTGTTCTGTTGTCTAGAGTTGTGGAGACAGAAGACGATATTAGTGATGATGATGAGTCTGAGAGGGAAGGTGAAGATAGTGAATCTGATGAGGAGAGTACAGCAGAAGTTCCTGGTCTAAAAGGAGACCACACAGCATGCAAAGAGGAGGAACCAACAATAAAAGCCATCAGCAGTGCAAAAGTTTGAAGCTGAATGTAATGGGGAAGCAATAGTCTTCCCTGTTTATGGACCTTCTTTCTTAAAATAAAAAAAAATACATAATAAAATTATTTATAAGTAGGATCTAGCTTTCTATTTAGCTTTCACAAACACAGATATTCCGAAGAGAATAACATTCAGTGGAATACTTCTGAAGTATAGTCACTGTTGTAATGTGGGAAATGAGACACATGACAGGATTCCATAATAAGAGATAATAACCAGGTAATAGTCTTTTTAATGATTATGCCATTCAGGTTTTCTAATATCTCTCCCAGTCTCATCCCATACATCTAAACATGTTCCAGATATTTTACATTTGTAGTAAACGAAAGTGGTCCCAACAAAGATGTTGTGGACCATCCTAGGAAATATATAAAGAAAAGAAAGTCTGATCTTAAAATATCACATCTTGAAAAAGATCTGGCAGCACCTCATGTACAATGAACTATTGAAAGTACAGTTGCTTATGTAGCCATTTTAGCACACATCAAGACTCCTTGAGCAATGCACTGAATGACCAGTTAAAGATAAATGTTGGCCCAGGCAGTGGGAAGAGTTACTATTCTAGTGATTTAGGGTTATGGGTCTGAACTGAACAGTCAGGACCTTCGTTTTAAGCCTCATTGGGAAAACAAAACGAGAGAATGTCTCACTGTGTGTTATTCTTTTAAATGTTTTCAAAACTATAAATTACAAAAAAATTGAAGCCGACGCAAAATTATTACAATTATGTAACATTTCTCTGTACTACTTACAAGAGCAAAGACAGGAGTCATAAAACTTAATTTAAAAAAAACACTCAAAAAGCAGGATTGCTTCTTGTGACAAATAGGAATATGAAGAAATTGTGGGACAAGAGTGACCACTGCAGCACAAGGTCCACATCACAACAATGGTGAGGTGAGTTGGCACAGGATCTGTGTCACCACAGTGAGAGGTCCAGCACAGCATGTGAATTACACGACGGTGCGCAGCTTCAGCACTGGATCAGTATCACCACGACAACGAGGTTACAGCACTGAATCAATATCACCACAATGATGAGGAGCTCCACATTAGCTCCAGGACTGCACAAGTTTGAGGAGCTACAATACAACTTCAGTATTTCGATATTGGTGATAGTGAGAAGCCACAGTACCAGATCAATAATGTTCCAATGCTGAGGAGCTCCTGCATAGCTTTACTATTATCACAACAAAGCACCACTCCAACACTTGACGTTCTGAAATTCTGAATGTTAATGTATATTCACACATTGCAATCGCTTTTTCCAAACTGGCTTGAAATTTAATCCGGAGACACCTCTAGCTCCTTCATCTTCTTAACAAAGTCCTGTGCTTCTCTGTCAGCAGTCCGGCCCTCCAGCATTTTCATGATTGGTTTCATTACTGCAAAAATAAACATCTTTAAAAGACAGCACTGTGTATCCTTGGATTTTGTGTATTGCAAGAGGTAGTAACCGCATTATAATGACAGGAATATTACAAACGTGACTCCATGATACCTCTGATCTTGTTAAATTTGGAGAACAAAAACCAGACAGGATGTTATCTGGTAAATCCTGCTGGAGGGACAGGCCTTAATGAGGACAGAATCTGATTCAGGTTTGACCCTCCCTTCAATTGTCAAATCATCTGATGATACCGTTTGTATAATAAAAGCCATTGGAGGATGGTGATGATGTTTGATTGGATGGGGTGTGGTGTTGAGTAAGTGATGAGATGAATCATAGCCTGACAAGCTGCCACCTACGGGGGAGAAGTTCAGATTTTATTTAAAGAGCTGAAATTGGCATTTGGGCCAGCTACAAATCATTACTACGTTTTACTGACAAAACCATTAATTATCTATTAGTCAATCTTATGTAGAACTGCACACATCCCATGAAGCCTATGTGTAGTCTTTGGGTGATGTGGCTTAGCAGTCAGGGATTTTTGGACCAATACATAAAGACATCCAATCTTCATCTTCAAATCAGGCTGGGAATTCTCTTGGGAGTTTTTCTTCCCCCACCCCCGTTTCACCAGGGTGAGCTTAATACAAAGAGGGTTACTGGCAAAGTTATAATGCTGCAGTGGGACAAACTGCTAAAAATGAACGCTGTTCAATGCTTATGAATAAGTCCTCTATCAACATTTTCAATGAAACTCTGTCAGCATCTTGTGTTGTAAACTATATGTTTTAAACTACATCATCACTGCCACTGGTAGGTGGGTGAACTTACAGTCTGACATAAGTAGTGTCAAATTTAAAGATGGGCAATTTTTTTGTGTGTGAAAGAAGACATCAACTTGAATTTCATGCAGTTATAATTTTAGAGCTATTACTATATATAGATAGTGAAGTGTTATTTTTACCATGGGGTTCAGGATGCGTCAGTTTCAGAAATACTGGGGAAACATGTTTTATTCCTCCAGCAATGGCGGGTTTATTGAACCCGGGAACTTCTTGCAGCTGCAACACAGCCTCTCCGGCAAAGTCGTTGGTGGAGAGCCAGTCGTGGTCCATGACTGTGAAGTGAATGCAAGCGGTGCTGTTACTGCACTGCTCTTGTGTTACAGTGCTGAAAGAGAAAAAGCAGATTGCAATGCAACATATATATTGTTAATGAAAGAGAATACAATACATAGAGACTCAGACAAACGTGAGTGATCAGTAAACTACTGAAGACCAGGAGGGTTATAAGAGATTGTTTAAGTGACAGCACCTGGAACAGGTGTGAGATCAACCAACTAGAATTACAAACTCTGTCCCTGTACAGTGGTTACTCCATTATCTATACTATTATGGTCAGATGTATCTGCAACAGATCAGTTGGTGAGGCTGAGATTTTTCCCTCTAATTGTGTCTGACCATCCGCTGCAGGTTCTGCATGGAGGATGTGTTCTCTAGGACTGATTCGTCAGCTGAGAAAAAATAAGACCATAAGTCAATAAGAAACAGGAACAAGGGTAAGCCATTCAGCCCCTTGAGCCTCTTCCACTGATCATTAGGATCGTGGCTGATCTGACGTTCCTCGTATCCACTTTACCACATTTTCTCTTTATCCTTTGATTTTCCTCTTGCTCAAGAATCTATCTCAGTCTTCAATATACACAAAATATTCCAAAGGGAATTTAGAAACCGCTGTGTGCTCTATTTTACACAGACAAGGCTCACTCCTGCTACACCTGACTGCATCTTTTAATCTGAGGGTTTCTCAGTCACCGCATGGACTGTTTAGCGTCGTCAGCAAGGCAACAGAAGGTGGGGTCTGCCTCCTAATCAACACCTCCTGCTGCTCAGACATGGTGATCCTGGTGAGTTACTGTTCCCTGGACCTAGAATATCTTACAGTAAAGTGCCATTCCTACTACGTATTGCACAAGTTTACCTCCGCTTCCACATGAGGTGGGATGTAGACTGCTCACAGGAAGCAAAGTGTGCACTTGATGTAGTGTACAATGCTACAGTCTTGAGATGGAATACCCCGTGGCTTTGTTCATCGTAGCTGGTGGCTTCTACCAGGCCAACCTCAAGAATACGCTACCAAAATAATATTTACATATCTCCTGTCCCACCAGAGGTCTGAACATCCTTGACCATTGCTATACAACCATCAAAGATGCTTAACACTCCACTCCTGTCTGCATTTGGAAAATCAGATCACAACACTGTGCTCCTGCTCCCGAATTACAAGCAGAAATTGAAGCATGAAGACCCAGTACAGAAGGTAGTGCAGTATTGGTCTGAGGCAACGGGAGGACTTCTACGGGCCACTGGGCCAAGAACTCAGCAGCTGACCTAAACGAGTAAGCCACTACCATTACAGACTTCATTAGTAAGTGTGTGGAAGACTAAGTGTTGAAGAAGTTTATCCAAATGTTCCCCAACTGAAAGCCATGGACGAACCAGGAGATCCACTCCCTACTAAAGTCCAGGTCTGAGGTGTTCAAGTTGGGCAACCCGGACCTATACAGGAAATCCAGGTACGACCTTCGTAAGGCCAGAAATCACAAGAGGCAGTACCAAACTAAGCTTGAGACCCAGATCAACCACACAGACACCCATCGTTTGTAACAAGGCTTACATGATATAATAGTCTACAAAACGAAGTCAAACAGGATCATGGGCAACAGTATCCCGACAAGCTCAATGCATTCTACACTTGCTTTGAACAGAAGGTCAGTGAAATGATATCACTTGTCCCATCAACCTCAGTTGCACCTGTACCTATGGTCACAGCCAGGCCTACATGAGAATGAACCCAAAGAAAGTGACTGGCCTGGATGGAGTCTCTGGCTGTGCAGTCAGCTCCTGTGGGACCAGCTGGCAGGAGTATTCGCAGACATGCTTAACCTCACCTTACTACGATCTGAAGTCCCCACCTACTTCACGAAGACCATCATCCCGATGCCAAAGAAAAATCATTCAGCATGCCTTATTGACTACCACCCGGTGGCTCTGACATCCATAATTATAAAGTGCTTTGAATGGTTAGTCATGGCTCACATTAGCCTACCAAATTGCCTTGATCCTTTGCAATTCTCCTACTGGTGCAACAGATCCATGGTAGACGTCATCCCCCTGGCCTTTCACTCATCCCTGGAACATCTGAATAAAAGCCAGGTTCCTACTTATTGACTACAGCTCTGCCTTCAACACCATAATTCCAAACAAACTCATCTCTAAACTCTGAGACCTAGGTCTTGGCTCCATCACACAAGCCTTCCATCCACAGGCTCCATCTATACTTCCCGTGGTCTCGGTAAAGAAACTAACATAATCAAAGACCCCTCCCACCCTGGTTACTCCTCTGTTGGGCAGAAGATAAAAGTTTGAACAGATTCAACAACAGCTTCTTCCCCACTGTTATCAGACTTTTGAATGGACCTCTCAAATGTTACTTCTGATCTCTCTGTCTGCATCTTCTCTGCAGCTGTAACACTGTAGCTCTCTGTTCTCATACCCTGATGCACTTTGGATGGTATAATCGGCCTGTTCCAGCATGCAAAATAACACTTTTCAGCACAAGCTGGAAGAACAGCACCTCATTTTCCGCTTGGGGACCAAGTCTGGAAGACTACAATATCGAGTTCAATAAGTTTAGGGTTTAAGCTCTCCCATGTCCTTAGCCCAGATGATTTTCCTTTCTTGAAGCCTTACTGAATCTGCTTGCTTAGATTATGATTTTTAAAATGTTCTGCCATTACTTCCTTAGCAATTGATTCTGAAATTTTTCCAACAATTTATGTTAGGCTAATCTGTTCTATTACCCTGATGTATTTATCCAAGGTGTGATTTGTCGGGATAGCACACAAAACAATACTTTTCACTGTATCTCGGTGCATGTGAATAATAAATCAAATCAACCTTTGTGAATAGGGGTGTCACATTGGCAATTTTCCAATCCTCCAATCCAAAGGTTTTGTAAAATTACAACCAATGCATCCACTATCTCCGTAGGTGCTTCTTTCAGTGACTTCAGATGCAAGCCATCAGGGCCAGGGGACTTAACAGCCTTTAGCCCCATTGGTTTATCTAATACTGCTTCTTTAGTTAATGACTCCCCCATATTCCTTAGTATTAATGGGATATTTGAAGTATCTTCCACCATGAAGACTAATGCAAAATATCTGTTTAACTCCTCTGCCAGTTCCTTTTTCCCTATAACTCACCAGATTCTTTTTCTAAGGGGCCAATGTTCACTTTGACCTCTCTCTTGGAAATTAGGAGGTTTCTTCGCTCAGGTTTGACACAATACCATGCAATCAATCGTCAATGTTGAAGACTCCTTCCTGACTGTATTCCAACTTGCCACCAACATTGAGAGTTTGTCCTATTGGTGAAACTAGACATATCCAGAGATGCTAATGGAAATGTCTGGAACATTGGCTGTTAACTGTGATTTATAGCATCATAGAGGCCACAGTAAAAGGCCCTTCGGCCCATCGCACCTGCACCAATCAAAAACAACCATCTAATTACTCTAATCCCATTTTCCAGCACTTGGCCCATACCCTTCAATGCCTCGGTAACACAAATGCACACCTAAATACTTATTAAATGTTGAGAGTTTCCGCCCCTTCCTCACAACCCCTCTAAACCTTCAGTCCTTACCTTAAATATGTACCCCATGGTCATTGATCTCTCCATATTGGGGAAATATTTCTTCCTGGCTACCTTATCCATAATTCATAACTTTATATGTCTTAGTCATGTCCCCTCTCAATCTTCTCTGCTGTAAAGAAAAACCCAATTTTTTAAATAACTAAAACTCTCCAGC
Source organism: Ginglymostoma cirratum (assembly GCA_024137785.1). Classification (NCBI taxonomy): domain Eukaryota; kingdom Metazoa; phylum Chordata; class Chondrichthyes; order Orectolobiformes; family Ginglymostomatidae; genus Ginglymostoma; species Ginglymostoma cirratum. The sequence continues at coordinate 30,263,563 of JAHRHZ010000022.1, read as the reverse complement.
CCAGGAAACATCCTAGTAAATCTCCTCTGCACTCTCTCCAGTGCAATCACATCCTCTTATAATGTGCACACAAAACTCTAGTTGTGGCCTAACCAATGTTTTATACACTTCCAGCATAACGTCCCTGCTCCTAAATACCATGTCTCTACTAATAAAATTAAGTATACCTTATGCTTTCTTAACCACCTTATCCACCCTGTACTGATAGCTTAAGAGACTGGTGTACATGATTTGGTGAGTATGATTGTGTCAGGCTGCTTCTTTACTAGACTGTGGCCAGATGTCATAGATCATAGAATCCCTACAGTGTGGAAACAGGCCCTTGGGCCCAACAAGTCCACACCGACCCTCAGAGCATCCCACCCAGAACCCATCCCCCTAACCTACACATCCCTGAACACTACAGGCAATTTAGCATGGCCAGTCCACCTAGCCTGCACATCTTTAGACTGTGGGAGGAAACAAGAGCACCCATAGGAAACTCACACAGATATGGGGAGAATGTGTAAACTCCACACAGACAGTCGCCTGAGGGTAGAATCGAACCCAGGTCTCTGGTTCTGTGAGGCAGCAGTGCTAATCACTGAGCCACCGTGCTGCCCTAAATGAAGAGAACTTGGTTGATTGATTCAGCACAGAACACATTTGTGATTTCCAGGTGGTCCATCTGCTTTTTCAGAAAAAAAACTTTTCTGTAGTAGTTTGGTACAACAGAGTGGCTTGCTGGGCCATTTCGGAGGACATTTAAGAATTGACCTCATTGCTGTGGATCTGAAGCCATGTGTAGGCCAGACAAGGTAAGGATATCAGATTTCTCTACCTAAAAGACATTAATGAACCAGATGGATTTTTAATAATGATCCAGTAGTTTCATGGTCAGTATTGCTGACACTGGTTTTCTGTTCCAGGATTTATTAATTTTAAATTCCTTTGTGATGGGATTGAACTTAAATGCAATAGTTTGGACTTGTGGATTACTAGTGCAGTCGCCATTACACTGTATCACATCTGCCAAATCATGAAATATCTCCAAGATACTTTAGTAATGAAGAATGAAGAATAAAGTATAAGGAATATCAGGAAGGAACTAAATCTGGGAATGTTTGATAGGCAATAAATTCAGCACTTCAGGTAATAACATAAAAGTACTGACAAGTTGAACAGTTCATCGTAGATCGGATGTAGTGTTTTATTCTTGACTTGTGTTTGCTGGCTCTTTGCCCCTGGGAAGAAGTGGAGAGGAGCAAGTTTGATAATGACGAAAGGATCACTGAGACCTGTTAACACAGAATAAAAAAAAAAATTGTTGGGCTTCTAACATCATTCACTTAAGCCTAACCAAGAACAGACTGCAGATAACTAGGGGAATTGCAGAATTTAATATTGTAGTTTGCCATATGTGTGAATAGTTCTCTAGTATACATTTGAGACGTGCATTTTATGATCATATTTGATGGCTTGAACTTGGTCATACAACTCAATAAGAGCATTCCGAAAACAAGCAGGACCCTTGTGTGAATATTTAAGTCAGGGTCCAATGCACTGTGGCTCAATCTATGGTTCTTAGACTCAGCAAGGCACGCCAAAAGATTAATTTTTGCACAGCAAAGTCTCATAAATAGTACTAAGCGACTACATAATTCTAATTCTTTTCTACTCCCTTTCCCATTTCTTTGATTGAACCAATGTATACGTCCACCTCTTACTTTTCATGTTTAAAGAAGCATTATGTGCAATGCATTAACATGTCTATTTCTGCATTGATGCTGACTTTCTTTTTTACTGATTTGGATATGGCACGCAATAAATGAAACACAGGTGCTGATAAATATTGCAGTCTCACCATTTGCATCCAAGGCAATCAGGTTTGTAGCATGCAAAACCTCAACAGACAGGTTGGATTCAGCAGCCTCATAGTGACATTTGATGCACAGCGTCCCATACAGGCCAGGGTCAGTGGACTTCTGAGAAGGAAAGCACAATTACCTTGAATAAAGTGAATTTATTATTTCCCTCATCTTCTTCCCAAGTTCTAAGCTCATGCCACGTATCCGTTACCTTGGCTCATTAAATCTGAACTCCAAATTGTACAGCCCATCTTGCTCTGGCACACTAGACAGAAAAAATAAATCACCTTCAACTCACAGTTAGACATGCTCAGAGAGGCCCAGGATGATTGTTGTAAGAAGTAGGAAAATTATATAATGTGCACAGCATGGAACACAACTGGCAATGGGACTAAGGTCCCATATTTGAATAATTGGAGGGAACTTTGCTCAATATCTAACCTGTGCTATACCTGTCTCAACAGTACTTGATAGAGTAGTGTGGAGGGAACTTTATATCTAACCTGTGGTGTACCTACTCTGGAAGTGTTTACTGAAATTATTTTCCTGAAATGAGGCTGTTTCCCAGAACTAATAATGATTAACATAACATGCACCAGAAACAAACAAGTGAACGTTGTTGTTTGGAATTGGTTGGAATGGACACAGTACCTGTTGGCGGATTTTGGCCTGGTAACAGTATTCAACCAGCTCCTGCGTTGAGCATCTATTTAGACGCAGCTCTTCCTTCAGAGTCTGTGAAATCAGTCATCGAAAAGATAGGGTTTACACTGTCTGCTACACAGAATCCCAAAGTACTGCAGTGCTTTGATAAGAAAATCCATAAATGTCCAACTTTGTATACTAATATATAGCACCTTGTCTTTGTGTACGTTGTGAAGAACTTCACAGAGCTGATGCAGACACCAAACGGGAGCAGAAGTTTAATGAGAAGCACAAAGCATTGACTAAGAAACCACTGAAGTTAGTTTGAGATGTACTAAGCATAAGGAGTTAGGGAAGAAATTCAAATGGGTCAGACACCAAGAAAATTCTGTGACCCATTGTGTAGGAAGGGGGAGGGAGGGACAAAGGAAGAGGGAGGAATGGAGAGTGGGAAAACAGTATAGGAGGCCAGAGGGAGGAACAGAATGATACTTTCTTAACCCTCATGCAATTCCACCTGGTAACTTAACAAGAAATATCAGTGCAGAAGAGAGTGTTTGGCCCAATATTACTGGTTCTTCTTTCACATCAGGAGTCCGCACTCTGGTCCTGTTTCTCAGTCTTTTTTCCTAACACTTTCGTACTTTTCCTCTGGTGAGTGATTCTCTGATTACCTCTGTGACTGACTCAGCTCCCAGCATACTGGAGAAAAGGCTCCCCTTTTCCAGTCACCCTTCCTGTCAAACAATTACACTTCCAGCTCAAGTCTTGAGGTTTCTCCTGTTAATGACTCACTGAAAAGAATCTTTTGCTATTCACCTTTTCAACATTCATTTGATGTCCCCATAACTTTCTAAACTTTGGTTAAATACTTTCTAGAAGATCCCAGGAATCAGGTTAGTAGTGAATGTGCAATCAGTTCTTTTTACCTTATATTTGTCACTCTGCAAACTATCAAGCGGCAATCCCTGTCCCTCTGCGTGGAAAAACACCACAAGAGCCTGTACAGAAACAGAATTCAAAATTCCAGAAATGCAAAGCGTCTAAACATCACATTAACCAGTTTACACAACAGTTGGAGACTACTACTGAAGATGTGATCAAATTATTTACAAGAACCTAACACCTTTGATTCCTTGGAAACTTTAATGAACTAATTCAGTAAACATAAAAAGTTAAGAACAAACTTTGATAATGCATATTTTAAATGCTTTCCTGGAGGGACTGGGTTCTTGACTGTTTTCTGAGCCACTCTCTTGACTTAATTGGTGACATTCCTGCCCCAATTAAGACTATAGTCTATGCTGATCCTTCAAGTACTGAGAAATTGTTGCTCTCAGAGATGTCCAGAATGTTAAAGCAAGTTCAAATTGGTGTAAAGGCCCAAAAGGACTATTGGAAGGAAAACCAGAGTTCTCCTGATGTACTGATCAACATTCCACCCTCTTCAAACATTACAGATTGTGGTTACTCAACATAAATCTTGTTGAACAAGAGGGAAGTCCTTTGAGACATCCAGGATAAATGACAACCTATCATGGTTCTGCATGATATAAAAAGGGAGAGACTGGGAATAGGAGGGTGGGAATCTTAGCATGGCTTTGTATCAACAGGAGTTCTTTTATTTCTAGACATGCAAAGTTTTGCTTCACTTTTTGTAGTTCCTAGGAATTTGGGTACAATAGAACACAAGTCACATGTAATCAAATTGAAAACATCAGCAGGAATGATGAGTAACTAGCTAAACAATGATTTAACTAGCACAACCAACATCCTTTGGATTAAACCAACAGTCAGTGATGGAATTTGTGTGAGAGAGAAGGTTTTTAGATAAAGCAGCAACATGTTAAGTGAGGATGAAGTTGTGGGATTAAATGCTGCATGACGATATTGGGAGGCTCCTCACAGGGAGACATGACACGGGTCTGGAAGACTCTGCACGAGGAGAGAGAGAGATTACTGATGAGACCACCAATTATATTTAAATTGTTCCCTCTCCATTGTTGAATGTTAATTCTCCACAAATGGAGTCAGGGATAGGATGTGCTAGAAACAGGGAATGCTGGAGAAACTCAGCGGGTCTGGAAGCATCTCTAGAAAGAGAAACTGAGTTAATGTTTCAGATTTGAAGAAGAGTCATACCAGACTCGAAACATTAACTCTGTTTCTCTCTCCACAGATCCTGCCAGACCTGCAGAGTTTCTCCAGCATTCTCTGTTTTTTCAGACCTCCAGCATCCACAGTGTTTTACTTTTATTATAGGATGTGATAGAATGAATAAAATCAGGCAATGCATTGGGATTATAAGCACAAAGTGTATAGTGGTATAATGTGGTGACTGGTAACCATGCCCTTTGCCCCTTTGTTCTAACCTCCAGTGTGAAGTGAAATCGCTCGTAGAATTCAGCAGACATTCCAGTATTTATAGCCAATGCCTCAATGATCAAATCCAACAAGAGTGTCCACAAAGCACTCAATATCCTTGAGAAAGACAGAAGAGTTATTGGAAGTGAAGTCAGGGGAGAATGTGAACACTGAGCTGCAGGAGTAAAGTGACACATAACACAGTTTTAATTCTGAAATTATCAAAATGAATTCTCTTCCCTTGAAGCTGCTTGTAATGCTTGTACTTCATGCAACAGTGACAAACCAGATTCAGTATGAGTATTAAGCTTCTCCACAGACTCGATGAGGAACTTTACACAAAGGCATAGCTTATATGAAATACAAGGTAAATCCTCCTCTATTCTGTCCAATAAAAACATGTACACTGTGGATGCAAAGGAAAGCTATCTGTATACTGTTCCATCCAACACTTCCGGGGAGGTACAACTTGATTTAGACATGGAGTAAATTTCCCTCTAAGCTGACTCATCAAATATTCACTGGGAAGGTACAACAGCATGTATTTATACAGTATCTTGAATGTAATTTACATCCCGAGATACTTCACAGAAGTGTTGAAAGGCAAAATCTGACAGAATGTGTAAGATGATATTAAGGTAGATGGCCAAAGAATACAATGAAAGAGTTCTAATTAAAGACCACAACCTGATGTTTCTCTCTCTACAGATGCTGCTAGAAAATGCTGAGAATTTACAGAATTTTCTGTTTGTATTAGGACTAAACAAAGTTCTGAATGACCTAAGATGGATAGAATTGGGGAGGCTGTTTGGGAATGCACTGGAATGGTCAAGTCTAGGGTTAACAAAGGGTGAGAATTCAGCAGCAGATGAGCTAAGACAGGGGTATGGTCCATTGATGATGCAGAGCTGGAAATGGGCAGAACTAGTGATGACTTATATATTTCTGGAAGCTTATCTCAGGGGTTAAACATGACACAAAGGCTCAGACTGTTATCACAATTGAGAGTTTCTCACTTCCTGCAAATATCTCTGATAAGCACAAGTTCCACCTCCAAATGCACCATTTCTACTTTTCATGGAGGTGGTTTGGGGCACAACTCAAGTTACCACAGTCACAGTTCACTGAGACAGCTGGCTATTTAAATGATCAGTATTCTCCATTCAAATCCCATGTTGGTATCCTTGCTGTCTGGAATACGACCTTGCAGAACAAACCAACTGTTTGGTTTGTTAAAAGCAAGTCTGTTTCAATAAATTTATTCTGGATATTCAGGTACCTTTTGAGAACCGAGGTACTCCTGTAGATATGATCCCAGGACACCTTGGGGTGGGAAGATGGTTTCAGGTATCCTTTGGGGTGGTCAGGTACCCTTGGAGTAGTGGGAGCTTGGGGGTTGGTCACCCTTTGGGATTGCTAATAATAGATGAGTCTGCCTGAAAGGTGCATAAACCCTTTGGAATTGTCAAACCAGTAAACATATTTCAAGCCATCAAAGATCTCTCTAATTAGTAAGGATGTGTAAAACTGTCAAAGAATGGTCAAAAGAACTATATAAGCCTGAAGATTTCCATTACTGATTTTACAAGGATTAATTATTACAGTGGGGTGTCTTCAATTTCAAGTGGTTGTGAAGATGTAAGCCTGTGAATACCACAGCTTCTTGCGATCGAATGAAATATTTGCTTTTACAAGGCATTATTGAGGTGAAGAAATGTAAATGTAAATGTGTTTTTATGAATGTGAGTGTTTTTCTCAGTAACGTAGAGACTGTTATACACACTGAGAAATTTAGTATTTATTCTCTGTGCATGCGTCTTGAAGTGTGCCCATGATGGATTCCAGACGAGTTGGTATGGTTGATGAAAGAGCAAAAGGTGGTGGTTGGAGCGCATGGACACTAAGTTGGCATAAGGGGCCAAGATGGTGAATACAGGGGTGCAGATTAATATTAGGGCTATATAGAGTCAGGGTGGTAAGTACAGGGGCATAGAGAGCATGGAAGTCAATTTGGAGGGTGTAGAATGGCAGAGGGTAGTTTGGCGGTCTGAGATACTGGGGAATGTGTAGAAGGCATAGTAGGTCGTGGAGTTTATAAGCTGGCATGGGATGGCAATGGATAGATGTGAAGAAGAGAAGGGATGTGAGGATGAGAGCAGGAGGGATGTTGTGGTTTCATTTGTTTTACTGTTAAAATGAAATAGATAGTCAATGCAGGGAGGCACAGTCACAACCAGCAGCTTCTGCTCTTGTTTCAGGGTCACGCTGCTTACCTCCCAGGGAACCCTGCTACCAAACATCCCATTTCTGTGTTTCCTACCCAGGATCAAAAATAGGGTCCCATGTTTGCAAATAGTCTGACTCAGCCTCCACAGTGGTCAGAGAGGGGGAAGAAGTAGGAATAGAGTTTGAAGCAGATATCAAAATACAACAGCTTTGGTCTTCCCGGTATTTATTTTGAGGAATCTCTGTTCATCCAATACCACTGTCAGACAACAGGTGTGATAAATTAAGCGAGAGTCAAGTGAGGTGCTGGTAACTTAGAACTGGGTGTTATTAATGTGAAAGTCAAATCCAACACATTTCTGATGATGTCACTAGGGGGATACATGTAGATGAGAAATAGAACAGGGCAATGGATTGACTTTTGAGCCACACTAAAAAAAACAGTGCAAGAACAGAAACAGAAACTATTACAAGCTACAATTAGGTGGATAAGAATGGAACCACGTGAAAGCAGTGCTACCTAGTTGGATGACCATAAGGGGAACTCATGTAGTCAGCTGTGTCAAAGCCTGTAGAAAGATTGATGACAATGAGGGTGGCTAATTTACCTTTGTTACTGATGCTTGAGATGTTATTGTGACTTTCATAAGAGCAATTCTGGTAAATGTTGGTAGGGACATAAACCCAACTGAAGGGATTTGAGCATGGAGTTCTTAAGAAAAATAGATATGGAAGTTGGACCTGAGATGGTAGCATGTTAGTGAGGTCAGGGTTTCATTTTGTTTTGGAGAGAGTTGATGATATTTGTACAGCAAAGTTTAGGTATAGGGTAAGGTTACCTCTATCCAATTAAATACTCTCAAGGCAGATATGACACGGATTAGATACATTGTAAAGCCATCTCTAAATTAGTAATTCAGATACTTCTAGAGAGGTAAAGTGTAAGTTAGTTTACAGAGTAAAGCTAACTCTACACTGTTGCATCAAATTATTGCAGAGCCGGTGCAGTGCTGGTTACATATGGCTAAAACTCAAGCCTATATGTTAGGGAGACTTTGTAGCACAGGTCCTACAAGAGACAGAACTTAAGGCCAAGTGAGATGTTGGTCCTATTCAATTATACAATGCAACTTTCAACCACATCAGGACTATGTAAGGCTTATCTATAATCTTAGTTCCATATGAAGCTGGTGACCCCTTTTGCACTTTATCCATCTTTCTGTCACTAGATTGAATTTCAGTGATCTTTGACTTGTCCAAACTTACTTTCTGAGATTCTCCATCACCAGCCATTCGCTCAGGATTATTAGATTGTCATCTAAGAACTTCATAAGAGGACAGACAGCCTGCAATACAGAAACAGTTGTTATTGAACACATGGGATTTACACTGTCAAAAAAAAAAAAAACCCTTTTAAAAATATTTCACAGGATGTTCCCAATCTGTGTCATTCCTCCCTGGAGGTTTTGTCTGATCCTGGGACATTGTACCATTAACAACAAATGGTATCATATGTCTCGATTAAACTGATCACGTACGTTTTATGTGTAGCTGTAACCATGTGCAACACTGACCTATTCAAGAGTGAGAGTATCACCGTGATATTCTCATCCAATAGTGACAAACAAACTGGCAATATCCATTTGAATCCTGTTCCATTCTCCACTCTGGACCCAGGGAAATGGATATTCCTCCCCTTCGGAAAAGATCACTACTGGTTGTAGATCAAACCCACGCCTATCCCAGTTAGTCATCCCTAGCCTTGCACTGTTGAAATTCACTGAGATCTTGCTATGGATTTGATCCTTCTCAGTACCAAGTGCTGGAGAGAGTGTCTGTCTGTTGTGATGTTTCCCAAATCCTGTATATAACCTTCTCCAAGACACCTACCTCATCAGGCTGGATGGAGTCTGGTGACAGACTGATGTGCTGAATGTATTTTCGCAAGTCAGTGACCATCTGTAAAAAGCCAAACCCAGGAAACAACTTAGTATTAGATTGGAGGCTTGGAATTACATGCATTTGCCATCAATGTGCTTCCTGCCCTCCTGAAAATCATTCAGATCATTGGATTGTGTAGATGCAGGCCCAATCTTGGAACAAGCTGAATCCCACCAAAGCAAACCGGTCTCCATCAGAGATAATAGATAACCCCATCCCCGCGATCAACACCAGTCTCGCCCAGTGTATTGCCATCCAAATGGAACTCATATTCCATTGCTGTGCGCAAAACCCTCAGTACATGCTGTAATTACCTTCTCCACGAGTTGGTTGATCATATAATTAGACTGCCGCTGCATGCCTGCGTCAATGCTTTGTATTTGGGTGCCCAGTGCTCTCTGCACCTGCTGCTTCCCTTCCAGCCCACAGAGCCGCTCCATGGAAGCCTCCACTCCCTGCCAGTCTAATTCCTTCGGCAGCTTCCAGGTGTATGTGTGTACATGCTGAATGTTATTCAGCGCAATGCACAGCTGAGGGCATAGATAGAAAGCCAGCATGACAGGGTGGAAGAACAAACAGCAAAGATGATAGAAAACATCATGTAACAGAATTGATGAAATGAGCACAAGTCTTGTCACAAGCATGACCCTGGAGTATCAGAAGTTATGCTATTCATGTCAATTTTCCAAGGGATGTGAAGAACCTTCGAGACAACTGGCAGGAACTAGATCTGCAGTGATTTTTTCCCTTACTTTGAAGTTGATGGAATGGAATTGCTCATTTTTAGTCTAACCTCATGGCTGACAGCAGCAAATCTGCTCAGTCTGATTCCCAATGTACCACTGGGAAGAACTGCAGTGTTCTGTACAATAATTCACTGTCCCACCACTTAATCTGGCAGCCAAACAGATATTTATCCAAATACTTAAAGGACATTTTCAAACACCACTTGAAAAATGGAGTAAAGAAGCATTCTTTGTTCAATGTACTTTCAGGTTTAATCCCAGTTACATTTTCCAGGTCTCAGGAAGCCCAGCAACTGAAGGGAGCTGAGGGCAGCCTAAGAATGAAGATTAGTGCCTTTAGCAGTACTGTTTGCAGATTAAAAATGCCTACTCCTGGCTCCTCATTGTACATAGACCCCTAGGTTTTAAATTCAGACCACCCTTGCGCTGGAATTGGACTTGCACTGGATCAGAACCCCTAGTTAGGTCTGAGATCAAACCACTCCCAGGAGCAGAGCCCCTCCCTCTATGGGATTATGGATCAGACCTTCGGACCAGCCTGCCCTGGAATCCTGTCAATCTGACCATAAGTTAAGCTTATAAATCAGACTACCTCTGGGCATGGAACAAGGCCATGACAAAAGATGCACACTTTGGAGTTGGTTCATTAGGATTTTCAATGAGACTAAATGGAATGATACTTAGCACATTGGCATTCTATATAAGTGAATGGGAAGATATTTAGTTTATTGGAATACTTGATAGTAAGACTGAATGGGAAGAGATTTGGTGCACTGGGCTTCTGTACAATAGGAGTGAATGGGAAGAAGTTCGACTCAGTGGGAACTTATCTGGATTCTGTGACCACAATTGGCTATAATATGTACTGTTCACGAGGATTCCTCAGAACTCACCTGTTGTGTAATTTTCTTCTGATCATCTGCTTTCTGTCTCACCTTTTCTGAGTACATCACAGCTGCATTACAAATATCCTAGAAGAAACCGTTGAAATATCTATTGATCCTGGGAAAGTTGCAGGACATTTAAACTGGATACTGCAACTACTCTTACAGTGCTGACGACACACATACTCATCACACAACCTGACTTGTTCATAAATTAAATATCAACACAATTTGGCTAAATATAACCTTATCTAAGACTGAAAATATCCTGGTCACTTTGTGCTGGAGAAAAAAGCAAATCGAAATGAAAGGAGAAAAGTTCCATGCAGGTTGTCCTCTAGCCAGCTATCCAGGGGTGAGAGGCATTAAAGAGCCATGAAATGGAAATGGACAATGAAGATTATCTAAGATTGGAAAGAGATCTTGACCAACTGGGTCAATGGGCTGAGGAGTGGCAGATGGAATTTCATTTGGATAAATGCATTTTGGTAAATTAAACAAGGCAGGACTTATACTATTAATGGTATGGCCCTGGGTAGTGTTGTAGAACATACACCGAGGGGTTCAGGTACATGATTTTTTGAAATTTATGTCTCAGGTAGACAGGGTGATTAAGAAGGTGTTTAACACACTTGTCTTCATTTCTCAGACCTTTGATTATGGGAATTGGGACATCATGTTGAGATTGTACAGGACGTTGGTGAGGCCTGTTCTGGAGTACTGTGTACAGTTCTGATCACCCCGCTGTTGGAAGGATATTATTAAATTGGAGAGGGTTCAGAAAAGATTTACCAGGATGTTGCCAGAAATGGAGAGTTTGAGTTATAAAGATAGGCTGGGACTTTTTTCACTGGAGCGTGGAAGTTTGAGGGGTGACCTTATAGAGATTTATAAAATCGTGAGATGCATAGATAGATAATAGCGAGGGTCTTTAATAGCAAGGGAGTTCAAAAGTAGGGGGCATATTTTTAAGGTAAGAGGAGAAAGTTTTATAAAGGACCTGAGGGGCAACTTTTTTTTTTTTTTACACAGAGAGTGGTTCATGTGTGGAATGAACTGCCAGAGAAAGTGATGGATGCAGGTATGGTTGCAACATTTAAAAAACATTTGGATAAGTACATGAATAGAAAAGGTCTGGAGGATTATGGCAAGCGCAGGCAAGTGGGACTAGTTTGGTCTGGGAATATCGTTGGCAGCCACTAGTTGGACTGAAGGGTCCGTTTCCATGCTCTATGACTCTATGTAGATCTGGCTCTGCAACCAGAAGCTCAACACCTACCCTCTGATTTCCACTCACTCACAAGCCTCTGCACGGACCGCAGAGATCTTAGAAGTCAGATGAGAACAGGGCCAATATACTTGCTGAGGCTCTTTTGAGGAACAATATCTTTTCAGAAAGTTGCAATAATTGACAGGATTGTGTTGATACTCACGTCAGTAATTTTTGTTACGAAGACAAATGTCCCCATGGGGTCAGGCCAGGCCAACTGCAGCCAGAAGCTCTTGATCTGAGTGAAGCAAGTCACTACATCAACAGCCGAACTGCTGTGCTTCGACAATGTGTCAACAGGTTCGAACTGGAGGTTAAATAAATGCACAAATGTTCACCACTATTGTCAACTTAGAGATACCATTCTGAGAAAAGGTTACTCAACATCCTCTGTAAAACCTCCCCTCTCATGATCTGTACCCACACACATTTAATACAAGAGATTTTCGTGAGTTAAATCAACTGATCCAAGTATTCTGCCTTGTCCTCTCACTATATCAATTACTGTCACTACAGTACAATTACTGATCATGCCTAAATAGAAGAGGAAATCATGGAGAATGAGCCTGCAACTTGTCAACATGCTCAACTGGCAACAGAGATTGCTTGGGTCATTTACCTGATCCACTGACACTGCCCTTGTAATACGTTCACACGACTTTTCGTAAACAATTTGGAGCCACTTGTTAATGGACATCTGAAACCAATCGTGGAAATTTGTGAGTGCCAGAAGTTGCGAGTCCCTGGAGGGGATGGTAAACAAAACAGATTTAGAGTCACTGTGGGATCAAGTGTGTTAGACCATTCCCTGGCCACAGGATCCCATGTGTTAGACCACTCACTGCTTAAAGGATTCAGTGTATCAGACCATTCCTTGCTTTATGGGATCCATTGTGCTAGATCACTCCCTTCATGATGGGATCCTGTGTTAGACCAATCCTTACTATTATGAAGGAAAACAGAACCTGCATTTAATATCTGCTCAAGATGTGCAACACACCCTCCCTCAGCACTGGACTTTCAGCCCCTGGTGAGGTCGACCATTTAGAACAGAGACAATGAGAAATTTCTTCACCCAGAGAGTGGTGAGCCTGTGGAATTCCCTGCCACAGAAAGAGGTTGAGTCCAAAATATTCAATGTTTTCAAGAAGGAGATAGATGCAGTTCTTAGGGCTAAAGGGATCAAAGGGTGGAGTGGGGTAAAAGCAGGAACAGGGTACTGAATTGGATGACGAGCTGTAATCAAATTGAATGGTGGAGCAGGCTCAAAGGGCCAAATAGCCTACTTCTGTGACTATTTTCAATGTTTCTAAGAAGAAATACTGCTTTACACAGTGAGTTCTTCTCATCTGGAATGCATTGCCTGAAAGATGGTGGATGCAAACTCAATCGTAGCATTTAAAAAGATATTGGATAAATAACTGTAAGGAAAAGACTGGCAGGGCTATAAGGAAAAGCAAATAAAAATGTGGAATAAAAACCAAAAGAACTGCAGATACTGGAAATAGAAGCAAAAATTGCTGAAAAAGCTTAGCAAGACTGGCAGCATCTGTGAAGTGAAATCAGAATTAACATTTTGAGTCCAGTGACCCTTCCTCAGAACTCATGGTAGCCAGGAAAATGGTTTTTATGCAGAAGGTAGAGTGGTGAAGGGGTAAGGAGTAAACAATAGGTGGAGATAGACCCTAAGGAAAAAAAAGTTATGCAAAGGAGTGGATAATGATTAGCCTCAGAGAATGAATAGCTACTAATGGGGACTATTAGTGGCTAACAATGGGTTGTGTTTAATAGAAGACTATGTGATAACAAGGCCTGGTGGGTTGGGGTAAGGACATGGGAGAAGGTGCCTCAAGCCCTAAAATTGTCGAACTCAATATCGAGTCCAAAAGGCTGTAGAGTTCTCAAGCAGAAAATGAGGTGCTTTTCTTCCAACTTGTGTTGAGCTTTATTGGAGCACTGCAGCAAGCCAGAGACAGAGATGTTGGCCAGGGAATAAGGTGATGTTTTGAAGTGGCAGGCAATTGGAAACTCAGGGTCTTTTTGCAGACAGGACATAGATGTTCTGCAAAGTGGTCATCCAGTTTATGCTTCGTTTCCCCAATGTAGAGGACACCACATTTTGAGCAGCGAATGCAGTAGACTAGATTGGGTGAAGTGCAGGTATATTGCTGGTTCACCTGAAAGGTGTACTTGGGCCCTAGGATACCGAGGAGGGAGGAAGTAAACAGACAGGTGTTACACGTTCTGCGGTTGCAGGGGCAAGTGCCATGGGGTTGTGGGGGCACAGGAGGTGTTGGGAGTGAAGGAAGAGTGGACCAGGGTGTCCCAGAGGGAACGGTCCTTGCAGAAGGCTGACAAGGGAGGGGAAGGGAATGTGTGTCTGGTGGGGACATCCTGCCGGAGGTAGTGAAAATAGCAGCAATGATCCTCTGGATGTGAATGCTTGTGGGATGGTAGGTGAGGACTCAGGTGACCCTATGTGGGAGGGAAGAGAGAGGCTGAGGGATAAAGTGCGGGAGATGGGTCACACATGCCTGAGGGCACTGTCAACTACTGTGCTGGGGAATCCTTGGTTGAGGAAGAAAGTGGACATTTTGGAGGCCCCTTTGTCAAAGTCGGCATCAACAGGACAAAAGCAATGGAGTGGGAAATTGGCTCTAAACAGCTCCACCAAACAAAGGCACATTGGATTGACTGGCCTGTTTCTGTGTTGTAAAATTCTGTTCTTTGCTCGGGACAATCCAGTACATTGGTTTCAGAGTCCAAGTCGTCGTACAGAGAATTGCTCAAGTCACCACCCAACTGTTTCCACACTTGCACGTTCTTCCAGTCCCAGCACTTGAATTCGGAGTTTGAAGTAATTGTCACAATGCACCAGGGCTGGTCTTAATTTTTTATGGTCTCCATTCCTCTCTCCATTGCTACATAACCCATCGCTTCAACTTTACCTTTAGTCACTCCTGATAATTCCTGCTCAGTGTCTGATGTCCTAATTCCATTCTCTCAGGCTACTTTAAGCTGAGTAATTCTAGCTTCTGTTGACTCACTTTAATTGAAGGTACTCCTTGAATTGTTTCAGCTCTTTAAGTGACAAGTACAGCTCAAACAGAGTCTCCCCCATCTGTTGGGTCATTTGTGACCTCTCCTGTTCCATGGTTGTCCCCAGTTCCTCCATCAGCATGAGAACATCATCTGCGACCTGCACCAAGCAGACAGTTTTAAGGAAATAGTTTGAGGCAACAATCACAAATCTTGGGTTCAGGAGTGGGGAGAAGACAATTCCAGTTAGATCCATGATAAGCAGGTAATTCTGCATACAGTCTTAGATTCACTCTTCCCACCACATTGAGGACACTGCAATGAGGGAGAGACCTATCAGCAACTATGATGTTCTGATGAGGTGCTGCAATTAAGCTGGTCATTCAGAGGCTGATTGAGGAGGACCAGTCCCCACATTCCAGGAAGAGCTGCTGAACCTGATCATTCCCCTGATTCAGCACACAATGAGTTCCCAGTTGTGGTTGGACAATGAGCATGAGGTTGGGGTTATGGCAAAGGGGTTGGGCAAGGACGCAGCACAGGAAATGTGCTCAGCATTTAGAGGCTTACATATGATGAGGGTACTCAAAAACTCTGGTGATTGAAGACCTACACATAATGGATTGGAGATTCTCAAACGTAATGGAGGCTTGATGTTTTTGGAGTGGAGTCTCTGGCATTTAGGTTTGGCGGGGAGGGTGCTCCAAGAACTCACTCTCAGAGTCAAACAAACAACCTCCTTACCAATTTCTCCAGTTGTTGGTAGCTGATGCTGAAGTAATCAATCTTCAAAATACTGGAAAAAGACAGAAATCATTCCAAGTGGATGAAAAACAGCTGCTCAGTGAAGTTATAACACACAATAGGAACACAACCAACAGAATGTATTCTTATGGCCCCTCTGGCATACGCCACATCTTTGCGAGATGTAGGGTTGTGGGGTGGTGGTGGGGTGGCAGGATACTTAACATTGAGCTCAATTTCCCATTCCATCAAAACACAAGAATTTGTACAGCCAGAGGCCTGGTCAGTCTTCCACGACTGCAATCTCAGCCCTGTCAACCTTCTCACATTCTCTCTTCTGTCCCCTGCAATGAGTTACAAACTGAAGCGCGCACAAACCTAAGTGATGACTCCCATTGGGGTTGTCAAACAAGTCAGTGAGCAACCCAGCTCTTGTGTAGCACCAATGTGATGTCTAGTCTGTGATAATCCCTATGACCTCAAACAACGTTTCCTAAGTATTGTGTCCTAGGGCCAATCATTTTCAGCAGTTTCATCAATGATTTCCTACCATAAATGGGAATGTTTGCTGATGATTGCACAATTTCAGCACCATTCGTGACTCTTTAGATACTGAAGCAGTTCATGTGTATATGCAGCAAGACCTGGACAACATTCAGGCTTGGATTGTTAACTGTTTCAAATACCAAGGAATGTGAAAGGATTGCCACACTTTTTGAAAGTGTGTAACCTAACACTCATTACAAGCACTGTTTACACAGGTACTGTTCAAGCAGTAGCAAAAGCCTAGTTTGCAGACAATCTTGGTCAAGGGATGTGTATAATTGAAGTTTAGCTGGCAACAAGTAGCTAATTGGTCTGTGGACTAGCAACCAGTTATCAATGATGGTTGCCTTCGACCTGCCATCAATTAGGTGATTAGCTCCAGGGTACCAGAACAGCTTGGTGGTTTGAATGTTTTGGCAAAAGCAATCAGATTTTTGCGAAGGCAGAGCCGTCACTTTTCTCTGCAGTAAAAAGCATCTCAAGGCTCATCTGCCATGATCGTGATGAATGGTGCATCAGGCTCAAAGAGCTGAATGGCCTCCTATCTTCTATGTTTCTATGTTTCTACATAAGCCTGAAGATAACCAGTTTATTTCCCTTTCCAGTTCCTGCAAACTATGACTTCAATTGATATGCCAAACATTTTTATATGTGGGATCTGGTCACCCTGTGCCTCCTGCAAACAAGTGGAAGAATCTGGAGAAGAAAGATCAAGAAGCAATATTCTGATTGGCAAAAGGATATTCTCTATAAACCCTGCAGACAGGATTTTTAGAGAGACCACTAAACTGCCTGATTATTTAACCTCCTTCAATTTTTTTGTTTCCTGTCTGTGTCTGTCTGCGTGTATGTGTGGAAGGAGAGTTTATAATGAGGTTGAAGTTTTAACTAGTAGAATTATATGCTGATGGTTTACAATTGTTTGCCTAGAATCTATTTATTTGTAATAAATAGTAATTCTTGTTAAGAACAGGAAACTTGGTCCATGCTTTCTGTCGGTGTGGGTCTCAAAGACAGATAAACTGAGGGATTCCACATTCCTTTTAAATCATTTAACTTGTATGATGATTCCAGAAATAGTGGGTTTGATTTCCAGTACACTACCCCAGTGGGGTATAAGAATACCATCCAGGACAAAGCAGCCTGCTGATTGACACCCCACTTTAAACATTCACTCCCTCCACCATAGGCAACACATTGTACACACTGCGTACAATCTATAAGGTGTATTGTAGGAACTTGCCAAACTATCTAGAAGGACAGAGACAGTGGATACATGAGAAAAACACATCTGTAGATTCCCTCTAAGCTATACACCACCCAGACTTGACACGGTATCACCAGTCATTCACTCTTTCTGAATCAAAATTCTAGAACCCACTTTGAAACTTCACTGTGGGTTTATGCAACTCTAACAAAATTGCAGCATTTCAAGAAGGTGGCTAACTGTAACCTTCTCAAAGACAGTTAGGGATGGAAAATAAATGCTGACCTGGCTAGTAATACTACATCCATTGGACAAGTGTTTAAAAATAGTGAGAGGTTATAGATCTCATGAAACATTTTATAAGCAAATGTATAGAGGTGATTTACTCTCTCTGACACTCCACTGGTGTAATGTACCGGAAATCAAACCCACTATTTCTGGAATCATCATACAAGTTAAATGATTTAAAAGGGATGTGGAATTCTTCAATTTATCTGTCTCTTAGTGTTTGATTGGACAATGTTGAGCAATCTATACCCTGTGTGCATCTCTTCCTGTACCTGCCCTGGGAATATTATTAGAGACTTAGTATCCAGAGCAATGAAAGGTTTTACTTCCTAGCACCAATATCCTTAACCTAGCTGAACAAAATAACTGTTACTAAAATGTAAGAACAAAAAAAATGTCAAATACCTGACAAATATTTGGTTGTACTTGTTTCGATCTTTACGTAGTTCTGTACAAACTGCATCAACCAGTTGTACCAGTCTCATCAGTTTAGTCAATTCAGACTGCAAAATAAAGTCAGCCTGAGATCAGTTTTGATAAAAAGTAATGAACCTTTCATCACCAAAACCAATTCATGGTCAACAATGCCACAAGACCCAACACACGGTAAACAATGCCACAAGACCCAACACGCGGTAAACAATGCCACAAAACCCAACACACGGTAAACAACATGCAAAAACCCAATTCAGGAGCAACAACACGCCAAGCAACACGCCAAAACGCAACACACGGTCAGCAACATGCCAAAACCCAATTCACGGTCAACAACACGCCAAAATCTAACTCATTGTCAACAAACCCACACAAACCCAACCCAGTAATCAATAACACTGCCAAACCCAACACATTGTCAGTCAAACCAAAATATGCATCAGTGTCTCTGAACTCAGCACACTGTCAATAACATTGCCTAAACTCAATTCACCATATACAGTCTCTGCACTCTCCTCACAGAGTTAACACATCATTAACAATACTCCCCAAATCCAACTCATCATCACAAAACCCCTCAAACCCAGCTCATCATCAACAGCACCCCAAACCCAACTTACTGGAACAATACCATCCAGGACAAAGCAGCCTGCTTGATTGGCACCCCATCTACCACTTTAAGCAATGTCCTATAACCCAACGTTCCATTAACTCTATCCCCACCCAAATCACTGTAATCAGGAGGAGAAACATAGGATAATTTTCTCTTTCATTACTCAGACACATGAAATTGATTCTGTAACTATTTAGTTCAGTTCAGCTGATTTGCGGTTCAACTTGAGAACTTCTGCGTGTTGCTTGTTTTCACACAGATTACTTTGCACAATGGATCATGAACTCAGTAATGAACAAGACAGGCAGCAAGAATAATACTAGCATGGCAAAATCAAATACTTCTGCTGATCTGCACAGATTACATTATTCAGTCACACGTACCTTAAGTTTTGGTTTGAAGGTGTCACACATTTTCTTATACCATTCAGATGTGGATTTCTGTAAAATTAACAGAGAAAATCAGCACAGTGTCACTCATTGAAATATCAAACCACAATGCTATTCAACAGTGTATTTTTGTGCAATGCTGCTTCACACAATGCCACTTGATGCTATGTCACTCATTCCTCTAAAATGCACTAAGAGGCAATCTCATGAAAATATACAAAATTCTTAAGGGAATAAAAAGTTGATTCCATATATGAAGTTTTCCCTAGCTGTGTGTCTAGAACCAAAGGACACAGTCTTGGAATAAAAAGGGTAAATCGTCTGGACTGAGATGAGGAGGAATTCACTCAGAGACTGGTGAATCTTTGGAACTATCTACTCCAGAATGTGGTGGAAGCTTTGACATTAAGTCCAAGACAGAAATTGACAGATTTCTAGGTACTAATATCACCAATTGATATGGGGAGAGTGCAGGAATTTGGTGAACAGGTAGATGATCAGCCATGATCTAGAGTGGCAGAGTAGGCTCGAGGGACTGAATGACCCCCTTTTGCAGCTATGTTCCTATTCAATACCACTTAGCATAATGTGACTAAAGGTATTTTTAAATCTGAGTGAGAGTCTTCTGATTATACTGAATCCAATGTGTAATATACTCTTTATTTTATTAAGACTTAAAACTATACAGTAATTTGTCTTAGGTCCAACACACACTGGTCCTCGAGTTGTTTTGCCCAGTTCAGTTTGCCAAGAGACATTGGGACTATGTGTGCCTCCACATGTGGTCTGACCTGTATTTAATTTTTAAAAATTCTTTCAAGGGATATGGGCATTACCGGCAGTTTTCCCCCCAACTCTAATTGTCCTTGAGAAGTTGGGGGTGATCCACATTCTGGAACTGCTGTTGTCCATCTGGTGTGGATGCACCCAAAGGGAGTTCCCTGATTTTATTCCAGCAGTAAAGGAACAGTCATGTATTTCCAAGTCAGGATGTTGTGTCACTCAGAGAGGTTCTTGTGGATGGTGACATTTAAATCGATAGATGAAGGTTGCAAGATTTGCACAAATTCTGCAAAGTGTTTTATTTCTTTGCAGTAAAGATGTTGAGTGAGAAGTTCGTTAGTTCCTGAGAATTTTATCTCCTCACCCTTTGGTAACTTCTATTTCCTCATAGGTTCCATGTTCCTTTTATTTTTCTTTCTGCATTTGTTCACATTAAATTCATTTCCTCTAACCAGTTCAAGTGCAAATTTCTGAAGAAGGGTCCAGACCCGGAACGGCAGCTTTCCTGCTTCTCTGATGCTGCCCGGCCTGCTGTGTTCCTCCAGCTCTACACCTTGTTATCTCAGACTCCAGCATTGGCAGTTCCTACTATCTCCAAATACTGTAGAGTTGTCTTGATATGATCTTGACCTGCTCTAATCCAATTCTGTTCTGATTTATCAATGAATTTAAGTAATGTTACAAAGCAAATCCATGTTGTTCATATATAAGTAGATATATACAGATCACAGATCTTTGGCCATCCTTCAACTGTATCTTTACTACCTTTATTATAATGCTGTTTCTGTCTGTTTAACCAGTTACTAATTTGTGTCACCCAGTGTCAACCTGCTGGGTTTAATTTATGGAGAAGTGTCTCCTCATCTGCTTTCTCAAAACTCATTGGGAAGTTGAGATTCACTACATCAAAGGAATTTGCCCTCCTCCTCATTAACTTGTGTCAAAAAGATTGGTCAGACTAGATTCTCCCTTCAAGGTCGTCAATGCAATTTATCATCAGATTCTGGCATGATTTCTGAATATTGACAATAAAGCCCTCACTGTACCTTCACCATGGCAACAATCTCCACATGGAGCTGGTCGTGTAAAGGACAGACCACTTTAAAGGCTTCCATGGAATAAATCTTCAATAAACACCTGAAAAATATTAAATCAAACGCAGACACGAAAAGTAGGTGAGAGATAGAGAGAGAAAAACAGAGAAAGAGAGAGAGAGAGAGAGAGAGATAATTGGGGAGAAATAAAAATTAGGAGTTACACAGAGAGAGAGAGGGAAAGAACGAGAAAACCGAAAGAGGAAAAACAGGAATTGGAAGAAAGACAGGGAGACAGAGAACCCAAGAGAGGCAATATCAGGCAGGACAAGAAGGAAGACAATGGGAGTAAGTGATGTAGGAGGAGTAGGGGGTAAAAAAGATAAAGAACAGGAGTAAGACAGAAAGAAGTGACAGAGACAGAAATAGAGAGACAGAAAAAGAGAAACAGAGAAAGAGAATTCTTAGTTCCAAAGATCTTCTTTACTGAACAGTGTTTCCTACATTAACATTACAAACACATGAATACACAAACTAGAAGCAGGAATAAGCCACTTGTTCCCTCAAACCTGTTCTTCCATTCAATAAGATTATGGTTGATCTGATATCATTCCTGCCTACCCCCAAATAACCTTTCACCCCATTACTTATCGACCACTTCCTTTAAAACATTCAAAAACTCTGCTTCTAATGCCTTTGAGGAAGAAAGTTCCAAACCCAAATGACCCTCTGTGAGAGAAACATTTTTTAACATCTGTCTTAAATGGACAATCCCTTAATTTTAACCAAGACCCCTAGTTCTACATACCCCCACAATAGTGTCAAAATGCCCTCAGGATCTTATATGTTACAATTAAGTTACTCTTTACTCTTCGAAACTGCAGCAGATACAAGCCTAGCCTGCCCAACCTTTTCCTGATAAGACGACCAGACCTTTCCCAGTATTAGTCCAGTAAACCTTCTCTGAACTTCTCTAAACTTCTCTAAATATATGTATATTCTTCTTGAAATCAGAAGACCAAAGCTGTACGCAGTACCCCAGATATAGTCTCAGAAATGCCTGGTACAACTGAAGCATAACCTTACTTTTGTATTCAATTGCCCCTGTAATACACAGTACATTGATTAGCTTTCCTCATTACTTGCTGTACCTGCATTCTAATCTTTGATGATTCGTGCAAAAGGATGCCAAAACCATCTGCACCTCTGAGTTCTGCAACCTCTCACCATTTCTATCATACGCTTGTTTTCTATTCTTCCTGCCAAAAATGGACAATTACAGATTTTCTCACATTACACTCCATGTGCCAGATCTTTGCTCACTCACTTCAACTATTCATAATCCTTTGCAGCCTCTTATGTCCTCTTCATAACTTAATTTTCCTCTTTTCTTTATATCATCAGCAAATTTAGTAATCATGCCTTAGGTCATTTATATGAATTGTAAAATGTTGAGGCCCTAGGACTGATCCCTGTGACACATCTACGAGTTATAATTTACCAAACAAAAAATGACTCATTTGCACCTACTTACTGCTTCTTGTTAGTTAATTAATATTCTATCAATACAAATGTTACTGCCCAACACCATGAGTTTTTATTTACTGCAATAATCTTCAAGGTGGCACTTTATCAACACCTGAAACAGCTTCTTCAACAGTACCTCAAGAGAGTAGCTAAGACACACAGACCAGGAAGAGCTATCGTTCAATCATCACTTTGTGCTGGTTCAGCTGATTAACAATGTGTTGGTGATAATTAATGGTAATTATCAGAAGGTAAAAGTACAATTTGCCACATTTCTTTCTCCTGATCACTGTTTAGTGATGAGATGGAAGATAAAGCATGTGGCGCCAGAAGGAACAGCATGTGATTCAGTTGTGAAGCCCTCTCAAGAGTTGGAATAATCTGCACACGCTCAAAGTTCAGGTCTGATTGGACATCTGCCAAAATGGAACTGAAATCCAATGACAGTCAATGCTTTCGAGAACAATTGGGAGACTCTCCTGTGTGATGCACGTGGACCGACATACTCATGTCCTGAGTGAGACTCAGTTGTCTCAGTCTGTCCCAGTTCAGTGTAGGTCAGTTTTGTTTCGCCAAGCTGAGTCTGAGCTTGCCTGGCTCAGGTTGGCCTGTCCAAGCTTGGTCTGGTCTTGGTCCTTTTCTGCCTGGCTCAACTTGATGTAGTACGGCCTCGCTCAATCTGATCTGGCCTCACCTGACTCTGGATCCACTCTGGTCTAGCCTCACTCAGTTTGGCTCAGCTCGGTCAGTATTACCTCAGCATCAGTTCTAGCTGTTGTAATGCCATTGGATGATTGACGGGAAAGACCTGCTTCATCCTCTGGAGCAACTCCCAGCTGTAGTCAATAAAAAGGTCAAAACTGTCACCCAGGAACTCCTCCTGCAACAAAACAAAGTTAAAGGAATAATATAACTACAATAACAATGACCAAGGAGACACTGGCCTGTGAGAAGTGGCCTCAGCTTTTAGAGGCTGTTGTAGTCCGTGTTTACCAGGAATAAATGGATGTGACTTAGGCTAAGATGGGTGTTGTTATATAGTGAGCAGCATTCCACGCTTTGCAGTACATGGGTTTTGTTTTGTTTTTTTGTTCAGGGGATGTCAGTGTCACCAAGGCCACCATTTATTACCCTTGAATTGAATGGTTTGCTAGGTCATTTTAGAGGTCAGTTAAAATCAGCCAGATTGCTGTGGGTCTGGAATCACATGTAGGTTGGAGCAGGTAAGAACGTCACTGAAGCAGGTAGGTTTTTAGGATGATGGCTACCCTGTTACCATCAAGCTAGCTTTTAATTCCTGAATATTATTGGATTCAAATGTAACCATCTTCCATGATTAGATTTGAATCCATGTCCCAAGCACATTAGCCTAGACTTCTGCATTAAGATCCAGTTATATTATCGCTACCACTGTCAATTGATAAATTTAAATCTGAGTTTAATACACTTTTGTTTGTTAACTAAACAAAAAATTAAGGGATAGGGGAAGGCTTGTGGGGTATGGTATTCTCCTGTTCCTATTTTATTTAATAAAATTCCTCACCTCTCAAACACCAACTAAGCATAATTTGAAAAATACAGAATATGGAATAACATTACACAACAATAAAATTTGACAAATTCACTGAAAAAAATGAGTTTGAAATCCGGACATAAAAGCTGCCACATGGTGCATTCTTAACATTTCATGTATTCAAAGTGGAAGTGTGTGAGGGAGAGATTGCACACACATTTACAAGATTCACACAAATGCACATATACACAAAGATGTTCGCAGACACTCAAAAAAAAAATTAGTGGCATAAAATTGTCAAAACTTGTGCTTTATTTAACAGACACACAGCCTGTCATAACACTGTTTAGATTCACAGATGATGGTTGGTAACTTGTGTAAAATACTGAAGAATGCCCAACACTTGGAAACTATTAAAAGTCACCAATTTCCAGGGAGTAAACAGAACTGGGGGTAGGGGGAGTAATAGTTGCCACAGGCAATATTTAGTGACATGAACATTTTACCTGGTCTTTGGTAAGAACATTAGTCTCGAACCTCTGATCCAGGTCCTCAAGGAGGTGGAGAAGGAAACCACGGTCCATAAAGCGGAACTGGTAGTGCTTGCTGTATGCCTGCCACTCACTGCAAGGGGAAGAAATAAACACTTTATTTGAAACAGCTGTAGTTCATTTCCTCTCAATCTCTTCAGTCTACAGAGTGCTTGATGGGATACTAGAGGAACCTTATATCTGACTCTATATCATCGTAATTGTACAACTTGAAGAGTTGGTAGAAAACTCAGGAGACAGGTCAAATGATTGTTTGTTTTCATGTGTATGCAAGGGAGGCTAGTCTTATAATTGTGAAGTGTTGTTACAACCCTCACTGACTTCTCTTTATTTGTACCATTTTTGGCTTATGGCAGTGAACTATGAGCTGGGAGCTGAAGGTGACTTTTGGACTGTGAGCATCAGCTTTTCTATTTTTAAGAAAAGAGCAGAACAGACAAACTGATATTTGTTTATGAAGCTAGGCCTGAAGGTTAATTGCTAATTGATACTTGTTAAAAGTAATTTTTAGATGTTGCGACTCCAGAGAGGCATTATGCTCAAACAGATGGCAGATGTTTAAATGTTAATAGATGCCAATCAGACTAACAAAGAAAATGTTGAAATAAAACCAGAAAGAGAAACCAAACTGGCTTTGAACTGTGTGTTTTGTCAGACGATCTGTGGCTGCCGAAGCTACAGGAAGGAGATCTGATTGTTCTCTGGTTGTCCTCCGATTATCAACGTATTGAGAGATCAGAGAATAGAATCTCATTCATAAGAACTAGACAAATATTCCTCAGAACCAACTAGAAGCTGTTTGCATTGACCAGTATCTTCAGAAACCAAGCAAGGTACAACCCCATCTGTCTGTGATATTACTGATTGTGGACGTTGCTTCAGTTGACTGGCCAGATACAGCTCAGTTATTTTCGTTTTGATTTATCTCTTTACTATATGTTTGTTTGTCTATCTATCTTTGTGTGAATGGAGTCTAGAATCAAAGATAATTGAGTTCAAATCATAGACATTAATTTGATTGCCTTGGTGTTTAACTTCGCTGTGCTAAAGTTTCTGTGACATTAATAAGTTAGAGTCATAGAGTTTTAAGCATGGAAATTGACCTTTCAGTTCAACTCGTCCATGCCAACCAGATATCCCAAATTAATCTAGTGCCATTTGCCAGCATTTTGACCATATCTCTCTAAACCCTTCCTATTCATATACCCATCCAAATGCCTTTTAAATGTTGTAATTGTACCAGCTTCCACCACTTCCTCTGGCAGCTCATCCCATACACACACCACCCTCTGCATGAACAAGTTGCCCCTTTTGTCCCTATTAAATCTTTCCCCTCACACCTTAAACCTATGCCCTCTAGTTTTGAACTCCCCCAACCTGGGAAAAAGACCTTGGCTATTCACCCTATCCATGCCCATCATGATTTTATAAACATCTATAACGTCAGCTCTCAGTCTCCTACGTTCCAGGGAAAATAGCCCCAGCCTATTCAACCTCTCAGCATAGCTCAAACCCTCCAACTCTGGCAACATCCTTGTAAATATTTTCTGAACTCTTTCAAGTTTTACAACATCCTTCCTATTGCAGGGAGACCAAAATTGCACCTAGTATCCCAAAAGTGGCCTAACCAATGTCCTGTACAGCCGCAACATGACCTCCCAACTCCTATACTATAAGTACTGAACAATAAAGGCAAGTAAACCAAACACCTTCCTCACTATCCTATCTACCTGCAACTCCACTTTCAAAGAACTATGAACCTGCACTCCAAGGTCTCTTTATTCAGCAACACTGCCCAGGACCTTACCATTAAGTGATTAAGTCCTGTCCTGATTTGCCTTTCCAAAATGTAGCACCTCACATTTATCTAAATTAAACTCCATCTGGCACTCCTCCGCCCATTGGCCCATCTGATCAAGGTCCCATTGTATTCTGAAGTAACCTTTCTCACCAACCACTGCACTACCAATTTTGGTGACATCTGCAAACTTACTAACCATACCTCCTATAGTCACATCCAAATCATTTATATAAATGACAAAAAGCAGCGGACCCAGCACCGATCCTTATGACACACTGCTGATCACAGACATCCAGTCTCGTTAATTCTTATGTCTAAGCTGGTACCTAGTAGCAGTTATTCACAAAGGTCTGGTATTGGTTATTCAAAAAGTGTGGTTAGGAAGCATTGGAGTCAATTTTGAAGGTCATTGAATGTTTTAATTTTACTGTGTTGCAAGGACATAAGAACATAAGAACTAGGAGCAGGAGTAGGCCATCTGGCCCCTCGAGCCTGCCCCGCCATTTAATAAGATCATGGCTGATCTTTTTGAGACTCAGCTCCACGTACCCGCCCACTCACCATAACCCTTAATTCCTTTACTTTCAAAAATGCATCCAGCCCTGCCTTAAAAACATTCAGTGAGGTAGCTTCAACCGCTTCACTGGGCAGGGAATTCCACAGATTCACAACCCTTTGGGTGAAGAATTTCCTACTGACCTCAGTCCTATAGCTGCTTCCCTTTATTTTGAGGCTATGCCCTCTAGTCCTAGTTTCACCTGCTAGCGGAAACAACCTCCCTGCCTCCACTTTATCTATTCCCTTCATAATTTTATATGTTTCTATAAGATCTCCCCTCATTCTTCTGAATTCCGATAAGTATAATCCCAGTCTACTCAGTCTCTCCTCATAATCCAACCCTCTCAACTCTGGAATCAATTGAGTGAATCTCCTCTGCACCACCTTCAGTGCTGGTATATCTCTTCTCAAGTAAGGAGACCAAAACTGCACACAGTACTCCAGGTGTGGCCTCACCAGGACCCTATACAGCTGCAGCATAGCCTCCCTGTTTTTAAACTCCATCCCTCTAGCAATGACAGACAGAATTCCATTTGCCCTTTTAATTACCTGCTGCACCTGCAATCCTACTTTTAGCAATTCATGCACAAGGACACCCAAGTCCCTCCGCACAGCAGTGTGCTGCAATTTTTTTCCCATTTAAAACATAGTCCATTTTTCTGTTGTTCCTACCAAAATGGATGACCTCACACTTATCAACATTGTACTCCATTTGCCAGACCTTTGCCCACTCACTTAGACTATCTATATCCCTCTGCAGACTTTCAGTGTCTTCTGCACACTTTACTCTACCACTCACCTCAGTGTCATCTGCAAATTTTGACACACAACACTTAGTCCCCAACTCCAAATCATCTATGTAAATTGTAAACAATTGTGGTCCCAACACTGATCTCTGAGGCACACCACTAGCCACTGACCGCCAACCAGAAAAACACCCATTTACCCCTACTCTTTGCTTTCTACTGGTCAACCAATCCTCTATCCATGCCAATACATTACCTGTAATACCGTGCAACTTTATCTTATGTAGCAGCCTTTGGTGTGGCACCTTGTCAAATGCCTTCTGGAAATCCACTTACACCACATCCACAAGTTCCCCATTGTCCACCATGCAAGTAATGTCCTCAAAGAATTCACCAAATTAGTTAAACATGACCTACCCTTCATGAACCCATGGTGAGGGTTCCCAAAGGGACAATTTATATCCAGATGTCTTGCTATTTCTTCTTTAATGATAGATTCAAGCATTTTCCCCACTACTGAAGTTAAGCTAACTGGCCTATAGTTACCTGCTTTCTGTCTACTTCCTTTTTTAAACAGTGGCGTCACATTGGCTGTTTTCCAATCTGCGGGAACCACCCCAGAGTCCAGTGAATTTTGGTAAATAATTACTGGTGCATTTGCTATTTCCCCCATCACCTCTTTTAGTACCCTGAGATGCATTTCATCAGGGCCAGGAGACTTGTCTACCTTTCGCCCCATTAGCTTGCCCAGCACTGCCTCCTTAGTAATAATGATAGTTTCTGGGTCCTCACCTGCTATAACCTTCTTGCCATCAGTTTTCCGCATGTTATTTGTGTCTTCCACTGTGAAGACCGACACAAAATAACTGTTTAATGCCTCGGCTATTTCCTCATTCCCAGTTATTAAATTGGCCGTCTCATTCTGTAAAGGACCAATGTTTATCTTTGCCACTCTTCTACGATTTGCATATTTATAGAAACTTTTGCTACCTGTTTTTATATTCTGACCTAGTTTACTCTCATAATCTATCTTACTTTTCTTTATAACTTTTTTTGTGGCTTTCTGTTGGCCTTTAAAGATTTCCCAGTCCACTAGTTTCCCACTATTCTTTGCTTTTTTGTATTTTTTTTTCAATCTGATACTTTCCTTTATTTCCTTTGACATCCATGGCTGGCTCTCTCTTTTCCTACAGTTCTTCCTTATCACTGGAATATACTTCTGCTGAGCATGTGAAAAATTGTTTTGAAAGTCCTCCACTGATCTTCAATTGACTCACCATAAAGTTTTTGCTCCCATTCTACCTAAGCTAACTCCTTCCTCATTCCTTCAATGTCTCCTTTGTTTAAGCACAGGTATAGGTCGGCTGATTTGATTTGGCTGTCTGCCTTTGTTTTAAAACAATGTAAAACCAACTCTGCCTGGCTTCTGACACCTCCAGTTTTATACAAAACATTACATGTTCCATTTCCCCGGTTTCTTCATCCAGTTGTCTTGTGTTATCTACTAAACCAAAAGAACAGCAGATGCTGGAAATCAGAAACAAAAACAGAAATTGCTGAAAATTCTCAGCATGTCTGGCAGCACCTGTGGAGAGAAATCGGAGTTAACATTTTGAGTCCAGCGACCTTTCTTCAGAACTGTTCTACTGTTGTGCCACAACTTACACAGGCATTGTCTGTATTCCGCACAAAGCCAGCACTATGCTGCTGATAGTGTGGCTTATACACTACCAGCCTTGACTCTTTATATACATCATTTTTTATTCATTTATTCAATATGACTAAAGCTTTAACCCTTAACTAACTAAAGCTAATTTAATCCCTTCACTCATATTCTATCTGAAATGTAAGCAGAACACACTGGAGAAAGTCAGCAGATCTGCTAGCATCTGTGGAGAGTGAAACAGTTTATATTTCAAGTCCCATGAATCCTCTTCTTCAGAACTCAACAGTGCTGGAAACATAGAAACATAGAAGATAGGAGGGGAAGGAGGCCATTCGGCCATTCGAGCCTGCTCTGCCATTCTTTACGATCGTGCAACTCAATAGCCTCGTCCTGCTTTCTCACCATAACCTTTGACCCCATTCTCCCCAAGTGCTATATCTAGTTGCCTTTTGAATATATTGCCTCTTGAATACATTTTGGTATCAACTACTTCCTGTGGTAATGAATTCCCCAGGCTCACCACTCTCTGGGTGAAGAAATGTCTCCTCAGCTCCATCCTAAATAACCTACCCTAAATCTTCAGACTATGATCCCTGGTTCTGGACATACCTACATTGGGAACATCCTCCCTGCATCTACCCTGTCCAGTCCTGTTAGAATTTTATAAGTCTTTATGACATCCCCCCCCTCATTTGTCTGAACTCTTGCGAAAACCATCCTAACCTAGTCAATCTCTCCTCATACGTCAGACACACCATCCCCAGAATCAGCCTGATAAACCTTCGCTACACTCCCTTGAGAACAAGAGCATCCTTCCTCAGAAAAGGAGACCAAAACTGCATACAATATTCCAGGTGTGGTCTCACCAAGGCCCTGTATAACTGCAACGACACATCCCTGCTCCTGTACTCGAAACCTCTTGCAATAGAGGCCAACATACCATTTGCCTTCTTTACTGCCTGCTGCACCTACATGCTTACCTTCAGCGACTGGTGCACAAGGACAGCCAGGGGGAAAAGTGAGTGTAACAGATCTTGAAGATGTCTGGAGCAAAAGGGTAGTAAAGGAGGTGTTTTGATAAAACAAAGATATTCATGATCGTTGTGGATAATTCAAATTAGTTAGCTTTGCTGAGAGCAAGCCCACCCTAACAAGACATTGGTTGGAAGTGGGGGCAAGATTGTGGGTGTGGGGATAGGTAGCAGTGTAATCAAAATGGAGGACAGAGGTCATGTTTTTGAGCACAACGTTGTGCCCTGAAGGCTGTAAACTGCCTAAGCAAAAAGTGAGGTTCTGTTCCTCCAACCCACATTGGTCTTTGTTGGAACGCTGTAGCAGGCCTAAGGCAGAAATGTTAGCATAGAACAAGATGGTGTTTTGAACTGACAAGCAGCTGGAAGATTGGGATCGCTTTTACAGCACAGTCAAGACACTCCACAAAACAGTCACCCCGTCTGTGCTTGACCTTGCCAATGTAGAGGCCTCACTGTGAGCAGTGGACTGGATTGAAAGAAATACAAGTAAATTGCCATTTTACCTTGAATGTGTTTTTGTGGCTTCAGATAGTGAGAAGGGAAGGGGTAAAAAAAGATAAGTCTCACACCTTCAGTGACTGTATGGGAATGTGCCATGGAAGAATTAGGAAGTGTTAGAAATGACAGGGGAGTGGAGTAGATTGTCACAGAAGGCAGAATGCTGACAAGGGAGAAGAGGGAATGATGTCCCAGGCAGGGAAAGGGGACCACGCAGCTAGTGAGGGAACCCCTGAGTGCATCTCAGTTGCAAACTGTTTTTCAGCCTCTGTGACTGTATGTGGAAGAAGTTGAAATCAAATTAGAAGTTGAAATGCAAATAAGTCCGAAGACAGAGGAATCAGACTAAATAAGAAAAAAGTGAGTTTAGCAAGTCTAAGTTGAATATAATTTGATACAAGGTGTCTGAAAAATACATTAGTCAGTTTGAGGGCACAGATAAGCACATGGGTGTTAAATATCATAGCAATGCCTGAGATTTGGCTGAAAGATGGGCAAGATTGTCAGTTCAACATTCCTGATTATAGAGCAATAAGGCAAGATAGAATGGCATTAGAAAAGGAAAGGGAGACACAAAATTGATGAAGGAATTAATTAGAGCAGTAAGAAGGGATGATATCTTGGCAACGTCATCAAATGAGGCCCTATCATTAGAAAGTAAAAAACACAATTCTGGTTCTAATATTCAGAAATGAACCCAGGCAATGGAAAGCATCTCAGTAGGGGAGCATTTTGGAATTAGTAGCCGTAACCTGGTTAAATTTAGGATAGTAATGGAACAGTATAAGGATGGGCTGGGAATACAAGTACTAAATTGGTGAAAGGCTGACTTTACTGATACGATTCGGCCAAAGGGGACTGGCAGGAATTATTACAGACAAAACTGTCTCAGAGTAGTGGGAGGCATTCAAGGAAAAAACAGCAAAAATGTTCCCATAAAGACAAAGAATGGAACCAAGACAAAAGAATCCTGTTTAAAGGATATAAAGGTTAGGACTAAGAAAAAAATGCTTATGCTAGATACTGAGGGCTCAATATGCCAAGTCACTATGGGAGTATTAAAAGGTGCAGCTAAAGGATGGTGGTGGTGGTGGTGGTGGGGTGAGAGGTGGGGCGGGGGGGTGAGGAGTGGGGCATGATAAAAAGGAAATTAGGAAAACAAAGAAAATGCATGAGAAAGCATTGGCAGGTAGAAAAGGAAAGCCCAAAGGGATTTTCTTTTCAACATATAAAGAACAAGAGAACATCTAGAGAAAGCGTAGGATCCATTTGAGGCATGGAAGTAACCTGTGTGAAGCTGAAGGACATGGACACACCATCATCAATGAATAATTTGGATTGTTCTTCATAATGGAATAGGACGACAGGGATATAGATATCAAGGTGGAGGACTTTGAAATATTAGAAGACACAGAGACAGGAGGTAATAACAGCTTTAGCAGCCTTAATAATGGATAAGGAGGCTCAGATAAAATAAGATGTTTTCCAATCATCTCGGACTTTTTCAGAATCTAAGGATTCTTGGAAAATTACTACCAGTGCATCCACTATCTCTATGGCTACTTCTTGTAATATCCTCGGATGCATCCCATCAGGTCTAGAGACTTATTTGGTCTTTAGCCTCATTAGTTTCCCTACCATTTGTTCTCTAGTGATACTTATTGTGTTTATTCCTCTTCTCCTTTTGCCCTCGATTATTTAGCACTTTTGGAATGCTAATAGTGTCTTCCACTATGAAGCCTAACCAAAATATTTATTCGACTCCTCTGCTATTTCCTCGTTCCCCACTATTATTTCCCCAAACTCATTCTCTAAGGGATGTTCACTTTGGCCTCTCTCTTGCTGTTTATATATTTAAAGAAGCTCTTGCTGCCTGATTTGGTTAAACTTGCAAGTTTGCCCTCAAGTTTATTTTCTCCCTCTTTAGTACTTTTTGGTCATCTTATGTTGTTTACTAAAACTTTCCCAATTCTCTGGCTTACAATTAATCTTTGCCACATTGTATGTTCTCTTTTAATTTGATGATATCCTTAACTTCCATGGCTAACCATGGTTGGCTTATCCCCTTTCTGGAATCCTTCTTTCTCACTGGAATATACCTGCTGGGAGCCTTGAATGATTTTATTAAACTTCTTCCAATGTTCCTCAACTGTCATTGCTGCTAAACTATTTGTTAAAATTTCTGAATACCAACATGGTGAAAGTTAATACAGGAGTTGTACTCACACAGCTGCCTTCTGTAGGGGTGAGAGGTCAAATTGCATGGCATGGTGGGCTAGAATGGTCACAGCACGTTTGCTCAGTTCGCCAGACCAGATGTTTTGGTCTTCCTGTGGTGAAGGAGAGGTGACAAAATTAGTTGTTGGGCTGTCTCAAGTTTACTGTGGCGACAAGATGGTTTTCACTGTGATGATGGTGCCACTCCAAACCAGTGGAGTTCCCTTGCAGTTCCCAGATGCCAGAAACTCTGTGGCCCCTCACCCTGTGTCCATTCTATCGATGTGAATGAAGTCAGTGAGTGGCAGGAGGCTTCTCCAGGTCAATAGAACCACAGGCAAATCTGATTCCCTCTGCAACTCTCACACGTCCCATTGGTCCTGTCTTCACAGTCAAGGGCATAAAGCAATATATAACAGATATCAACTCATTCAGCACCGATTGAATCTTGGACCACCCATTAACTATAGTGCTTTAATTATAAATATCATGTGAAACAACCAAGGATTTTTACACATGATGATTGCACAAAGGATTTAATTATAAATAAGGTATAGGAGTGCCAAAGATACCAAAGATACCAAATAAACATCCACCTAAGCCAGTCACAGCTCCAACTGTTCTACTCTGTTATAATGAAGTAATACATACCTGGAAATCAGAGTGTTCCATCTCCAACAGTTGCCTCAGCAACAACTCACGGATTCTCATACCACACATCATCTTGCACAGCTCCATATCTCCCTGTAAAACAGGCAAGTGTGACAGCAGTCTTCACAACTCAGTTTATTCTACTTTCCTCTCTTCTTCTGAAATGCTGATTCTCACTGGGGTATACATTCCCTTGTCTCCTAAAGATGCTGACTCTCACTAGGGTACAGGACCTTCTCCTGAAGGTGTTAATTCTCATTATGGTACAGGTCCCTTTGTCTCCTGAAAGTACTGACTCTCACTAGGGTACAGGTCTCTTTTCTTGTGAAGGCATTAGTTCACACTATGGTACAGGGAACCCCCTTTCCTAAAGGTGCTGACTTCTACTGGGGTAAAGGCCCCTTCTTTGACATTTGGGGAACTTTTCAATTGGCAGGATCTGGCAATCTCTTACTTCAGCCAAGTGACTATGTTTGACAGGTGAAT
Source organism: Ginglymostoma cirratum (assembly GCA_024137785.1). Taxonomy (NCBI): domain Eukaryota; kingdom Metazoa; phylum Chordata; class Chondrichthyes; order Orectolobiformes; family Ginglymostomatidae; genus Ginglymostoma; species Ginglymostoma cirratum. The sequence continues at coordinate 30,229,314 of JAHRHZ010000022.1, read as the reverse complement.
ACAGACATTAGGTTCTCGCAAGACATTCCAGTGTAATTTCCTGTCCTCACTGTGGGACGGAAGGCCTGCTGACTGGTTTCTGTTGGGTTTCGGTCTTAGCTGATTCGAATGGTCTTATTAAGAAGACTTGACAATACTTCAATAACTCAAGGTAAACCCTCTTCCTCAGCCTCCCTAAGTATAACCGTGCGTGTATCTTGTCCAGCCCATTACCTGTGACATGATCAGTGTCAAGATGAGGTGACAGTCTCCTTGCACTCGAGATGAGCTTGATCGAGGCTCCAGTTTAAACCAGCCATCGATCCCTCCAACAGGAATGTCCTGACAATGGAACAGAAAGAATTCAAACATTTCTACAAGGTAATGGTTCTGAAAAGGTTAGTGTTCATATTACATTGGCTCCACCCATTCTACTGATGTTATACAGAGTCTGTAGGTGGAGACCAGGAGTTCTACTCCAGCTTTTGTCAGGAACAAATGTATCTGTACCAGCTCCCTAAGGTCTGAGCAACTATACCTGACAAAATATAGTTATACTTATAAATAAACACTATAAATGTTCTTCTTACCTAAGAATAGTGCCTCATCTGTAGATATTCTAGACTGGTATATCCTCCATCACTAATCACTGGAAAGGCCCAAGACAAAGTAGGACTGGTGGCACTTAACTACTTTAAACACCTGTTACCCCGTACCACATACTGGTAGAGCTGGCATGTGCCACAAGGTATCCACAATGGTCATGTGAAAATTCCAACTGCAGCCCAGAACCTAAGGTGAAGCCTGAGTCACAGTCTGGCCTTAGGATAAAGACCAAATATAAAATTACCACTCTCACCAGAATGAGGCAACTGGTGGTGGTTTAACCTGAGGGTCACAACACCTCAGGGAAGGGGGGAAGATCAAGAAGGAAAGTCCTTCATGATCACCTCAGTCAATGCAGGAATTGAACCTAGACTGTTGGCATCAATCTGTATTACAAACCAGTCATTCGGCCAACTGAGCTAACCAAGTGTGCAGTCAGAATGGAAGTAGTAGAATAGTTAAAGAAAAAACAAGGCTCTTTAGTTGGATGCATAAAGCATTGATAATAGCATAGATGAACCCACATTATAAATTGGCTTAGATCTAATTGGCATTACAGAGACACTGAGTGAATTTACAGGGACTGGATTACCTGACACTCCCAGACCCTTCAACCTAAAATGTCGTTGGCACCTCACTGATGTGAAATCTGTTTCTCTGCAGTGATCATCCAAAACAGAGGGTAACTAAGGAGATAATAAGATTGAGGAACTTAAGATAATTAATGGTAGCATAGGAAAATGTCCCGGAGAAACCTAAGGAAATAAAAGCTGAGAAATCACTAGGACCCGATGGCTTATATCTAGAATTACATAGAAATAGCTGGAGAGATAACAAATGCATCCTGATGATTTTCCATTAATTACTTCATTAATATTATTAAGGAAATCTTGATAATGCATTGAGAAAATCTTAGTATTATCAAAGACAACATAGTTTCACAAAATGAGAATAATGTTTGACAAATTTATTCGAGTTTTTTGAAGCTATAACTTGTAAAACAAATAAAGGGGAACCAGCAGATGTAACATATTTGGATTTTCAAAAGGCATGTGATGAGGGGTGGCACATTGGTTACCACTTCTGCCTCACATTGCCAGGGACCTGGGTTCAATTCCAGCCTTGGGTGACTGTGTGAAGTTTGTACGTTCTCACTGTGTCTGTATGGTTTCTTCTAGGTGCTCTGGTTTCCTTCCACAGTCCAAAGATGTGCAGTTTAGGTGGATTGGCAATGCTTAAAAATTAACTTATACTATCCAGGGTTGTGCAGGTTAGGTGAGTTAGCCATGATAAAAAGCCCATGTGGGGCTGTGGGGCTGTGGGGATGGGGTGGGGGTCTGAGTGGGATGCTTATTGGAGGTTTGGTGCAGATCTAATGGGCTGAATGGCCTCTTTCTGCACTGTAAGCATTCCATGATTTTACAATATGTCGCGCAAAATGTGAGTGTGCAAGGTAATGTCATGGCATCAAGGCTGTGACTAGAAGAGAGCTGCAAGGATTGGTGCTAGGTGGTCAGCTTTTGAGAGAATATATTAATGATTTAGAGAAAGAGACTGTGTCTAAATTTACAGCTGATACAAAACTTGGTGGAAATACTAGCATTGAAGAGGAGATACAGAGACTATAAAGAAGTATAGGCAGGATTAAGTGAGTAGACCACAAGCTGGCATATGGAGTTAAATGTGGGGGAAGTGTGAGGTTATGTGCTTTAATAGTAAGAATGGAAAAACAGAATTTTTTTTTTAGAAAGGCATGAAACTTTTAAAAGTTAATATTCAGATGACGTTCTACAAGGAATAGAGAAATTTAGTTTGTGGCCACAGTAATCATTTGAGAAGGCAAATTGCACATTGAACACTATGGCAAGGAGATTGGGATACAAGAATAAGAAAATCTTGCTACAATTTAATAGGGCTTTGGTTGACCTTGCCTGAAATATTGTGAACAGTTTCAGTCTCCATATACAAAGAACAATATAGCATAGTAACAGGCCCTTTGGCCCAGCAAGTCTGCTCTGACACCTGACAGCTTTCTAAACTAAAAATCTTTTGCTTCTGTGCGATCTGTTTCCCTCTATTCCCTGCCTATTTATGTATGTGTCAAGATGCCTCTTAAATGTTGCTATTGTATTTGCTTCTACAGCTTCCTACGGCATCACATTCCAGTGCAAAAAAACTTGTCTCTCACATCTCTTTTAAACTTTCCCCCTTTTACCTTAAACCTGTGTCGCCTAGTAATTGACATTTCTACACTGGGAAAAAGACTCCAATTATATCTAAGAAAGATAAGCGTGGCTCAAAGGCAGTACAGTCAAGGCTCACTAGATTGGTTCTGTTGACGAGAGGCTTGTCCAAAGATGAGATCCTGAGCAAACTGAACCAATCTGTCTAAGTTTAGAAGGAGTTTAGAAAAATGAAACATAGAAAGACTCTTGAGGGTAAACGCAGAGATTGTCTCCCCTGAACTTGGGAATCTAGAACACAAGTATACAGTCTCATGATGAGGCTTCAATCATTTTAAACTACAATTGAGAGAAACTCTTCACTCAAGTGGTTTAAAATTTTTGCAATTCTGTGTTCCATCTGTGATGTTCAAGACTGAATTGATAAATTTATGGTCTCACAGGGAGCAACAAGATATCGCTGAAGGGAGAGCCAGCTACTGAATGAAACAACAAGGAAGAGTTAAAAAAGAGCAGTCTGCAACTTTGAATTACTGGGCGAGTCAAAATGGCAATGCAATTTCTGCTCCCTGCTGCTATAGAAATGAAAGAAGATAGGAGAAAGAATCTGAAGGACTCCCCCCAACAACATCTACCCCTAAGCCTTCGTGATATTGTACACAAACCCATATGTAGCTTAGGCCATACCAGGGAGAGAAGGGAAGGGATAGAGACACCATCGAAATGAATACGAAAGAAGACAGCTAAACAGGCCCAAACGAAGTCATCAGCATTTTGTTAAATAAATTACAAACCACAAGACTAAGACAGTACACCCACTTGGACTGACATAGCAACAAGATCATTACACAAGTATAACGAAATAACAGGGAAGTTGATATCCACAAGCACGTAACGGCACTCGACCTCACGTGAAAACAATGCCCACTGTTAGCAAATGAAACAGGAACAAAGGTATGATTACACAAGGATGGAGCTCTCTAACTATGTTAACCTGATAACCTGATAGGCCATATCAGGATCAAGGGTCAGAGAAACAGACAGATGGGGAACAAAGATAGAGACAGACACACGACCGGCGATGACATAGTTAGAAATTACTTGTGCTTTGTAAAGCCATATAAAGTCGGGGATTGTCCGACATGTTCAGAGCCTCCCTGACCGTCCTGCTTGACTGTGTCTTGGATCTCTCCCTGCTGTAATCGATTGCAAGCTTGAATAAAGAAGTGCTGCTGCTGAAGCAAGACTCTTGTCCTCATGGTGTGTCTTTTAGAGTGCGAAAAGACGCCCCACAGAATCATTTTATTTTTTCCCATAGTCCGTAGCAAAGCTACGAAATAGCTACCAAGTGAAATACAAATGACTGAGCAGATCAGATCAGTGACCCTGCTATCGGTGCTGGTGAAAGAGACCAACAAGGTGTATTCTAGCTCAGATCTCCTTGAGGAGCAGAAAAGCCACACAGAAGTTATGTTGAAGGTTTTGTAAACACACTTGGAACCCCATATGATGCTTATAAATAGTATTAATTTATCATCAGAATTCAAGGGGAGTGGATAACTATTGATCAGTATATGACCGAACAGACACATCTGGCTGGATCCTGACAGCTTGGATAATTGAAAGACAACTTCATTAGAGACAGGATCGTCTTTGCGCACAAAAGTTTGTGCAGTGACAATATGTCTGATCAAAGAGGAGAAACTTACTCTCGAGGAGACTATCAATATGTGCAGAGATAGTAGGAACTGCCGAGGCTGGAGAATCTGAGATAACAAGGTGTAGAGCTGGATGAACACAGCAGGCCAATTAGCATCAGAGGAGCAGGAAGGCTGACGTTTCAGGTCCAGACCCGTCTTCAGAAATGGGGGAGGGGAAGGGGATTCTGAAATAAATAGGGAGAGCGGGGGAGGCAGATAGAAGATGGATAAACGAGAAGATAGGTGGAGAGGAGACAGACAGGTCAAAGAGGCGGGGTTGGAGCCAAGAAAGGTGAGTGTAGGTGGGGAGTTAGGGAGGGGATAGGTCAGTCCAGGGAGGACGGACAGGTCAAGGAGGCGGCATGAGGCTAGTAGGTAGGAGATGGGGGTGGTGCTTGAGGTGGGAGGAGGGACAGGTTAGGGAGGCGGGGACGAGCTGGGCTCGTTTTGGGATGCGGTCAGGGGAGGGGAGATTTTGAAGCTTGTGAAGTCCACATTGATACCATTGGTCTGCAGGGTTCCCAAGTGAAATATGAGATGCTATTCCTGCAATCTTCGGGTGGCATCGTTGTGGCACTGCAGGAGGTCCAGGATGGACACGTCATCCAAGGAGTGGGCGGGGGAGTTGAAATGGTTCACAACTGGGAGGTGCAGTTGTTTAGCGCGAACCGAGTGTAGGTGTTCCACAAAGAGGTCCTCAAGCCTCTGCTTGGTTTCCCCGATGTAGAGGAGGCCACATCGGGAACAGCGGATACAGAATACCACATTAGCAGATGTGCAGGTGAACACCTGTTTGATGTGGAAGGTCTTCTGGGGGCCTGGGATGGGGGTGAGGGAGGAGCTGTAGGGACAGGTGCAGCACTTCCTGCGGTTGCAGGGAAAAGTGCCGGTGGTGGTAGGGCTGGTGGGGAGTGTGGAGCAGACAAGGAAGTCACGGAGAGAGTGGTCCCTCCGGAAAGCAGATAAGGATGGGGAGGGGAAAATGTGTCTGGTAGTGGGGTCAGATTGCAGATGGCGGAAGCGCCGGAGGATGATGCGTCGGATCTGGAGGTTGGTGGGGTGGTATGTGAGGATGAGGGGGATTCTGTTTTGGTTATTATTACGGGAAGGGGGTGTGAGGGATGAGTTGCGGGAAATGCGAGAGACACGGTCAAGGGCATTTTCGACCACTGTGGAGGTAAAGTTGCAGTCCTTGAAAAATGAGGACATCTGGGATGTCCGGGACTGAAATGCCTCATCCTGGGAGCAGATGCGGTGGAGGCGAAGGAATTGGGAATAGGGGATGGCCTTTTTGCAGGAAGGTGGATGGGAGGAGGTGTATTCTAGGTAGCCGTGGGAGTTAGTGGTCTTGAAATGGATATCGGTTTCCAGGTGGTTGCCAGAGATGGAAATAGAGAGGTCCAGGAAGGAGAGAGAGGTATCAGAGATGGTCCAGATGAACTTAAGGTTGGATTTGAAGGTGTTAGTGAAGTGGATGAACTGTTCGAGCTCCTCGTGGGAGCATGAGGCGGCGCCGATACAGTCATTGATGTAACGGAGGAAGATGGGGGATGGGGGCCAGTGTAGCTTTGGAAGAGGGATTGTTCCACGTATCCTACAAAGAGGCAGGCACAACTTGGGCCCATGCGGGTACCCATGGCCACCCCCTTTGTCTATAGGAAGTGGGAAGTATTGAAGGAGAAGTTGTTAAGGGTGAGGATGAGTTCAACTAAGCGGATGAGGGTGTCAGTGGAGGGGGACTGGTCAGGCCTGAAGGACAGGAAGAAGCAGAGGTCCTTTAGGCCTCCGCATGGGTTATGTAGCCCAATGGTATAGGGACTTCACAAGCTTCAAAATCTCCCCTCCCCTGACCGCATCCCAATACCAACCCAGCTCGTCCTCGCCTCCCTAACCTGTCCTTCCTCCCACCTATCCACCCCTCCCACCTCAAGCCCCACCCCTATCTCCTACCTACTAGCCTCATCCCGCCTCCTTGACCTGTCTGTCCTCCCTGGACTGACCTATCCCCTCCCTAACTGCCCCCTACACTCACCTTTACTGGCTCCAACCCCACATCTTTGACCTGTCTGTCTCCTCTCCACCTATCTTATCCTTTATCCATCTTCTATCCGCCTCACCCTCTCTCCCAATTTATTTCAGAATCCCCTTCCCCTCCCCCATTTCTGAAGAAGGGTCTAGACCCGAAATGTCAGCTTTCCTGCTCCTCTGATGCTACTTGGCCTGCTGTGTTCATCCAGCTCTACACCTTATTATCAATATGTGCAGAAGCTCTGAACTTGTCCATCATCAGCTAGAGAGTGTTAATAGGAGAGCAGATGAGACTTGGTATTCAGCTGAGACACATTCTAGGCGGAATTAGAACAACATATTGGAAAGTTATATGACAATTGGAATGATGACTATAGATGTTTTGTGCAACATAATTAGCTGTGCCAACCTATGCAAAGTGGTGCAAGGTGACAGCCCAGAAATGAAGCCCTAAAAAGTAATGTTTTGGCTATATGACACAACAGTATTAACTAAGAGAGGACAAATTAAGTTGAGAGGCCAATGCAACGGGAAGAACGAAGATTAATATTAAGCATACATACAATATTAATCCATACATCTCAGTTGAAGCAAGCCTAAAGCTTGGAACTGTATCTCTAAACATGCCAGAAGAGATCTGCAGATTTTTACAGGCCATTAAGTCATTGACAGCTGAACAAATCCTAAAAGATTACAAAGATATCTTTACAAGTCTCAGATATCTTCCTGGTGAATATCAACTTGGAGTGGATTAAAGCATGAGATCAATTTAGCACCTGTCAAGGAGAGTTCCAGACGCCCTCAAATCCAGCCTGAAAGACAAGACAGATGATTTGGAAAAGAAGAGTAATTAAAAAAGTGATAATTCCAATAGACTGGATTAGCAACAGCAGGGTAGCACTGAAAAAATCTAGAAGAGTGACAATGGCCCTCAATTTACAAGTAAAGGATTTATAAAGAATTGGGAAGTTCAAAACTATACATCATCTACACACTATCAAAAGTCGAATGTAAAAGCTGAAGCAACAGTGAAAATCACTAAGGGAAGAAAGCAAACCCAACAGAAATTTGTATAGGGCAATTCTTAAGTGTCCAATCCCAAGTCTAATGTATTGTCACACCAAAAGCTACTCTTCCAAGAGTGAACAAACAATTGAAGCCAGAATTAGAACAAGCGTGAGTGGTAGATTCATTGTGAAATGACAGAAACCCAAATTTCACTTGATAAAGCAGCTAAGTCATCGCCAAAGCTCACCACTGGAAAGCCAGTCAGAGGGCTTTCAACAAGAATCAGGCCACATAACAAATTGGAAATTGAGTACAGCACTTGTCATCTTGATCTAACACAGTGAACATGAATATTCCAGGTGTATCACTGCAACTGAGACATCTACATAAAGCAATTGTGTGCCTTCATGGTAGTCAGCTGACCAGCAAGGTATAATCGCAACACTTGCACAGAGTACAGAATGGCCATCAGTCCCAGAGGTCCGTCATTTCCCAGCAGCAGAAATGGATCAGGAAGAACAGCTATCACAGTTATCACCATGGGAATAACACTCCCCAGATAAGGAACATTATTCTATCAATTGAGCAGATACAGATGACTAATCAATGACAATGCACATGCATGCCATCAGGAAATGCGCATGATTTAAAAGACTATGTACGTAACGTATGTGCAGAGATTGACAGTAGGGAACTGACTAGAGTTAATGCACAGTTCTGCAAATGAATGAGAGCTTTTCTTTATTGTATCATGGAAACATATAGTACAGAAGAGGCCCTTTGACCTATCAAGCTTGCACCAACAAAAAAAACTACTCTAACTTTACACTAGCTCCACTTATCAGCTCATCCATGTACTTTTTAAAGGTTGTGAGGTTTCCTGCCTCAACTAACCTCCCAGGAAGTGCATTCCAAATTCCCACCACCCTCTGGGTGAAAGAACCTTCCCTCAAATCCCATCTAAACCTTCTGCCTTCACCTTAAAATTATGTCCCCTTGTTTTTAACCATACAACTAAGGGGAACTGCTTCTTTCTATCCACCCTGTCCATGTCCGTCATAATCTTATACACCTCAATTAGGCCTCCTCTGCTCCATAGAAAGTACTCAAGCTTATCCAGCCTCTCTTCATAGTTAAACGGTTCCTCTCAGGCAATATCCTGGTGAATCTTCACTGCACTGCCTCCAGTACAATCACATCCTTCCTATACAGCAGTGACCAGAACTGTACACAGTACTCCAGCTGTGGTCTAACCAAAGTTTTGTACAGTTCCAGCATAACCTCCATGCTCTTATAATCTATGCCATGGCTGAAAAAGGCAGTGTCCCATAGGCCTTCTTAATTACCCTATTCATGTGTTCTGACACCTTCAAGCATCTGTAGACCAGCACTCCAAGATCAACTGTTCCTCTGAGCTTCCTAATGTTCTGCCATACATTGGATGTAGTAACAACACAAGGTATAACAAGACAAGACAAAGTGTGTTACCTCACACTTATCAGGGTTATTTGCCATCTGCCACTGATCTGTCCATCTGCCCAATCACCTATATGCTGTCAATGCCCAATGTTTGTGTCATCTGCAAATGTACTTCCCATCCCTCCCACATGCTCATCTACATTATTTATATACGTCACAAACGGTAGTTATATGTAGATTGAGTAACTTGAGAAATTTAATACTGTATTGATAGTGTGTGCATTTTGTTTTTTGTTATGATATGTATGGAGAAGTGGTGTAAGTTTATTGGCTGTCTTGCCTTAGTGACACCGTTTCTACTTGCGTCTTGTATGTGTTTGCATCACTTGAAATACCCCAGACTTGAGACCATGGCAAAGGCTATGTTTGGGAAAGAGGGTTGGTTTTAAACACTCTGGCATCCCATCCCCCGTTCCCTCTTTAGAAGGTCAGACTTACTCTGATTGGAATATCCAGGCAACCGAGGAAATCATCATTTTCTTCCTGTGATCCCGTGGCCCCATTAGTTCGAGCCGACTTCACGATCTGTTTGAAGTATCTTTACAATCAGAGTAATAGTCAGCAAAATGGATCAGAACTGAGAAAAGGAATATTAGATGCAGTGTGGTGCAATTAAACTAGGCAGTGCAGACAAAATTCACCAGGGATGTTGCCTGGGATGGAGCAGTTTAGATTTGAAGAGAGGCTGGATAAGATTAGGAGGTTTCTATTGAGGAGAGAAGGCTTGATTGAGATTCCCTGGATAATGGGAGAACATGGACAGGGTGGATAGAAAGCAGGTGGGGTGAGAGGCATGAAGGGAAAGCTCCTCACTTCCTGTTAACACTGCTATCAGTCTTCATGTCAAAACCTGGAGCTTTCCTTAGCAACAGTAGAGCTGGTATCAATGCTAACATTTACAAAAGAGAGGTAATCTGCAAGACTGAGTTAGAAAGCTAACAGCGCACGGTTGAATAGAAAGTTCATCTAAACCCAAATTAAACATTTCCTTTTTCATTTAAATGCACCTTTACATTCAGTCATGGCAATTAAACACTGATGTATCTTAGCAAACAAACATTGAGTATAAATTTTAACTAAAGGCAGTAGGAATATTCTGAGCAGGAGAGTTTACAACATCACATGAAATATTCCTAGGGCAAAGGCAGCATGGGCAAGATACATAGTAAAGCTCCCTTTCCACTATCCCATCAAGCTGTACACAGTACTCAGAGCTGGTACAGTATGGGATCAATACAGGATAAAGCTTCCTCTACATTATGCCATAAAATGCTCCTATGGCAAGTGTAGGAAAAGTTAGATATGGCCTCAAACTGCTGTTTTCCTACCCTTAGACAGTTTGATAGGACTTGATCAGTCAATCCACTCAGGTTATTGACTTACCTTCCCATTCCTTTGAATCCACTGATTTGATTTAGATTTTTGCAAGCCTCTATCACTGAGACTTCATCATCATGGTCCCTGTGAGGTGACACAATGACAATGATTAGATAGCCATACTTCTGCACAGTGATACAGACCTCTTGCATGGTGAATGCGAGTGTACAAATGGCCCTGGCGCTGGATTCACCGGCTGCTGGCTGCTCTGGATTATTGAGAGCCAGGCTGTAGTCTTCAGTTCAAATAGACTAGGGTCAGCTGTGGTGTCCCACTTTATCAGATCATTTACACACAAAGACAGGAATTAGGAGCAGGAATAGGACAATGGCCTATTGAACTTGCTCCACCATTCAATATAATCAAGGCCAATCTTACTGATGCACATTCCTGACCACCATTGATAAACATTCGCATTTTACTTTGCTAAAATCTATCTAGATCTGCCATAAAAAGGTTTCAAGACTCTGCTTCCACCACCTTTCACTGAAGAGTTCCAAAGACTCATGACCCTCTGAGAAATGAAACGTCTCTTTGTGTCCGAATTAAATAAGAAACCCCTTATATTTTAAACAGTGACTCCTCATTTTAGATTCTCCTGCAACAGCAAATATCACCTCCACAGCCACTGGCCGAGATCCCTCAGGGTCACACGTTTCAATCAAGTCGCTGTTTACTCTGCGAAACTTCAAAGGATACCAGCCTAGCTTGTCCAACCGTTCTTCATAAAATAACCTGCCCATCCCAGATATGGTGTAAATATCTAAATGACTTCTAGTGTATTTACATCCTTCCTTAAATAAGGAGACCAATATTCCACACAGTACTTAGGTGTGATCTTAACAATGCTCTATATAACAGAAGCATGACTTCCTTATTTGTCTATTAAATTCCCCTTGAAATAAATAATAATGGATTATTAACTTTCCTAACTGCTTGCTGTAGCTGTTTATTAACCTTCTGTGACTTGTGCACTCGGACATTTTTATCCGACCGCATGGCAGAGTTCTTCAACCTCTCATGTTTAGATAAATTGCTTTTTTATTCTTCCTGCCAAGATGGACAATTTCCCATTTTCGCACATTATACTCCGTTTGCCAGATGTTTGCCCATACTTATTTATATCCTTTGTAGCCTATTTATCTCCACTTCATAACTTACTTTCTTACCTATCTTTGTAACATCAACAAAATTAGCAGCTATACTTTTGGTCACTTTCATTTATATAAATGGCAAAAAGATCAGAGCATTCATTACTAATCGATGTGGTGCACAACTTGTTACGTTTCGCCAACCAGAAACTGACCCATTCGTGCCTTCTCTGTTTCTTGTTAGTTAGTAACTAGCTAATTTATTCCTGTCAATATGTTACCCCCGAAGTTGGAGCTCTTACGTGTAGTATATCCACTGGTTTCCCATATTATACATTATTTCTTGAAAGAACTCCAATAAGTTGTTTTAACATGATTTTCCATTCATAAAACCATGCTGACTGCCTTATTATCTTGAACCTCTTGAAGAACCCTATTGTAAGGATTTTAATAAGCTAACTTCTGACATCTTTCTTGTGACGTAAATTAAACTGACTGGCCTGTCATTTTCTACTTTCTCTTTCCCTTTTGGAATAAAAGTGTTGTATTTGCTATTTTCTAATCTAGTGAAACATTCCCTGAATCCAGGGAATTTTGGAAACTTCAAACCAATCTCATTAACTATTTATTTTAAAACCCCTCGGATGATGTCCATCAAGATGAGTCAACTCATGGCTCTAACCATTTGGTGAGTATCTCCTCTGGTGACTGTTATTTTCTTCAGTTCCTCCTTCAATTTCATTTCCTGATTTACAGCTACTTCTGGGATGTTACTTGTATGTTCTACAGTAAAAACTGATGGAATTTACTTGTTTCTTTTTTATGTATCTGTATTTTCTAAATACTCTGTTTTTGTATTTCTAACTAGCTTTTTCTCATACTCCAACTTTTCCTCCCCTATTCATCTTTTACACTTCCTTTATTGTTTCTATATTTTGTCAAATCTTCTGACTTGCCACCCATATTTGCACAATTGAATGCTTTTCTTTAAGCTTGATCCTGCCTTTAACTTTTTTAGTCAACCAGTCCTCCCGTCAGATATTTTTTCTACTTCAATTGAATGTATCTATTCCGTGTTTTCCAAAATATTCTTTTAAATGTCTGCTCATAACTCTGGGCTTATGCATGAAGCATGGTCATATGGGAGAAGGCCAGGACAGCCAATGGTAATGGAAGTTCAGTGTCCTCACTGTGCTCAGTCACTCCTTTCTTGCTCACACATTTTACTCACACAAGGGAAATAATGTAAAAGGGCAAAGAAGGGAAAGACTTCTTGAAATTTGTTCAGGAGAACTTTCTCCATCAGGACGTTTCAATGGTGGAGGAGGCATTACTGCATATAGTTCTAGGTGAACCAAGTGGATCAAGTAACAAGGCATGGGGCTGGACCAGGAAATGGAGCTGGAGCTGGAGCTCATAGGAGCAGGAAAACTTGACGTTTCGGGCCTAGACCCTTCATCAGAAATGGGGGAGGGGAAGAGGGTTCTGAAATAAATAGGGAGAGAGGGGGAGGCGGATAGAGGATGGATAGAGGAGAGGATAGGTGGAGAGGAGGCAGACAAGTCGAAGAAGCGGGGATGGAGCCAGTAAAGGTGAGTGTAGGTGGGGGGGTAGGGAGGAGATAGGTCAGTCCAGGGAGGATGGACAGGTCAAGGGGGCGGGATGATGTTAGTAGATAGGAGATAGGGGTGGGGCTTGAGGTAGGAGGAGGGGATAGGTGAGAGGAAAAACAGGTTAGGGAGGTGGAGATGAGCTGGGCTGGTTTTGGGATGCGGTTGGGGGAGGGGAGATTTTGAAGCTTGTGAAATCCACATTGATACCATTGGGCTGCAGGGTTCCCAGGCTGAATATGATTTGCTGTTCCTGCAGCCTTCGGGTGGCATCACTGTGGCATTGTAGGAGGCCAAGGATGGACATGTCATCTGAGGAATGGGAGGGGGAGTTGAAATGGTTCGCGACTGGGAGGTGCAGTTGTTTGTTGCGAACTGAGCGCAGGTGTTC